>VWZP01006227.1:1136170-1192784 GCA_013396995.1 Dicaeum eximium | reverse complement strand
AAAAGAAAGGGAGGGGAAGGAGGGGAAGGGAAGGGAAGGGAAGGGAAGGGAAAACTTCCCAGAATGAATTTAGAAATATTGACTGTTGTCTGAGCTTAAGGTACAAGATAAAAGATAAAATCTTTTATTGATTCCACAGTAACCCCACTTGTGGTGTTTTAATTAATTTTTTAACTTAGTAATGATAAGTGAAATTATAGGTGCTATTAAAATCAGAATAAATTGAATAGTTTTTAGTCATATACCGTGAATGATTTTCACTCCATAAGCTGACATAACCCTAAACAGCCTGTACCTCTTCTCAGATTTGCTTTTGACACAGACAGAAGAAATACAGAACAAAAACAAATACAGGTTCTCTATTTTATTAGCTAAGACAATAATGTAGACACGGAGTTTCCACATTTATTCACTACCACTTCAAATAAACAATCTTCCACAGTGTTACTTCCCTAAAATATTTTGGATGGATGTATCAAGTCAACTACATTTACCCACTGATAAAAAGACAGGAGAAGCTGAAAACTTGAATACTACTGTGGCTCAAAGAACTTCTAAAAGTTAACAAGCTAAAAGTAAACAAGCTAATTCCAATATTAATCTTTTATTTGTTTTTTAAAATTGAAGAAAGTCATAAAAACCACTCACAAAGAGGAATTTGGCATCTGGGCAAAGTGAAGGAGTGAGAGCCTTATCAGAAAAGAGAGAAGTGTTGATATTAGCTAGCTAAATTGGATTAATGCTGATTTATTTTTCTGCTGGTATTGTTTTTCCTTTCTTCCAAGCATTAGACAAATGCTAGTTTTCTGTTTTGTTTCAAGCAAGATGATTAAATGTAGACACTAGCTAGCTTGCTAAAGGATAGATTATCTCAGACAATTAGCACCCTTATTATATGGTTCAGATTTTGAAACAAAATTAGAAATAAGACTGTCACCCTATTGTATATGAACCACAGGGCAATTTTTACGTGTACAAACACTGATTAGCATTTCACTTCAATTTGTTAATTTAATTAGGTTTTTTTTTTCAGATATTTTAAATATTGTTTGAGCAGAAGTCCTGTATTTAAAGCTTTCAAGTGAAGGTCATATGGGCAGATCATGTTTTGCCAGGTGGGCTGTCTACAGTGCTCACAATCTTGATAAAAACCAGCTGCAATTGCCTGATACTGGTTGAGACTCAAAAATCAGACTGTGCAAACAAATATATCTTGGCCCTAGATACTTGCCACATCTGCCAACAATTAGTTATATATCAGGACTAGAAAGGGGCACAGAATAAACAAGATCTGATTTCAGAACAAGCAAATAAACAAGGAGCTCTGCATCATTATTCGTCTAGTGGATGTGGAAAAACATAAGTTGCAGGCTTAGGTTCACAGCTGTCAATCCTTCAGGTTTAGCTAAAAGTATTAGGTAACAGGAGATCTGATTGACAAATACTTTACAGATGCTCTGGAGCACATTATCTCACCTGCTTGCTAAATCCAGAGTGCCACCCAAACTCTCAGCCAGGGTGCTCCTGGGAGACAGATGCTAGGCACCAACCGGCTGTGGGAGGAGAAAGAGCCACTAATAAAGAGCTTCTTATGATGATTTTTAGGGATTCTGCAAATGGTGGTGACATTATGCCAGTAGTGTTGTAAGACATCTGTCTTTTCAGAATTAGATAAGAGTGTAAAACAAATAAATACGAATATTTTGAAGCCCGAAGGAGTTTTTTTAAACCAAGTGTTTTTATGATGATTTCTGATACCGTGTTTCACTTTAAAGATTGTATTCAACTAAAATCAAAGCAGGAAAGGAATTTTATTACCTGCATATAATGTGGGATATGATGTAATGACCTTCATTCAAACTCCAAATCATTAAAACTCTTTAACTGGTGACCAGGGAGGACTTCAGATTCAGGTCCAACAGCAGCGAAATATGAATAAGATCTATAGTTTAATTGAATCAGTGATTCTGAACCTTAATACATAAATGGCATGAGAAAATGAGGAATGTGGAAAAGTAAGTTTTCACTCAAAAGTATTACATTTTATTTTGAATAATTCTTAAACTCAGCTGTGCTGGAGAAAACACAGGAAGACTCTGTACATTGTCAAGTCTCTCTGATACCCCAATTTATTCTCTCTAGAGAATCCTCTGATAGTTGGCAACAAACAGTAACCTAACAAAAAAGAGTGAGCTGCAGCTCCCTTGAACAATGCAATTCCTGTAGTGGACCAGGACCAGAGTTCAGAGCAAATCAAATGTAGATATTCTTCTGATGCCTGATCTGAATGCCATATGAAATCAGACATTTTTGTGTTTACGGAATAGGAATTATTGAGCATGCTTTTCTCATTCTTAGATTGATAATGGTTGTATAATCACACATTCCACTGAAATCAGCTTCAAGATTTTACGTGATTCTGGCCAATTTTCAGTCAGGCTTGCAGATAGCAAACAGGCAGAGGTATGTAAGGGTATAAGTTATTCCTCCTAAGCTTTGGGGAAATCATTTTTGTTCAGAGTATCTATGAATTAGGACATACGCCTTAAAGGGACCTCAAAAATTATCTTCTGTTCCTTTGTACAATGTGAGAGTCACTGCAGAAGTTCATAATGACCCATTTAGGTTATGTGGGAAAACCAGGCTTAAGATTTGCAGTCATTTTGCTTTCTCATGAATTAGAAAGAAGAATATGTCCTGGCCAATAATAATGCAGTCATGTCCAAAAGAAAAACTAAGAGCTTTCCTCAGAAACACAAATTTCAGAGAGGAGAATAAGATACCTCTCCTCCACAGCCTCAGATATCTGTATTCAAATTCCAGAGCTCACAGGAAGATGAAATAGAATAAAACCTGAATTCTAATCATACTTTACATTGCCTTAAAAACTCGCATATATACAATGGAATATTTTGTCTGAGCTAATTAAAAACCCACTCTTTTCATCTTATTAACTATGCTTAACCAAACCAGTTGAAAGTTGCTTAAAAATATGAAATAGGAAAGAAACTCATTAAAAAGTGAATTAGCATTTCACTGATTTGAGTTTAATATGATTGCATTTATACACGACAGAAAAATTACCACTTTATTAGAAGTCATTTGTATACTTAACTGCTGTATGAATTCACCTTTGATGTAGTAGAATATTATTTGTATTAACTGTTAAATATTATAAGGCAATTAGTCCTGGTCTGTTCTGCTTCTAAATTGTGAGTAATTAGATGAACCTGATATGATGCAAGTCTTATGATTTGTGGCCCAAAAATCTCCATTAATCTATTGGGATATGTCTTTGTAGTGGCTTGTCCTTATTCCAGAGAAATTATTACTTTAGGAAAAGTCTTACAAACCTGTTGCTGATATGACAGGACCCTAAAGCCTAGTTTTTCTCTTTGATGGGTCTAAGAATCTGGAGAGTGTCTGCAAGAAAGTTGGCATGATTTTTCTTCTGGGAAAAGTGTTGTGGCTGAGTAACTGTGTACCTAAGCTGTCCCAACACCTGAATGCTTCAGGGTAATTCTCTTCTGAATTTAGTGTCCTGAAATAAAATTACAGTAAAAAAGAAGAGTATAAATATGTATTTTCAGATATCTAGAGGATATGTGATCAGCTTTGTGTTCTAGTCCTTCCTGATTCTTGAAAATGTAGAAAAATATTTCTAAACCACATTTCAAATTCAACTCTTCTTCATGACTTCAAGTGGTGTCAGAGCAAAGTGCACCAGACTGATGTAAATCTGCCTTTTGAAATGAAGCCAGAATTCTCCCTTGAGTCCTAACATATTTCATTTAAAGGCCACAGCATCTTTCTTTACATTCAGAGGAAGGAAGGAAGGAAGCGCCGAAGGAAGGAAGTGCGGAAGTGTGGAAGGAAGAGCGGAAGCACTTTTTGTTTTCCTTAAAATTTAATCTAAATCTTGCCAGATTTCATTTGCACCATATTAATTTTACCATATGACTACTTTATAAGGAAATGTGATAGGGAATCGTAATTTATTCCCACAAGTAATTAAAAAAATTGAATTTTTAAAAGCTTTCAATCCTTAACAATGTTTAGCCAATTTCAGAAAGACAATTTACATGGGAAAATCCCAAACTGTTACTTTTAACATGAGCTGTTTTTTGAATATCTAAGACCTATTTTTTAAAAAATGTAGAAGCATGATCAGTTGCAACTGCCATCATATTCTACATTTCAACAAAGTTTGCTGTTATTTTAAACAGTGCTTTTTTCCCAGTCTTGCAATAAAAAAAGAAAGCATTAGGAGTATTATCTAATGAGTCAACAGGTCTATTGTCTATCTAGGCGTGTATGGCTCATATGTCTCCAAAGATCCCTTTTAGCTTTTTAAAAGGAGGCAAAAATCCTACATTTCTGTTATCCATTTTTCTCAGTCCTGAAGCACTTGATAGGTTTGTGTATGCCTGTGTACCTTAGTCAGCTATGGATATGTACTTGTGTAAATTCATGGATTCATTAAGGACAGCTGAATTGAAAAAGTATGCACACCTCATTTTTAAAACCCCTTTTTGTTTACATGATCATTGTGAATGAATTTACAGGATCTCTCATGATCCTTAAGGCCTCATTTTCTAGGGCTTGCAATCCTTTGCTTGTAGAATGAGATGTTTATCTCTGAAAGGGAAAGTAGAATCTCTCAGATAACTTTCCAGATTCTTGGAGGAGACTGTAAGTATCAGGATGGACTTTTATCTTTGAATTTTGTGTTAGGATGGAGAATGCCAACTTGCAAAGTTGCATCAGTTGTGTTCACAGGGAAC
The DNA here is from genome assembly GCA_013396995.1 of Dicaeum eximium. NCBI lineage: Eukaryota > Metazoa > Chordata > Aves > Passeriformes > Dicaeidae > Dicaeum > Dicaeum eximium. Next base: position 1,188,000 of record VWZP01006227.1, on the reverse strand, counting down.
TGTGTTGTTTAAAAATGGTCTGCTGCCTTCTGCTGCAAGAGACCTTTGATGGAGAGAAGCTGTCATCTTTTCCTGGGCTCTTAAGGAATCACAAAGCCTGTGGAGTTACTGTGCTCTCTATGGCAAGTTCAGACATGAGGTTTAACACGAGGCACAAATTTCTGGAAATAATAAATTGGATGAATATATATATANAATTGGATGCATATATATATATATATATATATATATGTATGTATGTATGTATGTAGATACTAGATTCTAAAAATTTTGATAGCCATCAGTGGTGAGTATTCTGAGGATGAAGAATAATTTAGTCAAAGGCATATTCCTTTGAGTAGTGAGTATGCTGCAGAAGAAGCAAATGCTCATGTCTTTATATGAGTTTCTCTCTTGGTACACTATCAAGCAGAATGAGAAGGAAAAATCTCTGTGGAAAGAATAAAAAGCTTGCAGCCCCTACCCCCCCAGCCCTTCTTCATTGCCCAAATCATTTTTTACTCTTTAAATATGGAAAAGCAAAACTCTGAATACATTATAAAAGAAGGTGTTGAGAGAAGATTAATAAATTGTGTGTCATCTTTTGCATTCATGGCTTCTATTACAGAGGGATCTGCAAAGACTGTAGTGCACACTTCTGTCATCTTTTCCCTAGGCATAAAATAGTAAGGAAGGCATAGATTAGAACTAAACACGTTTTGATTCTAGTCACTGGCATACAAATGTGTGTTGATGACATAGCACTGCTTAGAGTGAATCTGTTGAAGAATTAACTTTCCTGTTTGTTACTGGTTTGGTAATAATAGATGTGTGTTAAACACAAATAAGTCAAGGTTGTGGTTTTGGAGCACCATTCAAATTCATCAGACTGTGTCCATCTTCCAATACCATCTTTGCTTTGTACTAAAATTTTTCTTTTTCAGATGGCTTCTGTGAGAATTCTTATAGTGTTGCAGCAGTATACTCCTGTATGATATTCAGAACCCCTAAATAGGGAAATTACAGTACCTGTCAAATTGATGTTCAAACACCACTGTGCTTCTGTGGGATAGTTTTCATTTACTTTGTTAATTTTTGTTTCCAAAGGTAAAGTCATGTTTGTGTGAAGTTGAGCTGAAGATATTTATTATCTCAGTATGTTAAGTAAAACAGCCATAGTATATAAAGGCAGATTATTGGCTGAATATTTCACAATCAATTTACAGTCTCAGAAGGAAACTTTTTTCTCTTTTCAATTCTTTGTAAAGCCATTTGTAATAACCTTGTTTTCTGAAAAGCATATGCCAACAATTGCTAGTGTGATAATGTATTATTAATGTAACTAAGCTCAAAGCCAGGCACATGTTTAATTCTTTCTTCTGTTGTGGGCTGTTTTGCCTAGAACAGGGATGGGGGCTGACTGCTGCAACCAGCTCTCTGAAACTGCCCCTGTGTCCTTGGAAGCCTCCTGACTCTTTCTTCTTAACTGTGCTGGAGGTAAAAATCTTTATGGGTTGGTGCTTGGGCAGGGAATGACTGTATTTCACCAAGGTGTATTGAAGAAATAGTAATAGTGGATATTCTGAGCTCATTGCTTACTCTCCTGGTTCTAAATTTGCTTTGATTTTCTGGACCTGTCAACTTCTCCATTTTGGAATTGAGATGCAGGAGGTTTGATATTGCTCTTCAATCACATTAGCACTAGAATGGAGTGGAATTTGATAGACATGGAGCTTTACTTTATAAAGGCTTGGAGCTATACTTTATAGAGGCTATTTAATTCTGTTTATTTATTTTATTCTTTTAAACAACATTAATAAGACTTCATATTTGAAAATGAAAAAAATTAAAATATGTTGCAAGTAAATGTAAAGACAGAAAAATAATATAGGATCTAGGAAATTTGGTAAAATGCAGTAAAAATAAGTTTACATAGGTGAGAGACAAAGCAGGAAAATACAAAATAGCACATTATGAGATGAAGAGAATATGAAATGGAGGTATTTACCAGGAGGATAATACTTGAAAAACAAATGAGTCACAAGGACCTATTCTGAGATATTACAGTATACTTGTTGAACTTACAATATGGTACAATGGAAAAAAATCCAAAGAATAGTTTTAGTGAAACTGATTTTGATAGCAAAAAGTCTTTTTTGCCCTTTTACACCTCCAGAATACCTAAAGGCAAAGTCACTGTCTCTTTTAAGTATTTTATCTATCCCAGCTTAAACCTCAGAGTTTCCACCAATGAGGAACTTTTTAGTAAGTAAGAAAAGGAATAAAACATGTACAATTGTTGTTCCTGCCAGCTTGTATGGCTAATGCTCTTTTAAAAAGTTTTAACTGCTTTGTTTGCTTATGTAATAAAGGTTTTATGAAGAATTGACTAAAGATAAAAGTAGTAATTTACCACTTTCTGAAGTCCAAACTGAAACAGGATTAACCAGACTGTTTTAAATGTAATATCTTGATGCTCCGGATGTAACGTGAAACATACGGATGGCCCAGCATGATTCATCTGTAGTCTCCATTTAGTGTCCAGCCAGCCTTAGAGATGACTTTATGGTATGGATTTACCTATGTTTTTTTCAATCCTGACAGGTAAGATGGTCTTGCCAGCTGATTTTATATTGCCAGATCAGATCTCATTTGCAGTTGCAATCAGGTGAGATCTTTCCTGGCAGAAGACAAAGTAAATACTTCCCTTCAACGTGATTCATTTGGGACTGCAATGGAGAAGCAGAAATTGGGTAAGCAGTAAAAAATGTCAATCTGTTTCAAATACAGAAGTCTATGAAAGTAACTATTAAAATAAGGTCACTGAACCATCTGATTTTGAAAAGAATTGTATTTGCATGCTCTAGAATACTTTCCCTGAAAGTGGTTGGCAAGCAGAAGGATTCAAGCATTGGCAGCAGAATTTCTAACCAAAATGTTTGTTTCTTTAACAAAATTCAGCTTATTTCTCCTTCTATAGGCCTTATTTCTGATTATATTCTTATGTGTCCTGTCAAGAATGCAGTTATTTGTGAGGTGTCTGTGGTTGCTGTGTACTCCAGTTTGAACAATATGTTTTCTAGAGTTTTAAATAGTTTGAAAAAACTCTCTTAAAAAAAGGATATGAATTAAACACTCAAACCCCCACATTTTCAACATTTTAATTCTTCATCAGTACAAGTGAAAATGTCTGTCACAGCTGTCATGACTCATGTACTCCTTTATTTTTAAAATGGTGTGTGACTTCTGACACTATGGCATTTCTGTGCTGCTTTGTGTGGGTAGATGGAAGACAAATTTATCCACTTTTACTGAGTTTTATCTGTTAAGTTTTGATGAGACTTTTTTCTTTCCTCTTGCATTGTGAATGCAGGGACAAATGAGCAATATCAACCAGTTTTCAGTTGTCCATAGTCCCACAACATAAAGAATCATAGCTGTTCCTAACAGAGCTGTGTGCACAGATATTTTTAGGAGGAGAGTGGTGGAAGAGGCTGGGGTAAGTGTATCTAATCCAACAAGCTCAGGTTTTTCTCTCACTGCTGAAAGGCAGTGAAGAATGTGTTATGTATGGAGCTGCTGGGTAACTTCTCTGGATACATAATTAAATACAAAGGTGCTCTCTGTACATGGAAGAAAATACCTTGAAAAGCAGCAAGCTCACAAAATGAGGTCTTCCTGACTGTGTTCCTCACTTGTGTACCTCAGCACAGCTATGAATGATGCACTTTAACAAATCAGACCTTCAGAAAGTGAGTCAAAGGGAGAAATGATACATGAATGGACCAATGGTATGAACTTTTGTAGTTACTAAGTGAGTACACAGGAATATGTTACCCTTGGACAACTTGTTTATATGTCTAGGGACTTAATCTTTCATCTGAACTATCTGACTATAAAGTCTTTGACCTCTGTATTATTATCTGAAACTAAGATCAGAGCTGAGGTCTCAATTCCTAATAAATGCAGAATGTTTTTATTTTAGTTTTCTTTCCTCTTTCCTTGAACTGTAATATGAGATATTACTTATCCTTCAGATGGGTCAATGAAAAGATAGGTGATCATTTCCCTGGATCAATAACTTATGTGATTTAGGGTGCAATTTGAAGCCAATTGAAAAGTCAAATTTGTTGATTTTTTTTATTATCAATATAACTTCAATGACACTAGTGGATTTGTTCCTAATTGAAATGAGAAAGGAACGAAGCCAACAGCTCTGCCAGAGGGAAAATGTTTGAATCATCTGGTTTTGTTGGTCACTTTCTCTATTCTAAGTCTTCTGCCTTCACTGACTTCTGAAGTTCTTGACTTGACTCTAAGTTCTTTCAACAGTCATTTTTGAGAAGAAAGATGGATCCAGACTTTCTTGCCAGGTTCCCAGTACTTACATGGAATTGATTTCCATTATCACACACCAGCACAGAAAAATACGTAAATTGGTAGTTATTAAGGGAACAAAGCATAAAGTTTGGAATATTACTACTACACTACTTACAGGTGACCTCTGGAGGACAGGAACAAGCAATTTAAGAAGGAGTACATGCAGTACAGTGGTTATCTTATTGAATATAAAGCCTTTTACTGCAACACATTATTCCTTTTTATTTAATTTTCAGTTTATTAAACGGCCTTAATTCCAGTGGAGGTGACCTCCTCCTGGCAAAATGGTGAAAATGTTGCATTTGGAAAGGAAAATTCATGTTTTAGATTAGAAGAAAGAATCAATTCCATCAATACGAAAAAACATAATCATTGAATATGTTGGTATATTTTTTTAAGATAGGGGAAAGCAGTGATGATAAGAAAAACTGATAGAAGCTCAATTACTCCTTCCATCCTTGCAAAACAGGTCCTAGGTTGTCCATTGTCAATATCAGTCCCAAATCTGGTATCTGAAGCAGTTTGTGATACCTATGTGTTGGAACCTGAGTTGAGTTTCTAGCCAAAATAATTACTAAAGCCTATTAGGTAGTCTACTCACCCTGCAACCTCCTTTGGGGAGCTGGACTGTACTCTTGAATCCATTGACTGCAATAGCAGACATCCATCAAGATCACACAAGATCATCTTTCTGTGAAGACCACAATTCAGTATCTTCATTGAGGCAAGGAATTCCACCACACTGTGAAAATTCAGAGAACCCCTTTAATGTGACTTTTACCAGCCCTGGATGTCTCAAATAATCCAGGATGTTTCAAAGAGCGGTAGATGCCTGCATGATGACAACTGTGCTAAGTCTTTCCAAGGAAACACCTACATCAGTGGGAGAGACTTAGAGAATTATACAGGAAAAAATTACACTCATGTAACTGCAGCTTCAATTGAAAATCACAAAACACTTTTCACCTGGTTGTTTACAGATGGATTTCAGGCTCACCCTAGGCCCAGGTGTACTTTGGACCTTGTGTTTGGATCACATGGTCATAGAGAGAATATGATTTCTCTGCCACTTAGTCACATTAGCATGCCAGAAAATATTGATTAGATCTCTTTTAAAATTCCAAAATCTACAGACTGATAATATGCTATAATATTTTCTATTAATGACATTTCTGCTTATTATTCAGAGGCTTCCCAACAACTCCACAAAACTAGGGCTGAAAGTTTACTGAAAAAACTTGTGTATGCGTCTTATTTTGTGTGATGATTGGCTTCAAATTATGCTATGTTAAATCTGCCACATCATACTAAGTGCTGAAAGTGGTATATCTGAAGTCTTTCTCTTCATAGAAGTGCACTGTAGAAATCAATGTCATGTCTACCCTTTAATGTTCTGCACAATTTTAGCCTGTGGTCCCTGGAGCTGACCTAGGTTCTTCTTTGCCGAGTAGAAGAATGCAGAAATTCAGCTGGCTGGAAATTTCTACCTCATTCATCTACAAATCCTGAAAGGATCCTTCCTTCTCTAAATATAGCTGGTAAGTGTCCTCATGAAAAAGAGAAGAATCCCTTCTTTTATTTCCTTCATTGAGAAAGAAAGAATTTCCTGAAGTGGCATTAAAACTGTATGCCACTTCAACCCTCATACAGAGTTCATGGACAAAACAGAAAGCTAGCTACAACTGCTAATCAGAAAACCCTGCACTGGAAATGGCAAAACAAAACAAAAAAAAAGACAATCTGTATCTACCTATAGGCAAAGTTACAGCAAGTCAACCTCAAATTTTATCAAGCTGGGTTTGGCATAGCATCTGGAGAGATTTTAAAATGTATTAAATCAGAAACCTTCCTGAAGGATTTTTACTCTTTGTGTGGGTTCTCCATAAAAATTCTGTGAAAGGCTAAAAACCAAAAAAACACCAAAAAAACCACCAAACATCAACCAACCAACCAACCAAAAAACCCCTACACAAAGCAAAAAAAAACAAAACAAAAAAAAAACCCCAAAAAACAAAAACAAAAAAAGAGAAAGAAAAAAACCCCTAAATCACAAAAAAAACTAATTTTAAAAAAAAGTAAAATATGTAATCACAGATGATTAAAGAGAACCCTAATACTTTTTATAAACAAGGATTTCAGGGAAAAATTAATTTGGGATTCTGAGGAAGAATTAATTTGGAGAAAAGAATTGGGGATTTTTGGTTTAAAGTTTACTAGGTTCTGTGAAATTTGTTTGCTTTCTCTTTTTCATACAGTGGAAAACATAAGTGTGTATTCATTCTAAGAAGTATTGTTTTTCATTGAGGGCTATTTTTACACAAAATGTATTATTCAAAAAACCCCAGAGCCAAATGGCAGTTTCTGACAAATAGATAACCTTCTCCAATCATCAAATGTGAATGTGCAGATGATAGTACCAAATAATAACAGGCATCTACTTTTTTGTGTTTTCATGGTACTTTGAACACCAACCATATGATATATGATATATATGATATATGATATATATCATATATGATATATGATGTAGTTTTATCGCTACTAACCTGAAAAGGTATTCAGGTGCTCTGTCTTAGTGTATAGTTATCTACTGATTTCAAAATTTGATAAAAATATTAAAAAATAGATCTAAATACCTAAGACGTAAAACAAAGCTTTCATTTAATAAAATTTCATATGATATGGCAATATTAAAAAATATGGTAAAGAATTTTTAACATGTATATATCAAGTAGAGTTACCCAAGAAAATATCAAAAGATATCACAAGGTGAGTTTAAAAACCCCCATCTTACCACTTTCATGTGTTATCCTAAGATTTATCCTTGGAGTGCATTATAGGTTCTGTTTTCTATTTATTTCCCAATTTTTAAGCACCAGAAGAATTAAAATTTTGTCTTCTTCCAAAGAATTATAGCTGTCCTTTATACCACATATTTTGTACTCTCAAATATTCTGTATTTTGATTGGGTTGCCATTCCACTTTTGTCTGAAAGGTTATTGAGGCTGTCAACAGGAAAAGGACTAGAATTACCAGCCAATCAAATTACAGAATACTTAAAAGGTCAAAGTAGTACAGCACACTAACATAATTCACAGAATATATGAGGCTTTAAAACCCTAATACCTCACTCTCGTAACAAAGGTTGTAATGAGAGCAAGAAATGGCACAACATGAATTCCTTCACGTGACTGCGATTATAACAAGAACCTGAAATGCAATAAACTTAACCCATTCTTGCTGCTAGGCTAAGACTGTACCTTAGCTTTGTTTCAAGTTATCTTGAAAATTACTTGGTGATAAACTTTAGGAAAGATACTGGGCAGTAAGTTTTGCTTATGCATCACCTCAAAGTAATTGTTAATCGGAATTTTAAATTTGTTGTCTATGACATATGCACAAAAAGCTCCAAACCAAACCAGAAATTATTATTGGATGATGTTTTAAAGTAAATTTGTTTGTTTGTTTGTTTGTTCATTTGTTTGTTTAGCAAGGAGTTTCTTGATATCACAGGTGGGGAAATGTTACATATATTTCTATTTTTCTAGTACTAAACTGAAGTTGTCTGAAGTCTAATCAACTATTCCAAATAATAGCAATATAGAAATGCCACTCACAAATGTGGACACGACAGATTATTTGTAGAGTAAAAGTCATGTGTTGCACAGTTTCACAGAAACGAGACTGGCTTTTATAGGAGTCTTTGCTATTGTTCACATTGCAGTTATTAGAACATGTAAAATCTTAACAAGTCTTTTTTTCCTGATAGAATATTCCACATTAGATCACAAAACCTTTCAAGGCAAAGACAACTGGCAATGACAAGCAGTCCAACCCCTAACTTTCCAGCATTATTTTTGGGGGGGAGGAGGTGGAGCATAATGGTAAAAACATTTTTATTTTACATTTCTTTTCTTCAGTGACGTGCGCAGCATAACCAGTTCTATCCAATCCTATCTACAGAGAGGAAATAAAAACAGATTTAACCTACAGACCTTTGGTTAACTTCTTCCTAAACTAAATATAAAATGTTACCTCATCTTGCTCAGATTAAAAGGGAAGAGGGGGAACTCCCCCCTTCACCACACATTCCCTTATTGAGAATCTCTTCTATATAAAAAGAAGAGTCTGCATATAAAAGACAATCCAGAGACATCTTTGAAGGTTCTCTTTCAAAGCATCTCTACTTCCCTGAGCGTCTGGGGATTTCTGTTATTAATTGAAGTTAATTTTCTAGGATATCAGTTTGCCATGCACGTGGGAAAGATTGATAGCCTCTTCGATTCTCAAGAGTGTTGGAAATGACACTGTTCCATCACCGGGTGTCTTCACTTTTATCATCACAAATCAAATTATAAACATCGGGGCAACCTTGCTGGAATCTGGCTTCGGGAGATTTCCATAAGATTAATTANGGGAGAGAGGCACCATTCATTCCTTGTAGAATGGGAAGTCAATTCAACAATGGGTAATTAGCGTGGGCCATGGATTCTCAAAGGCACTGAGGACACTGGACTCTTTCTCTCACTCTGATGTTTAGTGCGGTATTGTGGACCCCTCATTTAATTAGTGCACTTTGATACCCACAGGAGCTTGAAGCTCCAGGGCATGCTAAACACAGACTGACACCAGCAAGCTTCTGCCTCCTTCCAGTCTAATTAGAGACACAATGAGCTGCAAAGACAATGTTTTACTCCAAGATTTCTTCTGCAGATACCTCTGGCAGGAAACAATCGTTTATTTTGTGTCTATATTGGTATTCAGATTAAATTGTTAGCATGCAAAAGATGAGCTAAGGGCACATATCTATTAAAAATTCTTAGCAGAGTTCAGAAATGATGGAAGCAATTTGTGGGGGAAAAAAAAGTATTTTCCCCTTTGGAATTTTTTTTTGTTCTCTTATCTAATTAGAAGTAAATGATTTGACTAAGAAAACCAAAATAGGCTGGACTCTAAAGCATCTCTTATGAAATTATTTTTCCCCCCTTTGCATTAATAGTTTCTACCTCTCTGAAAAGAGGTTTTAAACTTAACTGTTTGCAAAAGTGAAAGGCAGGAAAGAAAAGGAAATTAAAAAATGAATACTTCTGTTACAATTGTCTGTTGAAATGAGCACCCACCTAATTTAACAGGACATTGTGCAGAGAAAATGTTACTTATATTTGCAGCTCTTTAGAGGACAAACCCCAAAAAGTTTGTGGCAATGATTGTGTGTGTGTGTGCTGTGTGGGTACATAAAGTTACTTTTGATGGACAGTTCTATGCTTATTGGAAGAATATAAATATCCCAAGGGAAGCTGCGTATTGAAAATTAGTCTCAGCATACACTAAACACTTGCATGTGCTGCTTAACAATAGATTGGAGAACCAATACTCCTACAAATTCAACTTCTTCTACATTTATAGTATCATTACTTTCCTCTTTCTCAGGTAATTAAAAGAAACAGACAAACATGTATCAATGTGTGGATTCTGAGACTAGAAAGGTACTCTGCTGGTTAGATTGTGGTAATTTGGACAGTTACACAATTTAATAAGTGGTTATAATGGGAGAGGGAATGGATGTGAAAACAGGAAAACTTAAAACAAAATTTCTGTCAAAGTTTTAGATCTATGAATGTAACTAATTGTGGACTGAGGAACAGCAAGGAGAACAGTCTTGGCCCGTTTCCTTGTGTCATGTGTAAGATCATTCCTGCTGCTTTTGTTTGTCCTTTGGTGAGGCCTTGCATGCTTCTTCCACTATCCAGGGATCACAGGAGGGTTATAGACATCCAGCTACCCTCCTGCATTCCTCTGCAACATCTGCTCCAATGAAAAGAGCCCTCACTAGCCCCATGAGCTGAAACCAAGATGAGCTAAGGGCACATATCTACTAAAATGTGCAGAGAATGGTGATGAACAGAGTTGAGTACAGCTGCTGGCTGGTTACCAGTGGTGTTCTCCAGGACTCTATCCTGGGGCCAGTCCTGTTGAAGGTTTTTATTAATGGCCTGGACACACGGATCAAATGGATGCTCTGTCAGGTTGTAGATGACAGCAAGCTGGTGGGTGTGTTGATCTGCTGAAGGGCAGGAAGGCTCTCCAGAGAGATCTGGACTTCAGAGGGATTGATGGATTGAGGTCAGCTGTATGAGGTTCAGTAAGGCAAAGTACCAGGTCCTGCATTTGGGTCACAACAACCACATGCAGTGCAACAGGCTGGGAGATGAGCAGCTGTAAATCTGCCTGTTGGAAAAGGACCTGGGGGTGCTGGTCAACACCCAGCTGAACATGAGCCAGCTGAACATGAGCCAGAGTGTGCCAAGGTGGCCAAGAAGATCAATGGCATTGGTTGTGTCAGAAATTGTGTGGACAGCATGACTAGGGAAATGGTTGTTGCTCTGTGTTCAGCACTTGTGAGGTGCACCTTGAATTTGTGTTCAGTTTTGGGCACCTCACTACAAGAAAGATGTTGTTTAGTCTGAATAATAGGAGGAGACCTTACCTCTCTCTACAACGGCCTGAGAGGGGGTTATAGCAAGCTGGGGGTCAGTTATCTTCTCCCAAGTAACAAGTGATAGGGCAAGAGAAAATTGCCTCAAGTTGCACCAGGGAGATTTAGATTGGATATGTGGAAAAAATTATTCACAGAAGGAGTTTTCAAGCATTGGAACAGGCTGCCCAGGGAAGTGGTAGAGTCATCATCCCCAGGGGCACTTAAACATCATGTTGATGTGGTATTTAGGGACATAGTTTAGTGGTGGATTTGGCAATATTAGGTTTATGATTGGACTTGTTGGTCTTAAAGGTCTTGTCTAAGCTAAACAACCAGAAGTGACCCCAGAGGAGATCCAGAAGCTATGTACTGGAAATGGAATCAGGGGGCACAGCTTGACCAAGGACCTGCAGCTGGGCCATGGTCCCTGCTATTTTCTCTCTCTGACAGAGCAATGGTGAGGACATGAGACATCAGCTGTACATTACAAGGATTGTGAAAAATTATTCCATTTCCTAGTGAGGGCTGCTGTCACTGTCATTTGACATTCCTTTTCTCATATGGAAGCAATCCAATAGGATAGTTGTTGGACAGAATTTAGATATGTGTTACTTCTCATTTAACAGTTTTGTAACAAGCACATGCTACAAAGCACCACCTGGATGGCTTACTTTTGTGGGAGGCTGTAATCAATGATATAAGCACATGAAAGTGTTAATTTTACTTTGAAATATCATTTCGGTTTTCTTCTTTACTTGCAATCACTCTGGTACTCCTGGCCCTAGAGAACTTGCCATTGGGGTGTGACTGATTATGATCCAAGGCCTTCCCTGGGGGCCCCAAGCTGTGCTGCTGCCAGCTGTCCAGCTAATAGCTCATGATTTCACCAAAGACCAGAGAAGGTGGGTCAAGAAAGACTCAGAAGTGTGACACAGGTAGGAAAGAGCAAATGAATTTCCCTTTCCACTGTGCCCAGCATGAGGTGGAGTTGACAGTAATAAATCCTTCTGTACTCCAGAACCACAAATACAGTCATAGGGCTATTATGCAATATCTAGATTTCGTTGGTTTGTTTTTATTTTTTCTAATGAAATTTATTTTTACCACTCTGGTTTCCATCTTTTAATGGAGAAAGAAATAGTAATAACTATATGCAGTGGATATCTTCTAGTAATAATCCTTTACTATAGCTAGACTTTAAAAGCAGGATCTGTTCTCCCCAAGGCTACTTATTCCCTATCTGAAACATTAAAGTAACTGCTGAATAATTAGCCGTTGATACCTTGGAAATTAATGTTTAAAATGCAGAAGAAAAAAACTGTACATTTTCTTAGCGAAAAAAATTCAAGCTGTAAGTTGAAAGTGCCTAATCCTTTCAAACATCCCCCACTTCCCAAGAAAACAAAAAAGATGGTATTATTACTATTTACTATATATACCAAGCTTTTTGTCATTTTTGGTGCTTTTCTGAAAGCTATAAGGCAATTAATTAGGCAAACTCTAGGATTTCAATGTGTTATTGCTCACATGCTGGGTTTTTCTGACATGATAACGTGCATGATATATAAAAATTATAAACAGGTAGAGGAGACTAGAAGTGAATGGAGCAACAGAGCAATAATTAGGTTTTAAATATTTAATATTGTTGAGAAATAATTAGGATTCAAAAGTGGATGTAGGTATCAGTCAACAGTGAAACCCAAGAAGCTTTCTTAGGTGCATGTGGGCTTTCCAGCCATTCATTCCTGTGTAATTAAAGCTGTCATTCTGAATACATCTGTCTAAAAGTAAATCAATGGAATCATGTCTTCCTGAGTATGTACACCTTCAGAGCTTTTGCTATTTCCGATTGGTTTGCACAGTCACAGGAAAATTAAAACAACATATATAATCAGAATCTGTAAGATAACCTCAAATTTCTGCTATTGCTTCCTGGGAATACAGTAAATTATCATGTGGTGTCTGAAATGTGTAGCCGTGGTTGGAAACTGGAATTTCATAAATTGGCCTTTTCACTAGAAAAAAAAAATCTTCATGTTGCTGCATTCACTGTATCTATTAGTAAAAGACAGCTCTGAGAATTCCAGCTCCTAAGCAGGCCAATATCCCAGGAAAGGGGTGCTGGGTATTTAAATAACTTGCAGTTGCCAGCAGTTGCTGGAATTCTGGGAAGGAAAAGATCTTCTGATCAGTTTGTACAACCATGTCTCATTGACAGGTGTTTCCTTGATACACAGTTGTCCAAGATGACTTAGAAGGCTATGGTCAGTAACTGTTTCATTTTAAAGTTATGATCAAAGATGACAGAATCTAGAATCCAGGAACCCCTTAATTACATAAAAATATTTTAAAATAATCTCTGAAAAAAGACTGACTGACTTGTACTACAGGATTCCTGCATTATTTTAGATAATAGTAAATAAATTTCCAAATAGTAGTATCAGCAATAAGAATCAGAGAAATAAGAGGAAATGGGTCTTATGCTCTCCTTGCTTCTTGCTTATCGTCTCCCTTATTTTCATTTGAATATTTCCTCTGCCACCCCTCTATCTGCTCCTTTTGTTTAGAAATTCATCTTATTCCCTCTTGAATTCCATGATGCTTCTTGCTTCAGGGGCCCTTTATAGTAATTTATTCCATACACTTCTAATCCTTCTGTGTAAAATAGTTATGCCTTGGCATTTCTTTTCTTGTTCTCAACCTTCTAATTTTTAGATCATGCCTTCTAACTTCTGTGGTCTTGCAAGTGTAAAGAGCCTGCTTGGATCAATTTTATCAGTCTTCTTCATAATTTTTAAAACTTCAATTGGGTTACATGAAGTCTCTTCTTTTCCACTGAGAATATGCTCAACTTTCCCAGTCTTTCCTTATAACTTAAATCGTTGATATCTGGTATCATTTGTATAATTGCTCTACACTGCTCCCCTGAAGAGCAATTAAACCTTTACAAAGATATAGCGGCCAGCACTGTATAAATTACTCAAGGTAAGGATCTGAAAGTTAAAAATTACTCTTAAATAAAAATAATTCTGATTATCTTGATTTAGATGGAAGTTCCTCTAGCATCACTGTTCAAATTCCAATTCAATTTGCTATATTTTTAATTTCATTTACATAATGGAATGAAAAATGATTTAAAATTATTTGCTCTGTATAGCAGGCAAATTGAAAGAGGAGAAACAGTTTTCTGCTATAAAGATGGTATAACAAGGAAGAGGAACGAAAAATTGGAAAACAAAGAGTTATGACCCAATTGCCCTTGACTCTGAGGGCTCATATGCCCTTCCTACACTTCTAGGGGTCAAAGACTCAAAAAAGTAGTTCTAGTAATGAAAATTTTAAAAGCCGCCCAATTATAAAACCTTGGAGAGGGCACACTTCCAGAGCCTGACACTGTATGTACCTCATTCTGATTGTCCAGTGCATTTTAACTCAGAGAAAAATGCTTGTGCTCAAGCCTACAATCACTGCACTGGCTCACACACCATTCTCTCAGTAAGCACGAGTAATAGCTTTATAAGTAAGCACATTTTTTTCTTGTCTCTTTATCTGTGAGGCTGGGACTTGCTCACAGCCATACTTATTTTACTGTGCTGAGTACATGTCATTTGTGACAGAGGCTGAAACTTTTAGACAGCAAAATGGCACACTTACATGTTTCTTCTCTGTTGAATATAAATATAAATATCTCACTTTAACTAACCACACATACTACAAAGCTGTCCTAAAGTATGAGTTACATTTCAAATATGCTCATTCACACTTTTTTCCTAAGTCAAAATTGTTCAAACCTTTCTCAAACACCTTTACTAATTAACATTTACTACAAAATAAAATAAAATTCTTATTTTTCAAGACCCTTAATTGACTGACGCGTCTTTAGAACACTGAAGGATCTGGATGGCCTTAGAGGACTGCACCCAAAAATTTTGTGGTAGCATGTGCTCCTTACTGTTTTCATATTTATGGTAGATAAATATAACCGATCTTTAAGTGTCCTCCTGTTATGCCTGGGAAATGTTTCAGTACCAAGAGCAAGACACTGACCAGCCAACAGTGCAGTACAGTGTATATTGCTGCTGTTCTGATACCTCAGATGGCTCTCTGAGTAACTGTTTAAGAAATGTCTTGAACAAGAAATAGCACTGGTGTTGATGTCTTGCACCTTTCCCAAATATAGGATGTTTTCTATTAGCTTTAGTGTTGTGTTCTTACATTTCTGCCATCTAACAGGCCAGATTTTATGCTACAGTAAATCAGCTTATCTCCAGGAATGCAGAAAGGTGTTTGTCATATACAGCATTGGAGGATCTCAGCCTCAGATTATTCACATTCTTATTTCCCCTACTGAAAATACTAAAAACCACCCAAACTCTCTTAGAGAAATTTTGGGAAAAGGCCTTTTTCACTGTGCCTGAAAATCTAGAATTTACAGTGAAATCTTCCATCTCCCCCATATTTGTATTATTACATCAAAGTAACTAAATGGGTAATGAAAACTAAATTTTGATTTGAGAATTATTTCCTTATTTACATTATATGCTATTTATATCAGGTTGGAATTATGTTGGAAAATATTTCCAAGTCCAAATTACAATAATATTTGGTACATATGTGTGTCACAAAATCCATGTTCTCATAAGATTATGCTCTAAAAAGACAAAAACAGTGTAATAGGTGGAAGAGTCACCATACTTACTTCACAAAAAATAAGGTCCTTGATTACATTTAACTATTTACCAAAGTCAAGTCAATTCAAGACATGTAAGCACTGATGTCAGGTTTTTACTGTTGGTTATGCTTTATCTGTTACCAGCCTTTCCCTCACTTGTCTGTGGATTTTGATGGAGAGTGAAACCAATCAATGTCTGAGAAGCAGAGTCCAGCAGAGTCCAGACCTGCACCATGACACCCCACGTGATGCTGTGTCACAACCACAGCACAACACCAAGGAATCATTAGTAACATTTAATTCTCTGTGTCAGGAGAACTTTGCTGTTGGACAGGTTTGAGGTCTGGCTGACCAATACGCTTCTTTGTCATGACAAATAACTTTTCCAAGATAAAACAGGAGGTTGTTTTAAATTGTTTTGTGCTCTTGATCAGACACCAAAGGTCCTTCATCTCTGCTTGATAAGTATACTCACATCACACTCACAAAATACTGACACACCAATAGACTACAGTGAGACCTTAATATCTCAACATATGGCTTAGAAGAAGGGACTATGTTCTTACCAGGATGTTTATCCATATTTGGCTCTTTTGATTTGAAAGACACTGCAAATCTTGACTTGGCAAAATTACACCAGAACCACAGACTGTAGGACTTGACTTGGAGTGTGAAATACCCTCTGGTGCTGCAGGGACAGTGACTCCAGAAAGGGCTAACCAGAGAAATTGCACCTGACACAGAGCCACAAAGCCCTGATGAAACTCTCTCTTATGGACTAAATAGAAAGTTGTAAATAAGCCATTTGCAAACTGGGGATTCAAGCTGGGGATTCAATTGCTTTTATTAATATATAGTGTGATCCAAAATTAAAGCACCACCACCCAGTGCAGGTTTAATCCAGGAGATGCTTGGGTCTGCTGTCTTGGCTAATCTGTGAAATTTTGGAACTGTCTCTATGAAACTGCACCCCATTTACAAAAATGACCGAAGGTTCACAGGCATTTGGCACACGCTGATTTTTAGGTAAAAGAGGATTGCGCTGAATAAAACAGAAGGGAAAACCTTACAGCAACTTGGGGAACAATCACCTGTCATCTTAGAATAGGGCATATAATAGACAATCTGCTTCAAGTCCTCTGTCACTTCCTCTGAATTTAAATTCAAAGGTAAAATATAACAATTTTATTCCTTTTTGCTGCATAAAGACTTCTTTTTACTCATAACAAAAATAAGAAAAGATGGCTATTACATGCAGCACTTTGGCAATTTTAATCTACACTTTCCATTTTCCCTTCCACATCTAGAGGGCTATTGTATGTCCAGTGGTTTCAATGTATATACTGCTGAATGTATAAAGAAAGAAACATATTTCGTGCCAAAATAATTTAGTTTTTTATTACAACTTTTTCCTTCCAATTTTCTACTTATAATGAGTGCATAAAAGACCCCTTTTCACCCTATTGTTTTTAGTCTAAAAGCCACTTTATTCTTAATAAAAGGAATAATAAGTGCCAGTTGTAAAATACTCTGTCAATCACTCCAGCACTTACAATTGTGTAACACCTTTCTTTAGGACCTCTTAGAGTGCTTTAGAAAAGATAAAAAACAAATAAAATAAAATTACAATTACATTTAAATGCAGAATTAGACTATCAGTTTTAGATCACTTGAATTTTGTTACTAAAGGTTGAAAAGAGACAATGTGGCTCTGAACACCCTGCAAGTAGCTGAAAGCTGCAGTAGCCTTGTCCATGCTGATCTTTGAATGAGCTATTTCACAAGACCCTCATTAAAAGCAGCCTGAATTCTAACAGAAAACATCTTCTTTTGCCCTGATTCCCCATAGCTGATACTCTTCATCTCACATTATTTCCATTTTCCTGTTTTTCTGCTGCATATTGTTTCCTCTGTGTGAACTGGTCATGGTGGGAGAATTATTTATTGAGATAAAAAGGTAAAATTTGGATTCCTCAATAAATCCTATATTCAGGTTAATTGGAAAGGGTAAGGAGTGAAAATGAAATGTGATGAAAGCTCTGTATGCTGGGACCAATGCTTAGCTTGTGTATATGGATATTTAATTTAGGTTTTGGGACTAATGTAATTTATAGACTCAGGAAAACAAAAACATGAGTCAGAATAGATAATATTCAGTGATTGAAAATGCTGGCTCTTCTTACAGTCACTAGTTAAATGTGTTTGAGACACTTAAATTAGATATCTATAGGACATGTTCCCATGTCTTTTCAAAAGAAGCTGTGCAGCTGTGGGTCCTCAGAAAGGCATGTCAGTAGTTCATCATTCAGTTACCCTTTTTTGCAGTTATTTTTGGAAGTAGAGGTCTCATTACAAGATCATAATCCATGGGTTTATGAAACTACTTGTTAAAAGTAATGGGAATAAGACAAGGTACTGTGCTTTTTTGTTTTATTTTGTTTTTACTACCAGACAAATTGGCTCCTTGAGATGTGCTGCTTTCTTCTCTAAAGGCCCCTTCAGATTAAAAAGAAATTATGATTATCTTAATTTAATTGTAAGAAACCTGGTGAAACAGATTATATCCATTTTCTTTCTCATGCCTTAAAAGTTCAGCAAGTCTGAGGGGAATTTTTCAGTGCTTTTTCAATGAAATACATAAAACACTGATGAAGGCTATTAAAACTCATGCACTGCTGGAATGTAAGGAATCCATCTAGTCAAATCCCATGAGCAAGGCCATGCAATGTCTATTGTATGGTTGATCACCTGCATTAACCATAAATAAATAGGGAGATGCTGATAAGAACTGACAGTATTTGAAGAAGAAAGAAATGAAAACTGATCCCAACGTACAACCAACAAAAAAATTAAACAAAGAGTAGAGTCTAGCTGACTTGGGCCATCTGAGATGTCCTGGGGCTTCCTGTCTGACCACTACTCTTCTAAAAGGCACAGGTATCCTACAGGTATCCTACAGGTTCTGTGGAGAACTTTCTAGCCCCAAATAAAAAGATCTCAAGGCACCTCAAAAAGCAGCTGTTCCATATACTTAGGCAATGGAATGGTGCTATTGCCTCATGGGAGTTTCCACTTATAGATATCTAATTTAAAATTTTTGTTTAGGTGTTCTCATGCCACCTTGGGCATTAAATTCAGCTGCGTAAACATAGATGACTAGCACCATTTGAGGATCCTTTGGCTGGCTGCAACATCTAGAGAAGGCTGATACTTGTGATGTGGTTGGATATATATCCTTCTCGAGCTAGATGGCAGAGATCTGGTATGTTATCTTTGGCATTTTCAAATGACACTTAGAGGCCTATATTTCAGCAACTGAAAAAGATTCCTATGTCTCTGAAAAGTATGACAACAATCTAGGAAATTAAGTTCCATGCTCTAGGCACTGGATGCTGGTTTATGTGCCCGCATCTAAAAGAAAAAAAAATACTTCCAGTAGCAAAGACATACTATCAGGGGGAGGGCAGTGTGAGGGAGGGACAGCCACACACAGTTTTCCAAACCCCAGGTTGTGACCCTGCTATGTGGCTGATAGGGCTTCCTTCAACAGCTTCTCCTCTCCTCAGCTGCACAGTCTTGTTCCCACATCATAACCTCTGCTATGCCAGCAAAACCAGCTGTGGGCCTCTGAAGTAAATCAGAAGGGAAACTGATCCATTTCTGGTGGGTCATTTTTTACTGGGTCCAGGTCCCTGAGTGTGCAGCTGTACAAACAGTGGTGCCAGCACAGGGAAGGGGAGGAGGGAGAGAATGACTTGTGGACTGCAGGAACCAAGCCTAAGTAGGCTGAAGCAGACCTGCCAATGTATGTGTAACCACAGCCTCCATGGCTCTCTGATCACACCCCTGCTCTGAATGTTTTCCTTTTGAAACTTTCCTTTTGCCTGTTTACCTACTGCGACAGATCAGTCCCTTGGCACCTGTGTTTGCTTCCTGTATTTCTGCTTTTATTTTTCCTCATGGTCAGTGACTGAGCTGTACTGTCACTCTGGCAGCAATAAAAAATTGTCATTGGAATTCCTCCAAAAAAGACCCTGTTGATGCTCTCAGTTTGGCATATGTTGGGGGTTTGTTGTGGTTGATTTTTATCATCTTTTCTTTCTTTCAGATTGTTGGTGCTTAAGATAGCTGTTGCATGGGGCATGAACACTGTCACCATTTGTAAGATTCCAGCATAGGGATGAAATCAACATGTTTTCCATGTAAATGGGCTCTTTATGCCAACAGTTTATTTTCATTATTTTCTTTGGCTTTAAAAGAGACTAATTGTCCATACAGTCATAGTCAGCCTGTATAAGTATGCAAATTAATTTATGACTTACTGCAGTGAAGCTCTTGAAAACATATGCAGGACTGTCAGAGCAGTAGTCAATGAGAATTAAACACGTCATTAAAAGAAAGGCCCCTCTTAATTCCTTTGCAAACAGGTCATTAATGAAAAACACTAATACCTCCTGTATATTCAGCACTAGTGCACCAAAATTTTAATAGTTTCAGATCCACTCTTTGCTGGGTTAGAAACTGGGTGGACTGCTGGGCCCAGAGGGTGGTGTTGAATGCTGTTCCATCCAGTAAGTGGCCAGTCACTGGTGGTGTGCCCCAGGGATCAGTGTTGTGATCAGTCCTGTCTAATGTCTTTAGTGATGAAGGGATTGAGTCCACCATCAGCAAATTTTCAGATGACCTGTTGATCTGTTTGAGGGTAGGAGGACTCTGCAGAGGGACCTGGACAGGCTGAATTGATGGGCCAAATCCAACATTATGAGGTTTAACGAGACAAGTGACAGGTCCTACACTTTGGTGACATATCTTGTTATCTTGATATCAAAATTCTTTTCCAACCTACTAAATTCTGTGACTCTGTGATTCTGTGATCTTTTTCATAGAAAACGTGATATCAAAACTTGACTCAAAACATAGTAAACTAGAGATTTTTAGGAAAAAAATCCTAGACAGTTTCTGTTTTTAAAGTGAGGGAATAAAAAGCTCAATAAACTCTTTAACCAAAGTTTAAAAAAACACTCTTTAAGAAAAGTTCTGTAAGATTACAACATTCCTCTAAATTAATGTTTACTATTCCAAAAATACTTGTCTATGTACACATATCAAAAGTATTCCATGTACAAGCTCATAGTCTGCTAATGTTTAAATAACAAAAGTATCTATGTACAGTAATCTTCAATTTTGACTCTGTACGAAAAAAATTAAAATCTTATGAGAAAAGCCAGCCAGTGGATAAGTACTAACCTGAAAAATAAAAGAAATAAAATATGTAAATTTTATGGATATAAAACAACCCAAACTCAAATTTAACCTGTAGGATACTTGTTATAAAAAAGGGTCAGCTTTAAAGACGCATATCCACTATTTTTAACACAGAGAAGTAAAAGATTATTTTCTTTAAAAAAATACTATATTATATTTTGTAATTCTATACAACTTCACAGTATTAAGTAAAATTTTTAAAACTTAAAACATGCTATATTTATTAATGGTCCATTTTAAATCCACCAAATATTTTTATGTCAATTACTAAAACAAGGTTTAACGCTGTCAAAAAGCATTACTGCTAAAAACAGTCATCTTCTCAGTGTTTTCATCTGCAAAGCATTACAGTTTATAAAACAATTTTAACTTGGAATACGTAAGTCTCTGTACGAAGGCTTCCATATGTTAAAAATTTTATTTGTGTGTTTGATTTTAAATTGCTTTGAAAAAACAGACAGTTGAGGTTTATAGAATGGAATCTTTCTTTTAGGAAATAAATGTCTCAAAAGTACAGGGCACCAGCAGTAAAAACATTCTTACCACAAATCAGAAACACATTGAGAAGTGTTTGTTGAGTACACCTTCTGAAACCGGAATTTGTTTCTATTTGCCAGAAAATTGAAAAATCTCTGGTATCTTGGCATGCTTGTTTGGCCCCATCCCAGGCTGTTCATGCAGTAGTGGCATTATTGTGCAATAAGGCTTTCAGGACTTATAAAGCTTTAAAGTTTCTCTTCCATTTAATTTCTAAAATGCAATGTATTTTGCCAATGGTCTGCATAGAACCCAATGACACTGTTGTTTTATGAAGTGAAAGGCAAAAGTGTGTATTCCATGATATTTTATTTTTAATAAAATATGAAGTGTTTTTAAGAAACAAAGACAATTAATCAGTGTCTCAGCTTCTGCATGGCACTTAGCCAGAAGCCACCAAGCAGACAC
Source organism: Dicaeum eximium (assembly GCA_013396995.1). NCBI lineage: Eukaryota > Metazoa > Chordata > Aves > Passeriformes > Dicaeidae > Dicaeum > Dicaeum eximium. The sequence continues at coordinate 1,166,281 of VWZP01006227.1, read as the reverse complement.
TTGAAGTTTAGAGATTGTTTTTGCAAGGCTAATTTAAGGTGAACTTAGATGGATTCAAGATTTATAAGCACTACAAAGTCTTGACTGGAGCAAAGTTCAACTAAGTAATCCACAGCTTACTCTGCAGATGAAGTGCTGCAGCCGAAACTTCCCTGTGATTTAGTCTACACTCAATGAAAATTTTCGAAACAGGCAGAAGGAGTGAGTTTCACTGTTTCACTTCAAAGGTCTCCTAATAACTGAGAGGATTAAACTCTTTTAACCAGTTAAGAAGGTTAGATGATTTTGAGTGAGTAGCTTTACATTCATCAATAATTCTAAGTTGAAAGTTTAAAGATATCATAAGCATATATGTCCTTTAACTCCTTCAGGGTTGCAGAGCAAAAATGCACCTGTTTTGCAATCACACCCAAACTGCTAAATACATGACAGCTGTTTTTAAGTTGCTCTACTGAAGTGAAGTTATTGGTAAGAAGATTAATTAAATTGCTTTACTGAAACATTTAGTAAAATTAAGAACCTTTACTTCTAAGAGACTCCCTTCTTTTCCTGCTAAATAAATATATAATGCCTGTTTAAAATCATTCTAATGTGAGCTGTGCAGACTTTGATGTTAGTACCTTTTACCTCTAGCATGCTAACACCATATGCATATTTTATCAAATTAGAAATAAGTTTCAAATGCTCAGTTCCAGTGACAAAGGTACTGCTGAAGTAAAAAAAGCTGAGGATTGTCAAACTGAAATGAAAAAGGTACATGCAGGAAATGGCTATAAATTTCTTCTTTTTACAGGGGAAGACGGGAAATTATACATGATAATAGTAAAAGAACTATCCTTTATCATATCAAGTGATTCTTCTTAAGTTCTTTTTGCTCACGTTTACCATTATTAGTGCAGTCAGAGAGCCTGGTTAATAAAGAATTATTTCTGCATTATATGATTGTACCTCAAATCTTTTGCAAAAGAGTCAGGATAACATATGTGCTGTGAATTGTGAAAGAATGGGTGACAATTTATTATTAGTTTTATACAGCCTATTTTAGCATTAGTCCACAGAACTACCCTAAAATAATTTTTAAAAAACTCTCAAAAGACAGAGAGGGAATGAAGAAGTGAAGAAAAGACCATATAGGATCTCATACACTGGATCCAAAATCCCATTAGAATTATCATTAACAATAAAAACAACCATCACATACGTAATGCCTAGGAGTCATAATACTTTTTGAATAAAATATCAGAGACAATTGGGAAAAGTAATTACAATTTTGATTGATAGAAGGACCACCCATATCTTCTATCTACCCAGCAAAGTATAATATGAATGGACTTAATTTCTCAAATTAAAAGTTGAAGGAGTGGGAAATGAGTCAAATCTGTTATTATGGATTTTAGAAATGACTGAAAACAGGAAATATTTTCTCTTGGAATGTCTTATAAACAACTATGTCCTGCTTCATGAACATCACCAACTTTCTTTGTAAACCTTACATACATGAAATATAGAAAAATGCATCAAAAAAAGCATCTCTTAAAAAAATCAAAATACTAAAAAATATGTGATGGAATATCTCACCAGCTCTTCTTTCCTAGCCATCAAAAAAGAATGAAGCAATGTTAAATTTTTATTTTCTTTGTACATATAAGCTTTCAATGCACTGAAATCTCACAATCTTATTGATGTGTGTTAGTGAAAAGCTAATAGATATTTGACTCAGAATGATGATCACATAGTAATTAATGTAAAACTTAGGGAGATCATAATGTCAATAGAAATTGTTCTTTGTATTCTTTCAGCAGTCAAAGTTACATTTTAGCTTCTATACAAATTACGTATCAGTATGTTGAAAACAAGTTTTCATGTTCCTAATGAAAAGTGCTTTTGCATTGTGACATGGCTCCAGAAAGATGATCACAGCTGCATATTTGTAAGAGTTTTGATAGCAATTGCATAAAACATGTTTCCAAGTATTTAAAATACCTTTTTGCAATTAGGCGTAGTGACGTCATGCTCTGTTTTATTTGTTCCCTTGCTTGTACTATGACTCTTGAGTTTTTAACTACTCTGTGTCCCTACTTAAGCATTCTATGGTGCCTTTGTGTTTTTTTTCCTTAATTTTCCCTTGCTCTCAAGTTTTCCATAATTTACCATTGTTGAAATAAATATGTTAAAGATTGAGAGACACAATAGGCTGCAGCCTAAATATTATGGGTAGACAGTAGCCCCAGCTGATTTCCATTGAATTGGTAGAATTCAGTGTGATTAGGGAGATTTTTGCCTGGTCTGATGATTTGCAGAAGTGTCAATTTTTCATTTGAAGTGCACCTAGTATGCATTGAAGCTTAGAGTATGTTCCTTGTGTCTGTCTTTTGGGGAATACAAATCACACTGGAGAAGTTACTAATATTTTAAATATTTTGATAATTAGATATGTCTCATTCCATAACCTTTAAAGAGAATTTGAGATTTCGTTTTCCTTAATGATGTGCATAAAAATAAACTGAGCTGTTAGATGGGTAAATGGCATCTACAGGGAAAAAACAAAAAGAAAATTGGCTGGGTGAGAAATATGAAAATGGTGACTTAATAGGCATACCTTAATGCATCCTAAGTGCCACTGGATGTGTTTGTTTAATTTCATTATTATTTTCCACATGGCTAGTTATGTGGTTTTCAGTTCAACTGGGACAAGTCCAGTACTTTATGGAGAAATCAGCTTCAAAGTCTGATTGTTGGCCAGTGCTGGAATGCCTCTTCTGCGTAAGAGGCACAAGGTGATGTGGCTCCTCAAGGGTGCACTTCAATCACTCTTAGAGAGGGGAGCTTTGGGCTGGGTGAGTGGGAGCCCCTGTGAGCAGCACTCACGCATCTTGCCCATCAGAAGAGTGGATAATGTGTTTTTTCATCCGAGATTTCTTAGGCATTCTAAAATGTTACTTTTTTTATCAGTAGGTGGTTCAGCCTGCTTGGTGGTGCAGCTACTTCTTTAACCACTGCCTGGCCACACCACACATCTGCTGGGGGTTCTGTGTTATTGACACGGTCCTGCTCGGCGATAAGCGAGAGAGCTGGTGAGAATTGGCAGTGCTGGGCACTTCATGAGACGTGCTCAGCACCTTCCACTGCTGAGCCCTAAATAATGGCCTGGTTTTAAAGCAGCATATTAAATTTCACAGCCTTCTTCATAATCAGGTAGGGGGAAAGGTCATGGTATATCCTATATTGCCTTGACCCTGGCAAAGCTACATCTATATGTATGAAAAACAAAATATAATTTAAGGAATGTACCTTAAAAATTGATCCAATGACTGCAAAAGCACTGGATAGGCTTTAATACAGACTCTTTTGCAAAAGTGGTTCTAGAAGACATAGAGGGCCAAGAATAGAGTGTATACAATAATTTATCTATGGTATGTTAATCTGGAATAACAAAGTTTGTTATCTTTTTAGTACAAGGGAAACAGACAATCTTAATTTTTGGGAAATTAATATTTTAATCCTTTCACAAGGAATTGAGATAGCACTGTGGTATCTATTCAATGATAATGTCAATGTTCTAAGTAATGTTCTTTCCATTAGAAATTTTTTTTCATATTTAGAATTAGCAAGGAAAATAATCAATTACAGGCATACAGTATGCACATTTCCCTAGTATTGTTACATTTGAATTTTTTTCTGATGAAACAGTAGAAGGATTATTTTTTCAGGATATTAAAAGTTTTTTTTCAGACAATTTCTGACAGTTTCTGAAAATCTGCAGTCCTTATGTAGGCAAAACTCTCAGTGAAGCCAATAAGTATGTTCTAAAGAAAGATGTTACCAGGGCTCTGAAAATAACTGTATAATTTTATGCACTTTAACTACCTCAGACCTTCTAGGGGATGGGTAGTGCTCTATTATACTGATTTATTCCAGAGCAAGTTGCCCTTGCATATGATACAGTTGTTGACTGGGATCAAGTATGGACTGAAGCATGGAGGAATTTGGCCCAGTGTGTGTAATGGCAGTGCAGTCCTGACCAGCCATGCATGTACTCATTTCAAGTTGCTGTCTGAACTGCTTGAATATTTTGAGCTCTTAAGCTATTTTCAATATTTAATACCAGATATTAGTCGTACTGAAATGGATGGGGAATGAGAAAAAGTATCAACTTACCACTTTTAAAAACCCAATCTCAAGTCCTTTTATGATGTTCACCAAATTTTTTCACAGTGAACCATAAAAAAAGAAGAAAATCTTTAATATGGGGCTTTTTCCACACAAAATAGAATTGTTGAGAACTATACAATATATTTGAAAACTTTAGAAATGTTATAAATGTTTTTCTCTCCAGCTTTTATCTCTTTCATCTGTCTCAAGCACTGTGGCTGCATTACATCTGGTGAGACTGGAGGGTTTACTGATGCTTTGGAGAGATGAGTATTTCGTACCTGTCCATCTCTGCAAATAATCCACAAAAATTTAAACCAGAAAGAAAACCAGCTGCTGCCATTCAGCAAGAAGTCTATTACGAATCCCTAGGTGGCATGGAAAGCATTTAGACTCATTTCATTCACATGTCAGGTAAAGACTTTCATTTAGAAGTGAGATGAATGCTGAATAATGGACCTTTTGAATAATGTAATTAAGAATTCATTAAAGCAGCCCTTAAAATAAAATCTCAAGAATTCAATGCATGTATATTTTCCCCCTCTAATGTACTAGAGGATCAAATGAATGAATGGAACAAAATATAATACTGATGTTTACAAAATTTTCACATTTAAATTAGATGAACTCCCAATATAATACAATATACACTTTCTAATGGCTTCTGAGTAGGAACAATTAGGATTCTTGAACGAGATTGGTGTCCTTGTTAGGAGGAAAATTAACGTATCCAGACTGGTGCTAATCTCTCAAAGTCTGCCTTTTGCAATACATGTTTACTTGAAAAATCTTGGCACCACTGAACTCTATGGAAACTCTCACACCAATAGTTTTGTTTCCTTCAATATGTATACAACTGTTTTGAGCAAGCAAGAATAAAAATTCTGATATGGATTTGTGCACTACCTTTCTGATTTTCAGCAAAGCAGGTCTCCTCTGTGAAATGTACTCCAAGATGTTCTCTACATTCCATCCAATCATCAAGAAGATTTTGTCTTAACTGCACACCAAGCAGGAAAATGCAGCATATGCTCACAAGCTGGTATTCAGAAAGGCACTGAGTTATACATGCAGCATCCGCCTAGGGTGAGACATTACTGAGAAAATAAAGGTTGTCTATATGTTCTGGGAGTATATTGCACACTGCAATGCAAAGATCACTAAGTTTCATAAAGCATCTTACAAAGTTGTTCTGAGAGAAGATACTACAGAAGCAGAAAGTGTTCCCATTGTGACATCACTTTTGGTGGGCAGAACAATTGAGCCCTGAGAAATTCAAGGGGAGGAGCAGAGGTGTCAGAAGGAAGGTAGACAGCTGTCAACAACACAACCATTTCCAAATTGCTCTTGTAAGCAAGGCAAAGCAGGCCATTTGTCTAAGTCATTCATCTCAGAGAAGTCTCTGTCATTGCTCTGTTAGAAGGTTATTACACTGCTACATGGGAGCCTACAGAGCCTTCAGCTCAGACCACATGGACCTAATGGATGATTCTGCCCTGAAGGGGAGAGTCCATCGTTTCATTAGGAACTTAGGAAAAAGGCTGTATTTGATGATGGTCCCCCAATGTCACTTGTAGTTAATCAATTGCCATATGTGCCAATCAGGCTAGGTAGAGCTACAGGCAACTCTTTTTATTTGTGTCTGAGAGACTGGGAATAGCCTATGTAGCTGGGAAGCCAAGCAGACCAAAGGATTTTCCTGAAGCCAGCAGTCAAGGAGGCAATTTATTGAGGGAGAAACCCCACAGCAAGAAATTAAAAAAAATAAAATAAAGTAGTGATATGTTTTACATTACAGAATTTCTCTTGGTATGGGTATCAGCTTCTGAATATTTCAGCAATATGGCATCTCATCTCTCATCTACAAATCCATTGAGAAGTTTCAGCAGAAATTACTCTTTGTTCTGCAGCACAGAATTAAGCTGACTTACAACTCACTGCTATACTTGGGACCTGAAAGCTGAATATACTTTATGATGACTTCAGAATGGTTTAGTCTTTACTTTTGTCAAACCAAACTTCAGGATTATCATATTAAACTTTTTCAAATGTTCAAATTAATCACACATGACGATCAATCTTTTATTCTATCCAATAAGAATAATCTTTTTGTATATTAGTGTGGGTAAAGAGAGTTATTTAGTAATGGAATTCTATGATTTGTGACAGTGCTTTGAATCACACATCATCTTGTCCTGGGAAACCACTAAAAATATTGTGCTGCCTCCTCCAGAGGCATTTTCTTCTGCCTTCCTCTTGTGTGTGTATATCTAAATATGCAGCTATGTCTGCATACATATATATCTATCTAATTAAAGGAATAAATTCTTGCTTGTTTACTCATCTAGGAAATAAGAAGGATGCTACACATTTGATATTGTCTTGATGTGATACAGCATAAATTGGAGCTACATGCTCATATCAAGAATGAGGCACTTCCAACCATTCGTGTCAGTGGCCATATCAACCCACTGTCAGCTGAAAAATTTAAGATAAGTGCTGCTTGCATTTTAAACTGATCTTGCTTTAGAAATACAGGTGACAGTTCTGGACATCCAATTCTGAACATACAGGGCTTTACATAGACACCATGTTCTTCATACACCACAGACTGAACCTCAAACTTTTAGGTATATGGTGATTTGAGCTTTGCTAGACGCCAAGAGTTCACCAAAGCCATTTTATCTTTCTCCTCCTCAGCTGGACAGGGGAGAGATGAGTTGAGATACGAAAAGGGAGAGATCCCTTAGTGATTACCATCAGAGGTAAAATCAAAAAGGAAGACTTGGGGAAGTCACTTGAAATTTTAGTAATCAAAATCAGAGTAGAATAATGAGAAATAAAAAAACCCCCTTAAACATCTTTTTTTCTCCTTCTTAAATACATTATCCCAGAGGTGCTACCACTGTCACCAAGTGGCTCAGTCTTGCCCAGCAGCAGGTTCTGCCTTAGAGCCAGCAGAGGGGGAAGCCTTTAGCAGCCGCTCACAGAAGCCACCCCTATAACCTCCTCTGTCACCAAAACCTTGCACAGAGCAAATAATAATACAAAGTAATACTCTATGATACAGTTAGTAAACAAAAGCTAAAAATAATGGTGGGAACAGTTCCCCGTGCTTTCAAAAATCATTTTAATTCCCCAATAGCAAAGATTGTTTACAATTCCAGTCTGTTCTGAGATAGGAGACTGTCCAGCCTGGACTAGTCACAGCTTGAACACCTCTGAAAAGAGACCAAAGACTGAGAATATTAGTATATTATATATTATAGAATTAGTTACTTCATATATGCCACTGGAGAATAATCAGTTTGACTGGCTATTAGATTTCTGTTTTTTCTTTATTTAAATAAATAGTATGATGCACCAAAGCAAAGAAACCTATACACATATTTAAATTGTTTTTTCTGTGCAGAAAAAAAAGGCTGTTTCAATCTTTTAACACCTATAAATCACTGAAAATTGTGACTCATGAAGTGTTAATCTCTATTTCATTTGCAAAAGTAATGATATTTTGAAATAGTCAAACCAACACATTGCTTCCCTATGACTTCTCCTTAACTCTTGTGAATAGTCCCATCATGGGAACAAACTATTCCAATGTTAATTGTCCACGTAAATGTTACCAGTTCATGGTGACATAGAATAATGAATCACAATAGAGATTGTGGAACTTTTTATGGATAGTTAGAACATCTCAGCTAACACCTCATCTCTCTAAAATCATCTCAGCTACATTTAAGGCCACTTTGCTCTCATTCAGACAATATAGTTTTAGTATAGGGAGTGTAGTCTATTGTACCAAGATCCCTAAAGAACAAATGAAGAAATAAAATATTTGCTGTAGTTCATGTGATGAGTATCACTAAGGAAACAAAGTGGTTATCCTTAGACAGGGGGCTGAAAACCCTAACAATCTTATGAATCATTGTTTTTTCCTGATTTTTTCCCTGTAACCTCATTTTCTACCTCTTCTTTATTTCTCAGTTGTTGAAAGGAAAATACAAAAGAAATGTTCATATAGATAACCAGTAGGATGCCAGAAAGGGCCTTTTTCAGTGAGAAATGATGTGTTGCCCTCTGGATAATCAATTGTCCGTGCAACACTTTAGGATTTTTCATGCACTGAGATGCAAACTGAGCAATTTCTTCTTTTTTTTTTCCCCTATATAGTTTGTTAATACTGGAAAAGCAATTGGACAGTGGGGCCTCCTCATTCTTGGCACTATTTCAAAAGCAACTTGAAATGCCCTGACAGCAGTTCTTCTCACAAAGTAACGTGGAGGTTGTGACACGGACCAACAAAAGGCTGACACACTGTCGTTATCTCACCCTGTTGTGCTTAGGTAATGGTGGAGCCTCAGATCTGTGTGTGATGTTAGCACTATATGTTCTTCAATAACAAGGTGCCAGAAGATGAATTGAATGTGGAACATCGTCTTTAACTTTGAATTTCTAAATTTAGACTAGATCTTTCTGTAATATTAAAGACTGACTCTACATTTATCATACAAACCCACTGATAATAAACAGATCAGCTCCTCAGAGATGGCCAGTATTTTTCAGCATAATATTTTCAAAATGAGTATGTTCAGCAAAAATGCAGCAATAAAGTTTCTGAATTGTTCTTTCACACAGTTATTCCAATGTATTAAAAGTCCTGGCCGTAAGCTGTCATCCACAAATTTCCCACCTGTCCAGCAGTGTTCAAAACTGGGATTTGCTCTAAATATATTTCTGGTTTTAACTGACCCAAACCCCATTATAAATTGTTTCCCTTATAAATTTAATGGGACCGTTTACCCAGATCTGAGATTCTGGGACTGAGTTTCATCAAAGCCATGGTAAAATAATAAAAATAATTAGATGGAGTACAGCACAAGCAATACCCTCATATTTTTGTAAAATAGGCTAATATCAATCACTGTGTAAACCACTCTTGCCTGTTAATGCTTAGCAGTTTCCAGTGTCTGTAAAAAGAGAATTCACATGATTCTCTGTTAAGCCAAAAAAAAAAATTGGCTCCTAAAGGGTAAAAAAATCAGTATTTTTACACTCTTCTGTTACTTTAAATCAAAGTATTAACTGTGCTTTTCTTCTTACATTCACTGTGTTAGTGTGTTACGATTTTTGGTTTCTTTCCCTGAAATCTTTAACTGTTATTTTATTATGTAATTATATAAACATGATCAAGAAAAGCACTTTTGCAAGTTTTTAGCTGACCTGGTTGCTTTTGAGACTAGCATCATATATAGACTTAAATTTTCTGGATCACATCATAATAGCTAAACATGGAACACCAGCACATTGTTTTTCTAAAAGCAGAAGGATGCCATTCATTTCCCTGCCTGGTCATAGGTGACTCCATAGTCATTTTAGGTCCTGTGTCTGGGAAGAAAATGCTCAGATATTTCAGAAGCACTTTCTTGGGACCTTTCTTTATTCTTGCGTTAACATTACATTATGTGAATGAGGTATAAGCTTTAATTCCTGGAGTAGATACTCATTGTTCAGAAAATTTGCAGGCAGAACAAGTAAAATTTGCTTTGTGAGCTCTCTGTGGGAACCAAATGACAAGCTCTGTCTTCTCCACAAGAGGAAATATCCGGCATGGTATTATCCAGTTCCTGAGACAACATTTTTCACCCTTTTCTCTGATCTCTTTACCCCTTCTTCAGAAGTCTTGCCCAATACATAGCAAGCATCTTTCATCTTTGACTCTTGATCCTAAAGCAATAGAGAATAAATGCTGTTAAAAAGCATATCACAGAGTATCCTGGAGGATTCGGTCCTTTAAGACAGGGTCATTCTGGGGGAGATGAGGGAATTTTCCATTTCTCTGAGAATGAGGAGGTTAGGTTGGAATTTGACAAATATCTGCATCTCCGCACATCTTCCTTTATAGTCAGTGGAGAAAAACTGGCACTTCTGGGGTGCAATTAATGTCAGCCTTAGGTAGAGGTCTCAAGTAGGTGAAATGAATTCTCCCCTTCCGTTTTTCCCTGGGACAAGTTCAGATTAATTCAGATCCCAGAAGTCAGGTGGATAATTTCCATCCTTATACAGTGTGCTCTAAAATCACCAGCATTAAGTAGGGACTTCTGAAGTAACCAGAGATGCAAGAATTATTTTTTCCATGTAAGTAAGCTTGAAGTTGCATAAATTGTACCCTTTCAGAGTACCAATGTTCAAAATTATTTCTTCACATAACTTGGCTCCCTCAGATAACTGAGACAGAATCAGACATGAATGTGGTGGCTAAAAGGGGTATGGAGCATTTCACAGAGGTGTGGGGAAAAGGACATTTTGGGAAAAAGAAAAAATAAAAAAAGAAGAAATGTGGTCTCTGTCATATTCATTGTTGCTTATAATCATCGCTGTTGAAGCACAGAGTCTTGCTTGTTTGTTTAAGAAATACCCTCTGGTTCATGCATAAGAAAATATATTAAATATTCTAAATTTTTTTTTTCTGTGTAGCAGAGAGTCAGGGGTCAAATTCTCATCTGCCGTAATCCCCACAGGATTTAGTCGCATTCATTATTGAGATGGGCTTGATTCTGGGCTCAAATAGGCTGGCATAGCCCTATTGAAGACAGAGAGAATGTGTTGATTTTTTAGTAGATGAAAACCTGGTCCTTGAAATCAGTAATTTTGACTAAGCTCAGTGCTCCAGGTCAAATTATGATCAGTATTTAGCAATATCTGATATTTTCTTTATGACTGTACCTTACCAGCATTCAGTGTATCCAGAAAGAAAAATCCCTGCAGTAGTGTTACAACAGTGAGTGGCAAAATGACAGCCTCAATGCCTGTTTTCACTCTTTACCCAAAAAGATTTATATATTGGTCTGCTTGAGGATGATGTTCTGCCATCCAAATCACCTACTCTGTTGTTTAGTATCTGTAGCAGAGTCCCTGGCACAATTTTTTTTGTAATCTTTTTTTAACATTTAAATGCACTATTGTGAGCAGATCACCTCAGTGGAATAATGCACTGGTGCAGAGGAGCACTAAATCAAATGATAAATTGAGTGTAACATCAATTATGTTAGCTATGCACAGAAATATATACATTTGATGGTCATTATGACACATGAATGTTCAAGATGAAAAGTGAAAAATACATTTTAAGTTCTGTATATATGAAAAACTGACAATGATCTGTAATTTGCGTCTAGCATAAAATTCTATAAATCTGCTGGTGTTTTCAGCATTGAAAGCTTGATTCTAAATGGAAAGGTCATTATCATTATTAAGTTTTATAAGAAAATCAGTACGTGTACTAGTATCTATTTAATAACTGAGACATCATGAATGTCAGACTTAACACACTTTGCTGGGTGCTAATAACTCTTTAAGTGTACCCTTGACTCGAGTCAAAGGCAGTATTGGAATTTTTATGTTATCTGAACTGCCTGGTAGCATTTAAAATTACTTCCATAATAGCCAGGTAAAAATATAGTGACTTCACACAACTTTACCTAATTTTGCTCCTGTTTCAAAGGTTAAGCTAAACTCCTTTCTCTTGCCTTGTGAAAGAACTGAATGTGCAGGCAGGTGAGTCACAATGGACCTGTCCTACTTAAACATTCTCTTGTTTTTATTGGAGCATATTGTGCTTCCTGAGAAAAGGATGTGTCAGTAATGACAACAAAATGAAGTCTTTTGTACCCAAAATAAGTGCCTGGCAAAATATTATTTGCATCAATGTCAAAATTGCTTTTTGAAATGTCTTAGTGGAATGGTGCTATCTAAATATAAAATACATATTTATTCAGCATTTTTTAAAACTTTTGTAAATCCTGTGTTATATTATCTTTAATTCAAGTCCAGTGAGAAATTAATATAGCCTGTTTCTTTTTCTATAATATATTTAAATTAAAAATTGGAAGATGCAATTCCTATTAATGAGTTTTGTAGGGGTCTTTTAGTATTATGTCCCTAGGCGAGTTTCTTACTTGATATGAAGTCCTCATAAGAGGTGCTTGTGCACTTGATTAATTCATAAATGGCATTGATGGTGGCATATTTGCACAATTCCTGTTCAATCACAGAAATCTGCCATTTCTCTGTCCAATGTATTGCCAATTGTGGTGCCCATGTTATGCACCTAACCACACAGCTGTACAAGTCCCATATTTTTCAGGTATTCTCATCTATGAAACATTCACCTCCTAAGGAAATGGTTAAAGTCCCTTGGCAACATTTATATCAGTTTTGGAGCAAAACAGAAGACTTAAGAAATATTCAGATTGCTGAAAAATAAGATTAAAAAAAAAATAGTAGCCAAAACTATCATATTTCATATCATTGAATAGACCTTCTAGCATCTAATTCAGTACTAGTGTATCCAAGAGATGACAATAAAAAGGTATTGCTATCTTTAGATATTTACAGAGACTTTGGGATGGGAGGGAAGGGCAGTCACAAATGCCTATGCAGGCAGCAATACTCTTTCCTGACTGATAAAATGTAAGTTTACAGGAAGAAAGATAAACCAATACAAATCCAGGTGTTTTTTCCAACTAATACTTGTAGACTAAGGGCAATGGTTTTTTTTCAGTGAAGCCAAGAGCACTGACCCCTTGCCAACATGAGCTGAGAATCCACCAGTATTTGAGGGCTATAGTCAACAAACTGGTTTGCCAAGATATTCAGAGAATGGAGTGGAAATAGGCAAAGCCACTGCTATAGCACACTCTCCTAAAAGCCACACTGTTCTTGACTACATATTGCTATATAAAACTGGACCTTATTTATTTCTATGCAAAGAAAATGTTAAAAAATTCTTTGCTAAACATACCATTCCTTTGAAAGACTCCACTTGTTCCATGTTGTTGCTGTTGAAACTATAGCAGGAAGTCTGCTGCACTGCATGCTTACAAAGGGAAAAGATACACAGGCAATCTTTTTGTTTAAGGTAGTAGGCCTTCAATTTTCTTTGCATTTGGAAGCAGAAGAAGATATCTGACTCTTTAATCTTGTGCCCAAACATCTTCAACTCAGAGATGGATGCTTGAAGTTCTCACTTAGCATGTGCAAAATACATTCACTTTATGTAAATATTTTCTTTTTAAAAAAAATTATAAATTAATCTTAGGGCACAAAGAGAAAGTTAATTTACTCAATTCATTACTTGTTTCTAATGTTTGGGCAGGAGGGTTTGCCATTCACTTCAGACAGGGAATTTGAGAAAATGTGGCAACACTCCAGCAGTATTTAAATGAAAGACAGAAGTTATCTGGCCAGTTAATGGCCCAGACTTTGGGCCATTACATACCAAGGGGTCAGACCACCTTACAAGTATACGTCCAGATTATGCCATCTCTCTCTCTTCTTTTGTGGTTAAAATATTTAATTTTTGACTTGGCTTTAGTCTGGGCTTAGTTTTTTTTTTATGGTCTAAATAAGTAGAGGATAATTTCACAAAAAGATGTTTCTCTCCACTCCAGTTTTCAGCCACTTGTCAAACAATTGGATGCTCCATGTGGTCACCTTGGTTCTAAACTGTGCTAAAAATTAAAAAAAATTCTGGCATTGACATCATTAAAATTAAAAAGCTGCAGTAAATTATTTGAAGATCTAAAAAATAACCAAGATCAGTTAAAGAGAAAAATAAAACAAAGAGAAACCCAAACTGATATATTAAGTTAAAATAGATCCAATTCCTCATGTCAGGAAATGTGAAAGCCAACAAAATGTAGAGGCCATATTTGGATTAACTCTTAAGGACGGGCCTAACTTTGAGCTCAGTCACAGATGTTTCAGCTCAGGTGAGACCATAAAATTGCTCAAAGACCCAGGTGTGAATAAGGTACTTTACCAAATTAAAGCCATTGTGCAAGAAGAATACAGTGTCACTGAATAACAACCATGCTTCCCAGGAAGGAACTTTTTTTGTGTGAACAAGAAGTGCTGCTATTGAGGCTGTGTACAGTCAGGCTAAAAAGTGTTCAGTGTTCTTTGTTTCACCCCACTAGGGTGCTGTCTTTTCCCATATTATTATTATTGCATGCTCTCTGGTAATAGAAGGCTAATAGTTCTCCTTAAATTGTAGCCTGCACACCATTACTGATAGTTACAGTACAGTGTAAAGTCTATTTGCACACTATACATCCTATAGTGTTTTTTTTTTTTAAATCAGAAAACATCAGAAAAAGGCTTTATGTCCACTGTCTCAGATGTACTGAGACAAGTTCAGGCCCTGAAGTATGCAAAGTAAAATCTCTGTGTGATTGATGGGTGATGCTTCTGCTTATATCAGTAATGAGGTGCCAAATCTAGTCTATTGCATAAATAGCACCACAGATGCAGCAAAAAGGGACACAGTCCCTATTGTGTCTGCTCTGTGCCACCTAAATTGCATAAAGACTACTCCTTTTCATAGGAGTAGTAGTACACAATGAGGTGTATCTGGCACTACACTGAGAGTTTTACATCCCTATCAGAAAATAGATTTCAAAAAGGGAAATTGGCAAAGATGCTGTTTTACTGACTTGCCATTTTACTTCTTTACTTCTATTCCTTATAGCAACTGTAACACAATTTAGTTTTGAGGGCATGTGTGGAAAGCTATACTATGGTCTGAAGGGAGCTCATAGTTTGTTGTACACACAGTACTCTGTGATTGCAGAATGCTCCAGTTATACATGTCCAAGCAGTGCAGCAGGGACATTTGCTTTGGTTCTTCTGCTAATACCATCTGACACAGTGCCCTGGGGGGGACCTGCTGGGAGGCTGTGTATTGCTGAACTCTTAAATGGTCAAGCTTCAGTTTTACATGTCACCATACGGATGGAAGATTAAGCAAAATGTAACAAGGCTTGGGCTTAGAAAAATAAAAAGGAGCTGACATCCTGCTCAAGTGCTTTCACAGAGATCCAAGAGAGAAATGAGCACATATTAGAAACTTCCAGGGCAAAAGCAAAACTATGCTCCTTACATTGACAGAATCAGGCCACAATTCTGCCCCAAATTTCTATCAAAACAGAAAAGTATGGGAATGTAACACTTAATGATTATGCATGTTACAGTATAGACCTGATGTGAGCACTGAGCAATCAAGACTGACAGTCCAAAGAAGGCTTTGATGGTTTTTTAGACCAGGTCCAGGTGCTGTAAACCGGGATCAATACACCCATAATTCAAATACTACGAGTTTTCTCTCTTTAGAGCTTTGGAATTTGTTATGTTATGTAACTGCAACAGTAGCAAAGAAAAAAAAGTATGATTTATCTTAACTTTCCGTGGTCCTCCAGCCTATAGTCCAGGTTAATTAAACAGCTACATACTGAATGTCATAACAATCCTGAAACGTCCTAGGAAAAACAGTCACATCATAACTCCTCAGGTGAGATATGCTGAGATAGGTAAACTGTTCTGGCACCTGTGCTTAGGGTGCATCTAGGTTATGAAGTTAGTATGCTGTGGAAAGTTTTCCTGGCTCCAGTTTGTGTTGTACTTGGAGACTCGCAGCATGTATTAGAGACACCACTGGCAGGCTCTGAGCAGGTACTTCCTGATGGAACTACAGCTGCAGACACACTTGGGGCAGCCCTCTCACATGCCCATTGCAAAGGAGACACAGGGCTTCCAGCCCTCAGCTCTCTGCTCATGAACAGTGTGTGCCTGGGCCAGGCACAAGCACAGCAGTCCTTGCTGTAAAGGTATTTTTCAGGCGTGGGGTCCCAGAGCCAGAACACATTTTGCTAAATCAAAGCCTAGGCTTTTCTTCTTTACATTACACTGTATGACTACACAAAGTCCATCAAGCCAGTTCAGGTTTCTCAGAACTTCAGTTTGCAGTGTAGGCAACGTGGCTGAGAATGAGAATGGACTGGCAATTGCCATTGCTGCTGTTGTGTTACCTCTACCTGCATTCTCACTGGTTACCTGCTGACCATTAAGACACAGGGGTTTAGTCTCAAACTCTTCCAATATTTTTGAGCAAGACAACGTGGCTATGTTAACATCAGCAAACATTGTGGAGCAAAAGGACCAGGTCTCCAGAGTAAAACAGTTGATTTTGAGGAATTAAATTCTTAATTATCCATACTGATGTATTTTCTACTTCATATTAGCCCTAATTTGGTCACATAGACCATAGATTGACTGCATTTCTGTGGCTGAAGAACATTAGGTGTGTGCCAGAATTTTTCTCTGTGGAAACTTTTACTATCATTGCTGACACTGCTCTTGATTTGGATGAGAACAGTTGGGATAGGCAGCCTATAAATGCACAAAAATTCATCCCTTCATCCAGAGCTCTGAGCACCACAGGAATCAGCACAAAAGGATGACCAGCACTTCATCTAGTTAGGAGATTATGATATATGATATATGATATAAAGACTCTCCTGCAAATGATGCATATAAATGTAATAGTAATCTTCTCTCAGGCAAAATCCCCAGTTATCTAAGGTAATTTGTTTTGACAACACTAAAAACTGGAAAAAAACCCCAAAAAACCAAAACCTGGGAAGTTTGGACACTGAAGAACTGTGTTGCAACTTCCCATGTATATTTTCCTCTTCTGCCAATTGCTGTCTGTTTTGCCCATCTATTGGCATCTCTCGCTTAACAATATTGGACTACAGGAAATTTAATACAACATGAGGGATAATCCATCACAAAATGCAGTTTTTTCCACACAAAGTGGGGATAGGCATGTCCATATGTCTTTTTGTCTCAGGGTAAAATCTCTCAGTGTCTTACAGAGGAACATTAATTAGCTAAATTTTGAATTTGTCAAAGAGATATTTTAATTCTGAAGATGAAGCAAGAATGACAAAAATACAGCAGAAATATGCTTGGCTTTCCTAAAGTCAATGCGAGCTTTCAGAGGAATCAGAACTTCATTCTGTATGTTTTGTTTTTCTCCCAAACATCAGTTACCTACATACAACATAAATACGATGTGGTCAGAGAACTGTACAGTGAATAGCTGAAACAGTTAACAAAATCAATAAGTGTAGGGAAAGTAGATGAAAACATAAACCAGACTGAGATATTTTTTCCAGACCAAGATTTTTAAGTCTTCTGTATTTTGTCATTTGTTAAACCACAAATAGTTATAAACAGAGCTGCAGTTCAGAGAGTCTTTGTTTCTAACATAAATAAGGTATAGGGCATAGCTCTGTATGTCAGCCAAACATGACTATAAGTTACAAAAATGATATATATGTATAAAAGAAGTGTCGGACCATAATTGAAAAATTGTATTTGGACATGAATAAATGTAAGGAACATACTTAACTCCAAAAAGGCAGTAAGTATTTAACAGAAAATAACGAAGATTTGATTAATGCACGCATCGATGTCTGTGAAATAATTTTAACTCAAGATACTGAATTCCAGAAGATGGGGAACTTTGCATCAAGTATCACTATTCATCCTGATGTATCTGTCCTAGTTGAGAAAACTTATAAAAATGATACTGAACATATGCAACTTTTAATTTAATTTTATCTAGGAGCAGAAGAGCAGATTGGATCAAATTGGATTGAATATATTGTAGATTTTTTTTTTTAAAGAGAGATGCTTAACAGGAATAATACATTTCATCTGAAATGGTTGCATTTCTTAATTACCCAGTCATATCACAACTTCCTACATCTGTAATGGACCTATTTAAATACCTATTTTTTCACTTTACTTTTTCATAAACTAACATCAAGAAGATTTACTTTCAAATAATTACCTTGAATTCTTTTACAGTTAGTTCTTTAGAACTAAGAAGAAATACAGCTCTCAGATAAGTATGTTAGCCCTCCAGTGTTCTGGTGCTAAAGATTCAGCTGCTTAGGTCACAGCAGTCACCGCAGTAAACAATGTTCCAAACTTCCAAAGCCTGCAGAGGTCAGTATAGCAACATCAACAAGAAATTATATAGCTTCACTGAATAGATTAGCAGTTAAAAATATTTATTGTTAAAACACAAAAATGATGTATCATTCTGGCTGTTACCAGAACTGCGGGACTACTGTGGCATGTGATGGTTATTCCTGCAAACATCGTATAATATTGCACATGCTTAAAGCTTTAAAGATGTATTTTTGTATTTGCATTTGCTATTTATAAAAGGGTTAAATATATTTTTCTTGGGAGTGTTTGAGAAAAGTTGGATGAGCATTATGGAAAATGTAAGCACACTCTTCTTCGGAAGCTGTCTTCTACGAATTGCCCTGTCAATGACCTCTGCTGTGACATTGAAGAAATACCCTCTGCGTGGGTGAGAAGTAATTGGCTTCAATAGCTCTTCTGCCCCAGACATGTATAAAAAGGAGCCTGTAAACATATACCCCACGTTTGCTTTGGCACTGACACCATCAAAGTCATTTAGAGCAGAACTTTTAGCTGTTTGTGACAAACCAGATCAGGATAAACAATCAAAACAATACGTGTTAAGGTCCCAGCTCAGTGCAATGACATCTCAAAAACTGAAAGGAATGATAGATAAACACTGCTAATCAGTTCCTTGAACAAAACTATATAAAGTTTACTTATCCTCTTGGCCAGACCTGTCTGCTGTTGGCATTAGATAGCTGTTACATTAGTGTTTCACTGCACATTCTCAACTATATATTAAAGAACAAGAAGATATTCAGACATGACACGGGTCTGCAGAGAAAGATTTTGAGAGACACCAATTTGGCTTAAACATATATTATTTGTTTTATTCAAAGCACTGCACTTAGGTAGGCAAAATACCTAATATCCACAACACAATGTTCCCACTTCTAAAAAAAGCTGGTTATAACTAAAATATTATTCTTTCACAAGTCTGCAAAAGTTCAGGGCAAGCTTTTTGTCTCACCAATGCATAGTGTCTATTCTTGTCTTAGCTGTCCACCATAGCATTAGTTGTGAACACTGAGGTATTGAAAGTGGTTCTGCATTATATTTTTCCTTTCCCTATGGACATTCATATAACACATTTCCTAATAACTCTCTGCCTTCACTGCTTCTCAAAAGAAAAAGAAAATGTCAATTGCTCAAAACAGAGTAACTTTAACATAAACATCTGAAACAAGGAAACTGTCCTGAATATGAGTGATGGGTCAGATGCTCTGCTGCTTCTATTTATGCATTCCTACTTGAATTTAAGGAAAATTGCACACAGATCTGAGGCAGTGGGAGGATTACATTTGAACTTTCTTGGCCTTAAGAGACTCATTCTAAAGTGCATATTTCTCTATCTATATATATATACAACTACATAGAAATTACATAGAGTTGAAGCCTTTGTTAAGTCCAAGGTAGTAAAGTAAAATGACAAATGATGAAACGTGCCTAAGTTCACTTACTGTCCCTGCAAATCAATATTGTGTACTAGTAAGGATTCATGGAATTAGTAGTACTTACATATATATTAGTTGCCCTCAGGTTTTAGTTATGACATTTTTCAACATAAGAAAGTCATGGATTTGGGTATCCAAAGCATTGGGAAGCTTTAATGTAGCCTCACCAGCGCACAATCAAAAACCGTCCCTGAGAAGCTCACAAGAGCCAGTTGTAAGAAATTTAATGGGTGGGAGAGAGGTCACAGAAAATGTTTAAATGCATATTAAGTCTCGACTTCTACTGAAACAGCTGGTTGCCTGTAGCAGTATTAACATGATACTGAATAAAGTATCTGGTTCACGTGGTTCCTGCAAAACCAGGAGTCTAAGGATTTCTTACTCTGCCATACTCATAATTATCTTTCTGAGAAAGACAAAGAAATACAGTTCACAACCTGTCTCCTGATATTGTAAGTATTGACATGGAGTGTTTCCCTTATATATTTTCAAAAGAATTGTATTCTGCCATGTAGAAGATGAGACAGGAATGTGTAAACTGTATGTTAATGCTGAAAAAAACCCAAAAGTCAAACAACCAAAAACACCTCTTATATTTTTTTACTTAAATCTAGATATTTAAATAGATGAAGCTTAAATAGACCAGCTCACAGACTTTTGTTTTTTAAGATTAAGCACTCTAAAGCGGAAAGCAAAAGCCTTTCTAAAATAACCATAAACTAGCTCCTCTTTCACATTCTCTTCAAGCATGGTAGATCTCAGATCAGTTAAAGCAACAGAACATAAGGGAGTTTTGGTTTGAACCTGGAATAAAGTACAGTGACCTGAAATTCAAAATAAAAAGGAAAAGGTGAACAGGCTAGAGCTGGTAATACAGATCTTCACAACCTTGCTTCTTATTCATTTATTTCCCCCTGTGCAGAATGGATGCAGAGTGGAGATCATCTGAGCAGAAGTCCTTCATCCTCACTTGTCACAGACATGCATGACTATTCCTAGTTCTAATTATTTAAACTCAGTCTGGTAAAACAAATAAGACTTAAAACATTTGTAATTTCAGTAGGTTCAAAGTAACTGTAAAAGAGAACATTGAAACATTATTTCACTGTTCATCATCGTCACTGTATTTTTCACGCCATCAAAGGCTTGCATCAGACATCAGAGGACTGATAATTCGTGACAGAGTTTGTCATTCAGGTTTTTTCATTCCCTATATGTTAGCAGTAATGTAATTTTTAAGTCAATCTCCAAGTTTCCTTTACCTCTCCTCTGAAACTCAGAATTCATGGGAAGATGACAAAATCCTCTAGAAAACCTACAACCTCAAGAGTGCATTTTCATTTTGTTTAGACATCCCCCTGATTTTCAACCTTCTGATGTTTTCATTTTTGTGATAAAGTTTCTCAGGCTGGTTTCTGTAAACACACAAATGTTTTCCTAACTGTCTTTTTGTTTTTCATTCCTTTCTCCTGGGAGGAGAAAGGTTTGATGGACCTTTTCATTGACCAGTGTGGTTGGAGAGGTGGTGACCTCATTCTCCAATCCACGGTCGTTCCTAAAACTATATAACATGAAAATCAAAATAAAGTTTCTTCTTCTTCTTCTTCTTCTTCTTCACCTTTTCCTGAGCTAGAGTTTGCTGTGTCTCTGTGATTCGTGTCGCGCTCTATTGTGACATCTAGAGCAAAGAATATTTGCTGAGTCAACAATGAAAGACTGAACTCTTGATAGTGCAAGGCTGAAATACTCAAATATTTTCAAAATATAATAGATCTACTCTAGCACACAGTGGCTTCCCACTGCTGAAGAAAATACTGCATTCAGTCGGTCCTCAAGGAGTCCATAGCAGAAATCTCACGCCTTCAGAAGGAGTAGGAAAGAATGACAGCAGGTTTTCTTCAATCCCATGGAAAGATCTTTTTTGGCAGAAAATAAAACCAAACTCAGCATATAGTCTGACTTCTTCCTAATACTTGCCAAAATAATCTCCCCTTCCCACACTTCCTCAATGTCAGCAAAACACAACGACAAAACCAGCTGCTGGAGGCAATAGTTCTGTTAACATCATCAACAGTGAAATATGTTCAGTACTTCTCAGTCTCTACCCAAGTCACAGTGTGTGACCCCCATGGATCAGAACTCTTTAATAAAATCAAATACCTGTGCGATGGGTGTAAGCAGCTCTGTGTGTAGCACCCTGGGCCACACAGCAGAAATCAGCATACTCTCAGTATTGTAGAAAAGGTGAACATGTTACTGCACTATGCAGAAGACATCCTCATTATATATAATTAGGAAATTTAGTTTCCCCCTGCTGTCCTAATTTGTGGGTTTTTTTCTTAATTTTTAAAATTCTCCATTGGCTTTAATTAGCTTCTGTCTGAAATCACCAACCAGGTGAAATTAGAGCACTCTTTAAGTGAAAAATGCGGCTGGGTTTTTTCAAACTTTTTAAAGTTGAGCTTTATTCCCTGAGGCCAATTCCTCCCTGCTCTTACTCATGGGAGTAGTTCTATGCACTTCAGTGAGGGATCTTTTCGGAGGAAGGCAGGTTTTGGCCCTAATGGGATATACCAAAGTTGTTCTAAATATGGATGTAAGATATATGAGACAAATCCTCTCTGAGGGAAATCAGCAATGTTCTTAAATCAATGAAACTAAAGCCATTTACATGTACTGAAGAGTTTTCCTTATGTTTTAGACCTCACAAGTCTTCACCAAATATTTACCACATGGAAAATAATAAATCTTTGCTAATGAGGTTTCTATTACTTAATTTAAAAATTCATCATTATATAATCAATACCAGTGACTCAGCCCTTGCTATTATGAGAGGAGAAAATTTTAACTAAGAGAAACCATTTTTGTGGCCCTCATGATGTGACATATCCTTACGTGTTTTGTTGTTAATTAAGAAATGAAAAAAACAAGCTGTTTAAGAAATATGAGAAAAAAATATGAGTGGCTTTAAAATAATTCACCTCTGAGTTTTAAAAATGTTATTTGGGTGCTCTGGAGCTGGAGATAGTCATGTCCTTGTGATATTTCAGTGACAATTTCTATTTTAAGTGTCAAAAACAACTCTGCTATCTGGAGCAAGTAGTGTAGTATTCTCTTCTTTTAATATTCTAATCGTGAGGTGTAAAGTGAAATGGTTGCACAGTGTAATGGTGGTAAAGAAGCTGAGTGTCAATGAGACGGGAAAGGTGACAGACACGGAATGAGTCCCCAAGGTGCTCTCCAAGTGCATTGGATAAAGATTCCCCTGGGAAATTTTTCTCATTAGTTCTCAGACACAGTTCAGTAATTCAATAGCACCAGGTTACCATTAGTCACAAGACCAAAATATGTTACTTTCCATGCTTTAGCTCTTTGATTTGTATATGTCATTTTATGGGAGACAATTATGAGATTATACATCATTCAAAGTAAGTTTGTGTGTTGTTTACTTACCTCAGGATGATCAGGATGACAAGAAGTCTCCTATTACAAAGAGCATAAAAATTTAACAGAAAACAGACACCTTTTTGATATTTGAAACTGCATTAATGAGTGATTGCACTATACATATATGAGCAAGACATTGCAGATTGATTTTTTATACTAGTATCCAAAAAATTAATTATAGTTTGAGATTCAAACCCCAAATTATCAACAATTAAAATGGAAAAAAAAATTACTCTAAATTTTTTCTGTGGATATTGCCAAGTAAAAATAATTCTTCCGTGCTTAGACATGAAATGTGTACATACGCAACTAATATGATTGGGAAAAGTAGCTTAAAAGTTTGATGGTAGCTAATTTTATGTGTAATTACTCTAAGAAAATGTTAAACTGAATAGGTTACTCTCGACATTTTTTTTTTCCTGTGCAATAAAAGATGTACTTACTTCTATGCTATCAAAGTTAACTGCACTCCCACTCAGCACTCAAAGGAATAATGGCTGGAGGTGTTGTCTCTCTCATTACACACCAGGATGGAAAGAAAGGAGTGTCCATTCCTGGTGGTCATTTAAAACCTCATTGTTATATTAAAAAAAATAGGAATTACAAATCCTGAAAACAAAAAATTAGGCACACAAACACAGTAAGTTATTATGTTTTACCTGTGCTGAGTATTTGTTTATCTTTTTTATATATCCAAGAGAAGAATGTGCTCCATAATGTTTCAATTCAGTTTTCACCCCTGATTAATGTATTTAGCACTCATCACTGCACCATGCACTCATGTTAAAGAGACAGAAGCTACAGGTAATTATTCTGCCTAAAACAGTTCAGGAAAATACAGATATTTTAGCTTCTTTTTTTTTAAGAAAACAAACTCCAAAGAAGGATGCATTCTCTGTAAGCTTTTCCATTTTATTTGACTGTGGTTTATGGAATGTGGGGCTGTTGGGTTTTTCGCCCCTCTTTTCAACAATGTTCAACATAAAATATAAGAAACAAACAAAAAAGTTTGCATATGTCTGTCTTGAACTGAAAATATTGAACTGTGTCAGTCAATAGGTGGCTAATTTTCAACCTGCCAACCTTTCATTACTTAAAATCATGCACCCCAAAGTGTCTCATTTAGTCTAAAAATCAACTTATTAGTGGATTTCCTTGACAAAAGGAATTATATCCCCAACACAATCACTTGTGCAGTAAATAGAGTTCACTGTTTTGTGATTAGATTCTGATACGTTTATTGTTGCACTGCAGAAAGGCCATATGTTTAGTGCTATGGTATCTGTGCCGAGTAAATCATCGAGAGCCAGTTTCTATTAATCTTACATATCTTATTGCACAGGAGTTGGATGATTTGCTCCCCTGATTAAGCTGAGAGAATAGCAGTTTTCTAGAAGTGTGAACTCGCTTGTTTCGTGTGTATTATTTTCTTCAAAGCTGTGCACTGCAGTCTCCAAAGGAAGCTCTTCTAATTGAAAATGTTTCCATAACTCTTTAACACTAAGCTATCTTCCAACTAATGATCGGGTTCCAAATAAATATGCCAAATACTTATGGTATTATTTATGTGCTATACAGAGACTCATCATTGACTTATGAATTGTAAATATTTATAAGTGGCTCATATTAAAGTAGTTGTCAACTGCAGCTACAGTACTTCACCTTCTGTCACTCCCAGGTATCAAGGGGGCTGATTCAATCACTCTCTTGTCAGACTACCTTTCTTCTCCTGAATACCCAAATCCCTAAACACAACAAAATATAAATGAATGAAAAGTGTTAATGATGCATCATTACCAAGAGGTATCAAGTTTTTTAAGGTCCTTTGCTGACTAAATTTTAAATTAGCACAATTATTCAGAGCATTCCCCAAGGCACCATTCATTATGCTTAGCCACTGAGTTGAGGCACACTGCAAATGAAATATATATTACTGTCCATAGCATATTGTCTGTCTGCCTTCCTGGAGTAGTTGTGCATTGAGAAACATGCAAGTGTGTGTGGATTTTTGGAAATGATCATATAGCTGGATTTTGGTTACTGCTCTGTTACCTACAATATATTTATATTCCTAAAGATCCTGAATAACAAGGATATGCACTTAGAGATTGAGATTTTTTTTCAAAATGTTGTTTCGTCTGCTTCCTAGCACAACAATTTTAATTTCCAGGAAATACAGACTGCTGAATCCAGGAGCTAAAATGTCTCTGATACTGCCTAAGCCTTCCAGAAGCTTACAGTGCACAGTGGATTATATTTTCCTTTGGCCTTGTCATTGGCAAACAGGTCAGAGTGGACACTATGCTGCTAAATGTGTTGGGCAGCCTGAATAGCATCTTTTAGAACTCCCAATAGCAATGACCTGTGTTACACCTGCCTTGTATGTCAAAATTTGATTTTTTTTCTTGCACTAAATGAAGAGTCCAAACCCTTTGTTCATGAGGACATTTAACAGTTTTCTGAAGAATAAGAAAGGTAACTTTGCCATGACAGATCCTTCTGGCAGTGTCCAAAAAGCAGATCAATTTGATGCACCCAGCAATAGGCATAGTGCTATTCCTTGTAAAACGCTAGTTGTATTTTTCACAAGAATAGCAAAACTACCAGTCCTTACACCCATGTTATAGCCTGATACAAAAAGAGGAAAAACCTGACTGTCTGCATGCAACCTGGGCTCACCAAACTACACAGCAAAGAGCTCTCCCAGTACGCCGCAGCGCCCATTTATCCTCATGCAGATGAAAATAGGCATATTCGTTAAGGAAAATTATTTCTGTATGTTTCTAGCTGTAAAGTCCTGACTTGTTTTTTTAACCCAATGACATCACCACACACAAGTTGGGCCCCACAGCACAGATGTGCTTTCATGTGCAGTGATATCACTTTCACTAAAACACTAAAGGCATGACTTTCAAGCAGTTTTAAAATTCAGATCAGTTCTGCTCATATTTAATCCAGACATGTTGGTTTAACACCAAGCCAAGCCAGACCTTTTAATGTTCAGTGGCCATGATATAAAATTCTTCACTGTGTTGCACCAATAAATTCAGAAGTGCAGTGTAATTTGCTATAGTCACAGAGACTCTTGTGAAATTTAAGCAAGAGTGGAAAGCAACCCTTCATTTTGTGACTTACCACAGCATTTTAGCTCTTTGGAAAACATTTTTTTATCCCTCAAGAAACAACTAATTGTGTGGACAGAATAATTTACTGCTCTTTGTTTTGGTCATGTTGCGACTAAATTAAAGGTAGGCTGTAAACCACCATCGGACTCCTCCTAAGTTCGGAGCAGTGTCGCTGTGGCATTTTTTGGAAGTTATTTAAAACAAACAATGGAAAGAAAGTGCCACTTGACACTGACAGCAAGTATCTCTGTTCATTTTGCATTGTCAATAGCTCCAGTGGTAGCACTATTCTTTTGACAGCTAAAAGCAGATGTGTGGGTTAAGTATGGGAGCAATTCAAATGTCCATAGTAAACTGCAGGGGGGCAGAGAGAGCTCAGAGAGCAGCAGCTTTAAAGTAATTGACTAATACAGTAAGGATATTAAAGTCATTTAGTGCCAAAAGGGAACACACTGATCCTTGACCCTGAGCCACTTTGGAGTAATCTAGTATTCAATCCAGCGTGTAATGACTGCCAGGCCTGTCAATCCTCCGGGCTCTCCAGTCAAATGCCTGTGGCTACTATTGGCTTATGGTAAAAGGACAAAAATGCAAGGAAATGCCTCTCAATCAGGCTATGATGTGATAATGTTATTGCTCCAATGTATTCTATATTGTCCCTGCATAGTTTAATCTGTTGAGATCCATGTCAAAAATTGCCCTTGTTCCCCAGAGGTCTTTACTCAACCTTTTAGTAATACAAGTGGATTTGAAAGGAGAGGGGTAGCTCACTTGATGAATGGTTTCCAGTTAATATAAAAAATAAGAGGTCAACTCTGGCTTAAAGGCTAACCATGGAACGTATAAATTAGAATAAGCATGCTAGTAATCTGATTAGTAAACCTTGCTCTTCATTTACCCCAACGGGTAAAATGTTTTCCAATAAATAATATTGACACAGAAATTTATTTACAGGAACGACATAATTCCTACAAAGTTTAGATGTTGAGAGGAATTTCGGCTGGGAAGCAATAAGTACAAAAGGCACACTTGCTTCTGTCACTTCTGTCCTTAAAACTTGTGCAACTACTGGGAATCTCGTATTTTAAATTAGGCACCTCACATTTGAAAAATATAATTATTGCTACAGGCTGAGTAGTCCACTTGAGCTTGAAAGGAGGAAATTGCCATTTTTTGTTATTTTGATTTTGCTAATTAAAACAGGGAAAACTGACCCACATAGATTCTCTAAAGTTAAAAAGTCAAAACGGGATAATAATTATGCAAATTTCTATGCATTGCTGTAAAAAATATCTTTATATTTCATTATATGGTCTCCACTGTTTCCTGACCCCGCTTTCTATGTGGTGTACATAAACTTTGGGAAGGGTGAAGCTCTAGTGATAGTGATGCTCCCACTATTTTTAAAGAACCATGAGGTTACATAACAGTTACTTTGCCTAATTTGATTCTCCGTGATGCCAAAAAGCTCTCCACAGGGATGACACAATACAAAAAGGAAAAAAAGAGAGAACCTCTCATGAGAAATATCTTGCTTATAACTTTGAAATAACTTCAGTGTCAAAACCAAATTACTTTCTCCAAAATTCTACCTGTCCTCTCTCAGTTCAGTGCCCCAAAGTCATTATTCAGTGTAGGGTTCTATTTATAAACCCATTTTCCAGCCTGTACATACTTTTTACACTTGAAAAATTATGGTTTTGTGGACAATTTTAGAGGATGAATCAGAGAAGGGGGAAAGTTGTCCTTTTGTGCTCACTGAATTCCCTTGCCATGAGGGTAGAAGAACATGCAATGCAAACTGTGATCCCATCAGGCAACGGCTGGCTGTGTTCCAGTTGAACTCTTCACAGGCAGTTTTATCACAACCTGGTGTTTTCACAGAAAAACAAAAAAAGAAAAAAAAAGAAAAAGAAAAAAGCTAACCGAAAAGCAAACACCGCAGAATCTCTACAAGCAAGCTAATCTGAAGCAGGATCTGACAAGTGTTGTGTTATTGCCCTGTAACAGAGAAATTAGCCAGTGCCACGTAAATGGCACAGTCTGGCAAAGAAAGCTCTTTGCAGGAGCAACTTCTCTCTTTGCTTGGGAAGTTCTTGATATGGTGATGAAGGACCAAAAACTACTCACCTCCACCCATGTGGAGAGCTCACATCTCTTTTCCTCTCTCTGAGGAAGAGAAAGAGAACTCACATAGCTTTTCCTCCCAGATCATGGTGACTCTCTCCCTCTTAAGAGATAGTACTTAAATCATCATGGGAACCTATGCAATACTTCATCTGGGGTAAATTCAGCTGGGTAATTTAAATTAATTTCTCTCTTTTGCACCTCCAAAAGGAGGGTGCAACATGAATCCACATGGATTTTTCCCCACTTGAGCAGTGCAAGTGGTACCCCAACAGCACCTACCAGCTGGTGTGGAAGGTACTTGAAGCAATGCTCACCTGCCAGGAGGGAAGGGATCATTCACTCCCTTTTTCCTTGTCTGGGATGCAGGGGCCCCAGTTTTTCCCCGTTCAGCTTCTTCCCTTCTTTTGTCAGTGGCAGCTGTGGCACACAGCACACGGCATAGATGATTTGGGAACAAAAGAAACAGAAGACACTGAAGTCTACCCTGACACAAGTGCAGGACAGTCTCTTGTGACACGGCACACTGACTGCCAGGCAGCTGTCTCCTTGCTGCCCTCTTTCCCTCTACAGAACTTGTAAGGGTTTGTACATTTGTCCTTCTTCCATTTTCAGCATAAGTGACATTTCCCCCTTTATTATTACTACTGAGGGATCAGAGATGGGTGACATATTCTCAGCCTGAGTGGGGATTGAGAAGATCTGCTCCCTTTGCTGTGTTTAATGAGGAAATCAAGGCATCAGCAATCAGTTTCTTTTGCCTTCCAAAAGATCTGTGCATGGTTCCAACATGAAAGTGTAGAAAACTAATTTTAAAAAGTGTGAAGTTTTGTGAATGGGGAAGGAAACACTTATCAGAAAAAATGCCAAGGACCTTTGCTCCAGCATTCACAAGGTAGCCAGGTATGAAACTCCTTTCAGGGAGAACTCTGGGTATTTTTACTGGTAGCTCATCATCACACTTGGAAGGTGCTGATCTTTAGAGCAATGATATTTCATGATGTATGCTTTTAAATTACAAAAAGAGGGGGAAACTCTTAAAAAATGCAAGAAAATTCCTGCTGTTCCTTAAGCTACTTGAAGCCAGAAATGCCTTAAAGCTAGTGGGTCAGGCACTGCTGAGAAGCCCATAAACAATTTAAAAAGGTATCTCAGCTCTAGTACATCTTCCTTTGTTTCTCTTCCAGGATGACTGTGTTTTTATTTAAATTCCAGACTTTAAATGCAAGTCTAAAAGCCACCTGACCCCTAAGGGTCGGGTATGGATGTTTTTTGAGTGAATCTGTAGTCATACCCCCTGCTGTCTCCCTTTTATTAAATTAGTGTAGTTTTGCAGCCTGTGCAAAGAAAATTTGTTTTACACTCCTCTTTTATGAACATTTGAAACCATTTTAAAAACAAATTTTAAGATTATCTTTTTAAAACAAGGCTTCAAACACAGACACACAGACACAGACACACACAGATGCGTGTAGGCATGCATTCCACTTTTATGACTTTGGAATAAAAATGCAAATGAATTTATTAGCTTAAGCATGGCACCAAATAGAAATTTATGTACATACATTTAAAAAAGAGACCCCTTGAAAATAACGCAGTTGCAACCTAATAATTTTCTTTTTTTGACAGTTTTTAAAATTCCCCTAAAAAAAATGAAACAGCATGAATACTGTCAATATATCACAACAGCCACATTAGGTTTTGTGATATACATCATAATATAAAGAGCACTATTAGAGCACAACCTGGGAACCATTAAATCATTCTAAATCACTGTTACATTCCATTAGTGTCAATGGTGAAACCACATAATAGGCTTTATTACAAACTTCACCTTGGTAGGCCATTGTCTCTAATAACCACTTCTCTATGATGTGGTATCATACCCAGAAATCCAGGGAGATAATAAAGGCTCCCTTATTTCTTTTTTATTGGATGGGTAAAGTTAAATTTAGCTGTAAGTA
>VWZP01006227.1:1100597-1136141 GCA_013396995.1 Dicaeum eximium | reverse complement strand
AAAAAAAAAAAAAAATCTTGGGGCTTTGTTCACTAACTGTGAGTTGCCGCTATTTGGACAAAAAAAAAAATTAGGCAGACTTGGGAGAACAGTTTGAAATAAATTTAAATCCTGGTAAATGCTTGAGGCCAAGGTAAGATAGGCAGTCCTGCAATTACGATGTCATTTTTGAAATGCAGCTTAGTGCATTTATGCCCTTCTTTACACTTTTGTTCAGATACAAAGCATTGATTACAGAAACATTATAGGAATTAAATCTGTATTCTCATCTCTCCAATGCCTATATAAGCAGTATCCATTAGAAAATGAAAAGGAGAGAGAGAGAAAAAGAAAGAGAGAAAGAGAGAAAGAGAGAGAAAGAGAGAAAGAAAGAGAGAAAGAAGAAGAAAGAAAGAAAGAAAGAAAGAAAGAAAGAAAGAAAGAAAGAAAGAAAGAAAGAAAGAAAGAAAGAAAAGAAAGAAAGAAAATAAATAAATACAAAGAGATAAAGGTCTCTGCACACTAGTGTTTTCTTCCTTCCGGAATTTTTAGAAATGCTCTGGGGGAAAAAATAGTGCACAGAATTAGAGATCCTTTTTTCCCATCTTGCAGGGCTAAAACCTGGCTCACCATAACACATGTGATGACACAGATCAACTCAGCAGACTGTAGTGTGGTCATTCAGGATGAGCACAAAGAACCTCCCTGTTTTGGGGAGCTGGGGATACTCAGTGCTACCTAGGTGTGAGTCTGTAGGCAGATGTGGAGGAATCCTGCCTCTCTGAAACTCATTAGACTTTGGTTTTAACTGGAGCAAGAGCTCCAGCCTCCAGGTTTGAAACTTTTTTCACACAGGAGCCTTGTATTTCCTGCAAAAACACGGATGAATTTTGATAAATCAATGTCTCTATCATCACAGCTTTTCACTTAGTCATCTTGCAAAAGCCGACTTACGACTTCAGTTTAAACAACACTGCAATCCCCCACCATCATTATTCAGTTATTGGAGTGTCTGAGAACATTTCTTATGGTGACGCCTAATGTATAGTGCCTGTCTTTATAATTCTTTCATGTGAGTTCACTACAAGAGTTGGAGTAACTGGGAGGTAGATGTGAAGAGACAGGTGAGTACCCCAGCCTTGTACTGCAGCAGAGTTAATGAACTGTATCCTCTTGTCCACCTGACTGATTTCTAGGGCCTGATGGCATTTTATCCTTAAATTTTCCTGTAGAGACTGATTAGGGATGGATGTAAATAAGAACTGGTCCTTACATCGTAAAAGGTAAAAGTCAAAGATTTTTACAAGGTCAAAAGTCCTTTCTGACTGGATCAATTGTTATCTAAAAGAAAATGTACCCCCTCAGATGAGTAACAAGCAGTAAGATGAAATAAAAAAGTAATCAGCAATATTTTCTGTTAACTCCATAAAATAAAAACATTTTTCTTTATTCCACCTATTCTAAAATTAAACAATTCCTCTGAGCAAATCCTCCTCTGTCCATTTTTTCATTCCTTTTCTTTCCTGCATCCTGGGTTTTTCTGCATGCCTCTGAAATATTCCTGTTTTAAAACAATGACCCAGTTCCACATTCTCTGGTATGTCCCATATATTTGTGGCAAGTTTGCACTTACCTTTTTGCTTCTAAATGGCAATTTTATGTAGCAGCTCAAAGAGACTGCAAGTCTCATGCATTGTACAGGGAACAATAGTCAAGGTTTGTGTTGTCTTTCGTTACATTCATTCCTTTAAAACTTCAGTTCAGTTCTTTCAACATTAATTTTAACTTCTACTGATCAGAATAATATCTTGCTATGTATGAACTGCTGTTTTAGAAGTATGAATCTGTTTTTTTCATCTACACAGTATGAATTTACCAATCTCCCAGGCAACCTGTACTGCCAGATATAGAAATCCCGTATCTCCAGTATATAAGATCTGAAGTGAGAATGTAAAACTCACTCTGAACTTGGAATATCCTCAAAGGTAGCCAGATCAGTCACTGGAAACAAAGGAAAAACTGTAGGAGGAAGGGGAGACTATAAAAGGATGGAAAGGTATGTCGAGGGAGATAAAAATGACAATGATTTGGGGTGGCACATAATGATTAATTACAGATTTACTAATAAGCTGTAGGGACTGGGCTTGCACTTATTTACTTTATTTAGGGAAACCTAAGACCAAGGTCACATTCTTCAGCTGTGGATGAAGTCAGATGTGGTTCAAGGGGACAGAAAGGGACAGAAATGTGGGGAGAGGAAGTGAAAGATGCCAGCAGATGAGAGAGCTGGGGTATACATCTAATCTTTTGGATACTTTTATTAAAGTCTAAGCCTTCTTCAATACTGCTAGCTTAGAGTTTGGCATGGCAGACACCAGCCCTGTTTTCAAGGTCAGATGTGCCCCTCCTACTCTTGTTTCTCATAACTTGAAAAATGCTAGTGTTTTTTTTCAGTGTCTTAAAAAAGCCATAAGAAAGGGTTAACAAGACACAAGACACTCACGTGAGCAACAATGAATAAAAATATGGGAAACAGAATTTTGCCTAACAGACTCTGTAGGGGCTTAGAAGAGGGAATGAATGAACATTGTTTAAATTTGGCCACATTTGAATAAAGCATTTAGCTAAAATATAACCTCTGACCTTGTTTTCTATTTCTAGTGTATATTGTAATTTTTTTTTTTTAATATACTATAGTTTACAATGTCGCTGATGCTGACAAAGATCTGGGCAATTTCTGATATATTTAAAGAAGTTAGTCTGTAAACTTTAGCTCCTCATTGAGCTTCTCAATTTTTTAAATCCAGCTTTCCTTTCTGCCTTTTTTTTTGGGGGGGGGGGGGTGGAAACTAATACATCTAGGTAGTTAAATGTTTAGAAAGCTTAATTCTGGGATGTATGCAATATATGAAGCCAATACAAGGGCAATAGTGGCAGTGTGCTTAGCCTTGGCTTTAATATTCCTGTGATGTTAACTTGGGACCTGAGGCAACTTTCCCCTTTTGAGAAGTGTCAAAATACATCATGTATTAGTATAAAACATGAAACAAATTCATTGCTAATTTTAAGAAAGAGATGACTCAATACTTTAGGTGATTAACAGGGAGCAGCAGCTATACCTTGTTACCATGTACAACATCCAATTTAAACACCATATCTAAACAAGTAGCCAAATAACATGAGGAGTTTTAATTTTCTACATTCTTCTATATTTTTTGCCCTGATGTTGTGATAAAAAATGGTCCCTCAGATGGTCTCTTCCATTACTGCCATTGAATGGTGGAGTGATGGACAGATTTGCCCTCTCTAGGTTAGCTCATAACCCGCTTCCTTTGCCCTTCCCTGTCTCTCCTCCAAAATGTTGCCACTGATATGTGTGTATGACACTGAAATATTTGTCTCCACTCAGTATGCAGAGGTGGCAAAGAATGATAACAAAACATCTGCAAGGTGTGAGAGCTTCCAGAGAGCACTCTGCAGGTGCTGAGTATCTCACATTATTGCACCTACTGACAAAATACTTATCCTCTGACTGAGCAAAATAAACATTTATTACCTTTACACCTATGATCTTTTGTTTTTATGCCATTTGCGATGCAAAAAAATAAAGCCTCAGGTTGAAATAGATCTAGTCTTTCTACTCTCATAATTTCTATTTTCTTTCTGCTCCCTTACAGTGTTTCTCAGAGAACAGCCTGTAGTCTGTGGACAAGTCTTTAATATAAGTTAAAATTATTCTCAAATGTGATTTAAGTCAGCAAAATAGGCCGGACTAAAGTGGGTCCACAATAAAACACAATAAAACTATTTGTATCCTTTTTCTGGCTAACCATTGAGCCACCAGGGCTGAGGATCTTTGCTCCTGCTCCTTATTTGCAGTTGCTAAAAAAACCCATCACCTGCTCTCTGTTCTGTATCAAGCATGCTAGCCTGGCAGACCAAAAGGAATTTTTAAAAAAGGAAAATAAACATTTATAATTAGTCCATTTCTATGTCCATGGATTCTATGTCCATACAATGCAGCCCAGGAAAAGAAGCAGTGAGATATTAACGATGGATCTTTGTATAGAAATATTTGAGAACTTGGTGTATTATAAAATATATGCAAGCATTTGGTGCTTCATGGTTTATAATGCCCTGAAGCAATTTGTAAGCTATCAGCATCTGCGAAGATCAGAACTTTCTGTTTGGGTTTTGATTAATCAAATATATTATGAAATCTTTGCTATGCCTTATTTTTCAGAAAGTATATTTTTGATATTAATATGTCTCTGCAGATTAGATACAGATTAGATATAGATCAGTTGTTTCATGAAAATAATTCTCTTATCTTTTTTCTCTTGTACAAAATATTATGTTTTTAAAAATAAAAACCATCAGATAAATATTTAAACACAGATTTTCTTCATGTGGGTGTCTCTTCCATGCTATTTCACTTATAAGTCTTTTTACAAATGAGGCACTTTGAAATGTAGGACCTTTAATATTCTCTAACTTCTGAAACAATCACCAGAGGCCTGTAGACTGCTTCCTAGGAAGAGACAGCCAGTTGTATTTCATTCAGCATCTTTATGGCTGTGTGTCAGAAGCCTGAGTGTTAAACCACGAGTCTCATCCTATTAACCCAGTAATATAACCTTGAGCTATCCAGACTTGCAGATAACAACAGTACCTCTAACATGTATATCAGTCAGGGTGTGAGCTTTTTATCAGGTACAATTAATGTTTAAAAGTACCTGCATTAAACAGACAAGTACACATATTTTGATTCAAAAACATCTAGAGTAAATTTTCTAGTGTTAGAATAGTAACATCAGTTTTTCTGCCAGTGTATTAAAGGTCTGCTGGTAATTATATCATCATCCTCTTTAAGCCCTTTGGAAAGGACTAATGAACTTTTTTCTACTTTCTCCAAACTGGGGAAAAGGGATGTTTTGATGTTATAAATATGCATATCAAAAAGGACTGTCAAAATGAGTGGTCCCAAGTACATTTCTGCTCTCTTGCTGTTCATGAGGGCTCAATGACTTATTTGTTTTAAACCAAAACATTTGTGTACAAATGACAGTTTAGATAAAAATGAGCATTCAAGATTTAATATTTTTAGTTGAAGAAGGTCACAGCTTTCTGATTCAGAAAGCAGATTTCCTATAGAAGTGCAATCTTTTCCAAGCAAAATGGTAAAGGTCCTTACCACAGAGAGCAGAGGTCCAATCCTGTGAGCTGCTGAGCAGCCTGTGCTCTGGCTGGCAGCACCTTTCAGGATCAAGTCCATAAGGCATAAGCACACCAGCTACTCTGATACCAGTGACCTTAAACGTTTTGGTCCACAGGGTCAATGATCCATGAACTAAGACAGATTTATGGTACACAAGTGACGGTAGTGGTTAAAGAATAAGTAAAGAAGTTGTGTCAGCCTTCACTTTGACTCTCCTTGCTCACAATGCATACTTTAAGCCCTGGGTTTACCTATGTACCTCATGTTCTGTTTTTTTTCTGCAGAGACCTCTTCTGTTTATTTATAAAACTTCATACCAAGTAATAAATTTTGCTGAGTAAACAGTCAGTACTTTGGTAACCAGAATAATTGTACTGATGGGTTTACAAAATCACTACTGCACTCCCTGCTGTGTGAATATTCATAAGAGGTACACTAGGACATACATGTGGTCTAAGGCTTCTGCATCAGCTGTGTGTGATGCCCCACAGCTGGGCATGCAGAGACCAGTGACCCAGGGAGAGCAGTTGGATGCCCCTGGTTCCTGGCCTGCCAGCCTGGCATGTGGCCCAGAAAGCACGAGACATACTGCTCTCTTATTGTGCTACATTCTTCATTTGGATGTCCTGCATCTTAAAAACCCCTCTATTTTATTTAATTTTAATTTTTTTTTTTTTAAAATTCTTCCCAGCAGCTATCTTTATTGTCTTTTTG
This sequence comes from Dicaeum eximium, assembly GCA_013396995.1. Lineage (NCBI taxonomy): Eukaryota > Metazoa > Chordata > Aves > Passeriformes > Dicaeidae > Dicaeum > Dicaeum eximium. Next base: position 1,130,230 of record VWZP01006227.1, on the reverse strand, counting down.
TGAGGAGAGAGCTTCTTAAGCAAATGGACTTTTTTTGGCCGGGGGTGGGGGGTGGAGCAGGGTTCCACTTGATCACATGGGAGTGTTCAAGAGGGCTTTCACACCTGGAGCTATCTGGTCACCTCTAATGCAAAGCTTGAATTCAGCAGCATTTCTCTGTTGGCACTTCCTGCCACTCTGGGCTCACTCCTACTGACTGCTGAGAGCCCAGATGGGGGTTTGGGAGGGGGAGCTGCTCAATGCAAAAGATATTTGGCCTCCTCCACATGCCATTCCCCTTAGCACCAGCCTGCTTTTTCACTTCCCTACACATAAATGCTGCACACACATGCACACACATGCAGTGTTACATAAATGAGTGGATAGCCTGGAGGTAAATGACTGATCTTAGAGCATTTTTTAAGATATTGTTGATGGTTTCCAGTGTACATATTGTAAACCTGTGCTTATGCAGGCAACAAATGTACAAGTGCATATTCCTTTTCTGTGCTCTCAAAGAAAAGCAGATAATTTTGTGGCAGAGTTGGCAGGCAGATAAACAGTCACAGTTTAAAAATACATAGGATGATGAATAGAGTTTCAGAAATGAACCATAGTTTATCTTGTTAATTCTTACTGTGTCTGAGTAGTGATGAAAGAAACAGTGCCAGAACTCAAGGATATGATGAATAAGAAAGAGCAAAATGACAACCAAAGGCCCTGGTGACCAGAAAACAAGCTACAGTTTGTCCCCCAGAGAGAGGCAGTGATGGGTTGAACTTGCCATTAGAGGGAAGATTAAGTGTCCTTGGTTCCTCAGTTAGTTAATTATACACTCAAATCTTCCCAGTATATCACATAAGCCAGGCATTTTGCTTTTGAATATCTGTATACTGACTACTTGGATTGCTTATTGGTTATTTCTCTTGACAACTCAAACCTGAACATTAAATCCCATTGGCAACAACTATCTGTCAAGAGAAAAAAAAATAAGATTTGTGTATTTAGTTTTCATTATAGAAGTGCTTGTAGTTGAAAAAATATGTACCTGTCAAGTTTTCGACATCTCGCTGGGGATGCAAGCAATGCTGTTGTGATTTCAAAACCTGGCTGACAAATTCACGTTCCAGTAGTAAAGACAAATCAAGGGGTTTTTTTCCTTTTTTTTTTTTCCTTTTTTTTTTCTCTTTTTGCTTTTTTCACCGCTTTGACAGTCATACATAACAATTTGAGACCTAAGTGGCACTTTGATGCACTATTCCATTATTAAGTGGTATAGTCACTATAGAATAGATGACGGGCCTGTACTCAAGGCATTGTGAATTAAACAGCTTTCAACAATAGGGGAAATTGAATGGCCTAAAGAATTCTGAAACATAAAAAAATAATGATTAAAAATGTGTTTCAGAATCAGCAAGGCATATAATTTAAAGTAATGTCAGGTAGTGAAATTCAAACTGAAGAAAACAAAGTATATTTTAGAAGAATCTTTAAAGTTCAGAGGAAACATGAAATAATTAGCAAACATCACTAAACCCGCAATTACGAATTTTAAATATGGCTCCTTGATGAATCTTATAAAATTAACATGACATAAAAAAGTCCTACCTAAAATTTAAAATGTGAAGACATAAAGCCTTTCCTCCTCTGACTTTACTTTGATAGTATATTAATTGACTAGTTTTGTACTGGCATTTCCTTGTGTCTGAAGGTAAAGTTTTCAACTAAAGAAACATTGACTTAAAGTACTTAAATTAATTCTTTTGTCGATAACTATACAGCTAATCAATACACCTGGAATTAAACAACAGTTTTTGGCCAGAAGGCATGCTAATCCTTGGTCTCTTTTTGTTGCAATTCATTAATCATTCAGCCCTTCCCAATTAAGATTTCCCTGTCTGAATTGGAAAGTTTGAGACACTAAACATCCCACCATGGCAAATAAATTAAAGAAACTCGAATAAAGGTTTCCAAAAATTACTTTTTTCTTGGGAAAATAAAAAATTCAAAAGCTACGTTGATAACAATTCATGCTATATTTTTAGTTAATAAAATGTAAGTAGATATTTTTTCCTATTAAGATAAAAACCAAAACTGCAATACTTGTTATACCCCACAGCATAATTGGTCATATATTATCTTTTGTTTTTAAGATTATTAAAGGCTGAAAAATTACTTTTCAAACATTGATCCAGTGAGATTACTGTTAAAAAAAGACACCAGCAATGAAAATTCTATTAATCCACAAAGTTCCTAAAATATTTGCTGCAATACTTATCTGCCTGCAGTCCTAAAAACTATATCAAACTGATCTGTATCTCTGAATAGGATGTGGATTACTATTTCAGTGCTTAGTACTCAAAATCTTTTTTTTTTTCCTTATTTTGCACTAGAAAGAAAAAAAATGAATTATTCCTTTATCCTTTTCAATTGATAATCCTACAAAGCATGTAAAGCCACATTAGGAATGTAGTGTACTTTGCAAGATGGCATAGGGTATACTCATATCTGCAAACAAAGGCCCCGAAAACCAAAGAAAAAACCCGAACTTCCCAGTTTGGGTATGATATCTTAAAAGATAAAACTGATTTGAGTGAGTTGCTGAAAAATATTTCATCAATATCCTACTTTTACATTCTGAGGCACTAAGGGAGAAAAGAAGAAATGTAATTATGAGAAATAAAATAAGGATTTTCTTAGTTACAATTTCTGGCCTTTCACTGATTGCAGTAAATTATAAATTATGCAGTCAATGTAGGCCAACAAAAGAAGACATCTTCAAATCTCAGTCAAAGGTAATTACTTAAGTCGGCTGAATGTTCCCTTTTCATAGAGTGTGATCTCTCTTTGACAGCTCACACTGACAGATGACCTTCTCAGCGATGTTCTTATCCTTCGGATCATGAGCAGTGTGCCTCTCTCCCTGAATATCTCTATATATTTGTGACACTAAGCTTTCAAATACAGCTATTGACAAATCAGAACATCAGTCTAAGTGCTGGTCTTCCTATCACTCACAATAAAGTAGCTATCACTTGTGGTGTTGTAGAGCAAGCACATCTCTGAAAAATGAGTTCTCACCAAGTGCTAATTTGACACAGCTCGCTTGCCTTCCCATAATTGCTCTGTCATTGTCAGTTGGCAGTTCGGGCTCATTCCTGGAAGCTGTGCCGTACAATTGGATACAATTACTCCCATTTACCACCACTATTATGCCACTGATGTTGCCCAGTTCGCATATTGACATGCCTCATTAAACCTGGATGCAGGCCATTAATGAACATTGTTAGCATTTCTCTTAAACTTTTTGCCTCTAATAAACAGTCAGTGTTCCATGAAGGAGCACTGCCATCCTTGTGATATGATATTTATTATCTTATGGGGGAAGGGGACTCTGCAAATGGAAACTATCCAGATGCTGTGAGGGAGATGTATGGTTAGATAGTGGAGAATAGCCCTGACCAGGAGGACCTTTTCTATCAGGGGCATCCTGCCATTAACCAAGTGACCTCCGCTATCCAAGAGAAGACAGGAAGGATAAACACAATAACCTCGGGGCGGCCCAGTCACTGCAGGTTTCTCAAGGTTGCCCCAGCTCCTGTGGCTCCCCTCAGCCCCCTCCTACCCCCAGGTGGTGCTGCGGGATGCGGCAAAGAGCATTTTGCCCTGGGTCCTCAATCCATTATGTCCAGCTCCTCCGATGTGCATTTTTATTCAGAGATAATTATGTGTTGATCAGAGAAGTCAGCGGCTGTCACCCATATGGCAGGCACACCTGCAGTGTGACATAGGTGGTAACGATGGCATGCTCTTGAGCTGTCATGACAGGGACAGGGACTTTATTATGTATATGTCACCATTTCTCTTAGGAAAATTATCCTTTTCCGCACAATGACAATAATGAATCTTACAACACTTTCATAAACCCTGTTTCCAGGCCCTTTCCTTGACCTTCATTAAAACTCTGCCTAGCAAATTCACTGCTCTATGAACAAAATGCAAACTTTCCCAGAAAATGCAACTGAGCTTTTGGAGTTTCTTTTTAACCGCTTTTCACAAACTGGCTGCTTGGACAGTCAGTGGCCCTGCAGAGCAGAACCCACTCCTTCAAGGGCAATGACAATGCATAGAAAGTCTAGGATGAGGACTAACTAGCTTTTAAGTGCTAGAAATCTCTCTGGGATTTAGAATCTTGCACTTAAACCAAGTTTATAGGAGAAATTTTTAATCCGTGAGTGATATAAATAAACCTTCTGTTTGACACAGAGTAGAATATTTTCAGTTAGAAGGGACCTACAGTGATCATCTAGTTCAACTGCCTGACCACTTCAGGGATGACAAAAAGTTAAAGCATATTACCAAATGTATTGTCCAAATGCCTCTTAAATACTGATGGGCTTGGGACATCCACCACCTCTCTAGGAAGCCTCTTCCAGTGTAATATAATATAGAATTTTACTATCCCAGAATTAATTTCCCTCTCTTCTTGGCCTTCTTGTTGCCATTCTTCACATATTTCCTTCTGCTGTTTGGTTCATGGCACAACAGAAAGCCTCTGTGGAACTGAAACCCAAAAAGAACACTCAGAAAGGCATTTTGTATCCAGGGAGAAGGAATAAAAGGGAAAGAGAAGCAAGATTTTGCTATTTATCTCAGGCGTCTGCAGAAGTTGTATCTAAGTATCAGAAGGAAAAACTGAAAAACTCCCATAATAACATCTATTATTTAGGTGGATTCTTTTTTAATGCAGACCATTCTAATTACAGTGTTCTCAGTTAAAAATTAAAGATTGAGGTGACAGAAAAAATGTAAAGAAAATTGATGTTGTCACTTTCTTTTTTACAGATCACTTTTTAATTTTAAATCTTCAAAAGTTTGAATATGCAGTTTCAGTTGACATTCTTCAACTTTGGGTTATCTTTATACAGATACTTGTATGAGAGTACAAGTGTGTAATATGCCTGCTTGCTGTGGTTGTGGTTAACATATTTCTCCCATTTTGATATGTACAAATCTACTTTCTGCAATATTCTTTCAATAGCAATAGAGTACTTCAGAGTAGAAGTAATTTCTTACATGTGAATGCTGTCTATCTGTCTAAGGAGAATTAAGGGACCAGGGAATTTAGCTTGAAATTTACATTTTAACTTTAAATGACTTTAGCAAAAGTTGCTAGCAGAAAAAAGTGTAAAATTTGGGACAGTTGCAAACTTGTGAACTTTCTTAGTCTGTTTTAAATGTAAATATTATACTGTTGAATGTGCTTGTGGGACATGTATATGAATTCTGGAATAACAAGCCCTTTGGTTCCACTGTGGTCTAAATAACCATGTAGAATGCTGAAGTATATCAAAAGTATCTGAAAACTTTAACTGAATAACCCAATTTTATACTTAGTAGCTTACTATTTTGTTCACATTGATTTGAATTATTTCCTCCATAATGACCTCCAATTACTTTGACAAATATTAAGGCTAAGATACGAATTTAAAGTTCTCAGCTGTATTTCTAAGCTGTTATAATTTATTTAATCAGTGCACTGCCACAATTACAAATAATAATATCATGGTGCTACATTTGAAAATGGAAGCATACAATATCTCAGCAACCATTGAAGTCCTTACACTTCCTGTTCATATCCTGGTCAGTATCTGAAAAGGCTATAGAAACATTGCACTTCACTGGAGACACAAAAAGGAGTATAACAGGCAAATGAAAATTCACTAAAATGGATAATTACCAGAGCTGAAACTGCTCAGGATACAAAAGTTAAATGTTCTGGGAAACAAGAAAGGACTTGGTAAACAAAAGTGGACAAATCTCTGTTTGTACCCAGAAACAGCATCACAAGTAGCCTAGTGGTATCTACCTGTGCCATATAGCTCAACATATATGTAACAGTCAAATGAATATATAGAGGGTTTTCAGATCAGGTTAAGGTTCAAGTAAAACTTCTTGAGTATCTTGAATATCTTATGCATGCAATATTAAAAATAGGCAGTTAAGCAATTATACTACAAATTTTTTTTGTCTTTTTTTGAGGTAGGAGTAGAATATTTGTTATATGGAAAGTAGAAGTTCTATCACTGAGGTTTTATCAATCTATCATTGATACAATTCTGCCTTTTCTGAATCTGGTCACTGTTCTTCAGTCTTCATGAGAGGAAAAACCCCACAATTATCTGTCATGGAGTAGAATGTCACACAGGAATCAGATACTACCATGTTGGACAGAGATCTCAAGGGAAAATCTATAGTGAGGTAAGGCTGAAAGATAAGAAAAATGAAATAGTGCCTTTTTCTTCTCTTCCTGTCTGAGCAGGAATGTATGATATGACAAGAACCATATGAGTCACAGGGTCATATCTTGCATAACACAAGTAATGCAAGAGTACTTCTATTTTGCTGTAAGCCACACAGCGGCTACCTCCTGAGCACATATGCACTGAGAAAAAAAAGTATCCAAATTCCTCAAAACTTCAGAGCATAAAATGAAAAGAGTAAAATCCATCAAAGAAACCATTACTGCCTTTGATACCTGAAATGGTAATTAATTTCTTGAGGTTCTCCACATTAAATCTAAAGAAGAGACTGCTGGATATACATTTTGATATGAATGATGTTCTATGACAGTGGGATAACTTTGTCTAAATAGATGCTGAAATTTCATATTTATTGTCTTCCATGTATCCATTCATTAAGTTGCAGAGGACTAACCTGATAGCAAAAGTAAAAGTAAATGAGCCATGGCTTTTTTGCAAACTCTCGGGTTTCTGATGGAACCAACAAGAGTGGGATCCCTCCTCCTGGGCCCATTGGAGGGGGCTCCCCTTGTGAGTTCTGTGCCAGGGATGAACAACAGACGAGACTCTTGATTTCTTGGTTTTCGGTCTATTGTTTGTTTTTCTCTTATCAGAAGTTCAGTACGCTGTCTGCACACCAGACTTAGTGTACAAGGCACAAAATGGAGTGCAGGCACCCAGACCTGCTCTTTGAAAGCTGCTATAAAATGACAGTGGATACTGAAACTAATTAGCAGAGTTTCAATTCCCTATGCAACAGCTGCTATGTGCTGCTATAGGGTGAATATCAACATGGTTTCAAAACAATGCAAGTTTATGATTAGGGGGAAAATATCACAAAGTTCTGTGAATTTGTGTAATTTTAGCTATACATATTCGTGTTTTGCTTCTTCTACTCCTCCAGATCCAGCAGAAATATATTCCTAAAAGAAGAAAGTTTACCAGAACAAGCTGTACAGTATGCAGTCATTTAATTTGGTGAACCAATGTGACAAACCTAACTCTCATTTTAGTTCTCAGGGTGGTTGAATGTTATGGTGATGACCCCAGCATAACCTTTAGGATAGGCAAGGCTAGGCTAGGTTAGGCTAGGAATTTTATACACAAGGATTTGGTAAAGCCCAATAGAAACCATTCTGAAGGGTTGGAATGAAGGTGATGGGTGAGAGAGAAACTGGCTAAAGGAAAGGTTTTCAGCAGATGTGCAGAGAGCTTCTACATGGAAAGATAGACTATATTTGCACTGTAAGGGGGAGGTGTCACATAATGGCTGTATGCATATGTATAAAGAAATCAGATGGGAAGAAGGTGGACTCAGATGTCCTGGACTGTCAGTTTTTGGGAAGGGATGGCTTAGAAAAAGTTAGCTGGTTTTTGGTGGAAAGAATGAATATGTGAGGAAAAGAAAATGTTTGCCAGCAAGGAGTTGTAGACTGAGGGATAGAAACTTGTGGAGTAAGATGTATATCATTTGAAAAGGAAGAGGGGGAAGATGAAGAAGCAGGGAAAGATAAAAACAGAAAGGAAGATCAGAGGAAGTAAAAAGGAAAGTTTTTGTCCAGTCTTCTTGTTACTTTAAAGTTGACTCTCATTCTCCATTATGTAAGGGAAAAGCTGATGGGTCAAGACCATTTTCTTCTTTCTCATTCATCATCCCTCTCTGGAATTTACCTTTAATCCCCACATATTATGGAAACGGGCATACTATAAAAATTGAAATGGATATATTGACAAGTGTTGTTCCAGATTTTGGCCTTGAAATCTAGGTAGATTTCATGAGAATAGTAGATGACATCCTAGGGAATATTTGTGAACCTACCACTTAAGTGAAGCACCATCTGCCAGACTTCACACATAGCATTGACCTCAGAATCCCACTCTACCTTTACTGAGTGCTACTACTTGAACTGTCAGAATAAAAATGTGACAATATAAAATGTCAATAATATGCAGAAAACCCCCCAGTATCAATCAATAAAATATAACCTGAAATATGCATTTAGATAGTTTTCTATTTGCAGACAAAAAATATCTGTTAGTTTTTATTCACTTTATAAAACTTCAGGGGGCAAAGAGCCCATAAAATGTGTAGATGCATATTACCTTATGGTGAGAAATATTTCCTCAAAGAAGTTAATGGTTTTTGTCCTGGCTTTCATGTGTAAGTCATGGGGCTATTACTTGTGTTAAATAAATAATATTTGCATGAAGGATATTAGTGTGCATGTAGTGTATATTTGCATATTGTAAATACAGTTGTATTTTTCACCATGCTTTTTAATTTTAGTAAATTTCTTCTAATACAACATAGATTCCCCATGTATGAGTACCCCAAGGCCACAAAGAGGACCAATTGATCTGTGTGCACATGAATTCACAGCATCTCTCTGCAAGAATGGAGACCTAGGGTAGTTCTCTCAAAGAATGAAATATATCTCACTTTTTCACAAGAGGTGAAAGAAGTTTAGGAACTTTATATCCAATAAGTCTTTAAATGAAAAAACCAGAGAAAGTCTCAGCCTTTTGGTACATTTTCCTGTTTTCTATATAGTTTTGACCCAAATTTTACTTGTTTGGTAGTTACGGTTTTAATTTATGCCATTAATGGCAAGAATTGAGGGCTTTGAATTTTTAAAAGCTGGAGATTTTGAGTAATAGAAACACATGTGCACACATCAGGGTTTTTTTAAAGCATAAAAAGCATAAAAACATTGTTTATTTTATTCCTGATTTTGTTTCCTCCTTTTTGAAAGACTGCAAAACTGTTAGCTAAGATATATTGGAGGAAGTATATCAGGGAAATATTCTATCCAAAGTAACTGAAGTTACCAAAGTAACTTTATCATTTGTTTCAATGATTGAAAAGAATGGTCATGTGCTTATTGTTTGACAATACAGTAAGTCATTTATTAACCTGATCTTTATTATGTTATAAGAAAAAAATGTATTGTAACAGCCACGTGAAGGGATTATTTTACAAATGAAAATGAGAGTATACTGAATCACAGAAGCTGAGCTGGAAGGGACCCCTAAGGATCATTGAGTCCAGCTCCTGTGACTGCACAGAATACCCCCAAGGGTCACACCATGTCCTTGAGAGTATTGTACGAATACTTCTTGAGCTCTGTTGGGCTTGGTGCTGTGACCACTTCCCTGGGGAGCCTGTTCCAGTCCTCAAACAACCACTGGGTGAAGAACCTTTTTAAAATATCAACATAAACTGCCCCACAACACAACTTCAGGCCACTCCCTTGGGTCCTGTCACTGGTCACCAAAGAGAAGAGATCAGTGTCTGTCACTCCACTTCCCTTCACAAGGAAGTTGGTGACTGTGATTTTCAAAGGACAACATCAGCAGTAAATTAATGTCCTGATTTTACAGCCTTACCCACAAATGTAGATCATACTAATGGCATTAATATTTTGCAAAGCCACAGGATCGTGAGTCAGGACAAATTGATGAAGAACTATTCATTCACACTGGCTAATTAGTCAGATCAAAACTGAAAAACCAAAAGAGCTGATCAAGTTTCCAGGTGCGATTCTGAGCAATACTACTTCATCATGACATGGAGACATATATTAGGAGTGCCTGAGGTACGATGGCTTTGGATTGGAGGTCCATAGGAGGATGTGCAAGGTTGTGCTGGTTTCTGGCTTCGTGCCATATGCAGGCTGTCAGAATTTACATGACTGTGGTCATCCTGCATCCAGCCCTAAGCTGGCTCCTATCCAGCAATGGGTCATTCTGACCCATACTTTTCCAGTCTTGTGGCCTCTCTCTGGAAGGAGAGTTGAAGGGTCTGTACAACACAGGAGTTTGGTGGTTCCTCACTGCAGTTTCAGTGCCTCAAAGACACAGCTGGAATCCACACAAATCTTTCTGTTAACCTACCTGTACTTCACACTCACCTTCAGCGACTATGTAGAGATTGCTCTGCAGTTTTCTTCAACAGTAAAGAAAAAGAAATAAAATCCCCAAATAACTTAGCTTTGATGGCATGGAAATCTGATCTCCATGTTGTCTTACTACATTGAATTATTTTACTAGGTATTTTTCATATATGCACAAATATATATCAATTTATTTATTTTTATGTAGAGTTAGAAGTCTACTTGTTGATGTGTTTTATAAATTGTTTCATCTGCAATTTATTGTATCATGTATTGATTTTCAAACAGAAGTCAGAAGCTTATTTTAAAAGGCTGTAATTTTTTTGCAATGGTGGATTGTTCTGCAATGAATAACTGCAACTACCACCAATATCTATTTAAAATATCCAACCTAAAGAAATGGACTCATGCTTTTTTGTTTCCAAGCAAAAAAAAATTTTGCTAAACGTAGCAGTTATACTGCATTATTTATTACATGTATGCTGTCATACTTGACGACACTCTAACCCTTTGGATATATTACAAATTAAATGAACTCTGCTGAAGAAAAAAATAAAACAGTAAATGAAGGCTCTTGGAGCCTGAAGCCATGAGATGTTCATCAGCAAAGTCTGAGTCAACAGTTTCCTAGTTAACTTTGAGAAGCATAGTGTCCTTATAGCTGTATTTACTCTACTGATCTTAAACAGAGCCCGTATTCATGAGCAAAATAACTGCACAGGGCAGGGAAGTTTCTGTTGTATTTGGATTTCAATACAGGAATGCTGCTATCTGATAATAAATGTAATAGAAGTTCTTTGTTTCTGCAAAGACTGCAAATTATGAAGGGCTCTGTTACTGATCTGCTCAGTGTTATTGTTTAGAGACTTAAAAAATACCTTGACTAGTCTTTAATGGCTTCTGTATTTACATTTCCCTGCAGATTCATTTAGTTGGAAGTTGTAGACATTTGTGTCTGATGTTGCATAATTTTTGTTTTTCTGACATAAACTGCTCCGCTCATTTTTGTGAAACAAGGGCTCAATTGAGTCACCTGAATGAAACATTTACTTTACGACATCAGCCTGCTAGATTGGCATACTCAGAGACAGTACATGATAAAGGATGGCCATTTGGGTTTTCCACCAGTCTAGCAGCCCAAAATGCTTTTCAGTTGCCAGAGACCTATGCTAATTCTCCATGGACTAAATTATATATCTTATAGAAGGGCTAAGTAGACAAAACTTAATCCTATAGATAAAAAAGTTATTCTTGTAAATGACCCACTGGCAGTAATGAAGACATAGCCTCCAGTCTTTGCATGGATGGCAAACACCACAGATAAGATTCTCCTTCATCTGAGTGATTAGACTCCCAAAGCACTTTCATACAAACCTGTTTTAATGGCAATTTAAGAATTCCTCTGATTTTTCCAGCTTCTTGCTGCCCCTGCAGAGCCCATAGGACTCCCATCAGACTTGTTCCACTCCTGTTATTTCCACGAGGGTGTTTCAGGTGCACTGTAACACCTATCCATAGTTTCTCTGAAGCTGAATTGCTAACTTAAACACCCATTAATGATCAGAAGAAAGAAACAGGTACTGTTAGGCTGTTGTCCATTGTCCTATTACAGGCACCTAATGTAGGACAGCAGAACAGCACTCTGACAGAACTTTAATTTCATTATGAATGACTTAGTTGACCTGTGCTGATGACAGCAACATCTGGCCTATTTCTAACACTCTCCTAAAAGGTGTTACCATCACTGAGAATATCTACTCCATAAACAGCAGTCTTGGTTTTGGAAGTCTTGACTTCTGTTATGTCATGGCCCCTTTCAGGTGTCAAAAAGAGTGGTGGTAATACTGGTCTCAGGCCTAAACTCTGTGGTGCATAATCAATGCACTTTCAAAATTTTTACTTAATAAATATCCCAGCACTTCTCTGACACAGAATACTACATGTATTATTTTTATTTTTGTGCTAATCACTAGTGATTGCAAGGGTATATTCCACATTCCATTAATTTTTTGCAGACTTTTTTTGTGCATTGATCTGTGGCAGGAAAAGAAAGAATTCCTTCTTGCCAAGCCCACCAAGTGCTACTAATATACTTTTATAACAATAACCTCACTGTACGTGAGTGTTTCATACTTCTCCACTCATAAGAAGGCAATGACCAGCACTCTGATTTGACAAACCAGATAACTGGGATGTCACAAAAAGTCTCAGAGTTTGGAGCAGCTCCCACATTTTTTTATGATAGACTGAAATGTAAACCACTTTATACTACATTTCAAAAACATCTGCCAGTTATTTGTGTTTGACTAAGCTGTCTTCAAGTACTGTTTCAGACTTAGATCAACATTCCCCTGGTGGGGCAGAAATTTCAGCACCTCATTGCTATCTTCTGAGCAGCTGTAAACCACAGAACAAATGTACATTGTTTCCACCTCTGGAGAGCCAACTGCCTGATGGATAATAGCTCATGTCTGCTACTTCTCAGCCTGGTGGCCAAAATCTATGCCATGAGTTGGAAGATGTTATCGTCATAAACCAGTGAAAAGTTAAGCAGAAGAAATAAATATACTCACAATTAGACCATATTAAAATCTGTATATAAAAAGAAATAGAGCGGAATTTCCTGGTAGCATTGCTTTTGATATCTCACTGATTTTAAATGTTTGATTTGAATGTCAGTTTAATCTTGGGTTTTAAATTATGTATGTGTGGATGTGAAGCTCCCACTCAAAACACTTTTTTGCCTGAAAAAGTTACCAGTTACTGCTGCCCCAAATATTTCTGAGCTATGTCTGTATTTATTGCACATATTTGCTCAATATTTTGTTAATTCTTAAATGGTCCAGATTAAGATTTATATTTCTTCCTGTAAGTGTCATAGTACTCAGCACGTCTAAACTGCAAAACATCAAAAGCTCTCCAATATAAGCAATATATAAGCAATATGAATGAAAATAATTATTTTCATTCATTAAGTTTCATAACAAGGAGTTTTATTTTCCAAAATAATATGGACACTATCAACAACAGATGTCTCACTCTCATGATGTTTTAATTGAAATCTATTATTTATTTCAAGTCCAAACTTTCTTATGACTCTAGTAGTGTGCAGTACTGTATCTCAGGATGGGAGTTGTATTATTTTAATAATATTCATAAGTACTTATAAGTATTTATTATACAATCACTGTAGACCAAATGGTTTTTGAATAAAGGATTCTCTCTTTGTGCAACAGTTAGAAAAATAAAGATTGCTGTTGCTGGTGGAGACTTGGGATGCTCCCATAATGTAAGTATAGAATACTATTATTGATGGTGTTGTCAAACTGAAATATAAAGAAAGACACCATTCTTTTCCATAAATTGTTCCAATTAAAAACACAATGAGCCTGTATTTTTCAAATACTGTGTTAGTCCAAAAGATTTTCAGATTTCTCAGGGCCAGATACAGAGAACTTAATGCCAGAGAGAATTTAAGTTGGAGTCTTACAATGAGTGACAAGTTAACATCTTTTTAATGATGAATTAATGGGCAGTAAAAGCATTTCAATTCCAGTATGTAGAGAACCTTGTGTTTAAAGGCACAGGTTCAGTGAGAGTGGTTCTGTGACCTTTGTGGTACCAGCAAAGGTTGGGTTCAGTGCAGGCAACATCCAATCAGTCTTTCAAGGTTAACTACACATGCCAAGCTGGGAAATGAAACAATTACTAACAAATTTTATGGGTATATTCTGTCAAATTTAAAAGGCAATAAGAAGTATAAATTAAAGTATGCCTGAGGAAAGTACCCAAAAAATAAAAAAGAAACTAGGAAATTTGGGTTGGGTTTTTTGTTGGTGGGTTTTTTTTTCCTTCCTTAAGCTGTCATTCTGAACTAGGCACTGAAAATATTGGTGGAACTAAAAAAGTTATGTGGGAGACACCACATACTCTTGGAGGGAAAAACCCACAATGAGGAGGGCAGGAGTGCTCAGGAAGGATGACATCAGTCATCACCTGGGCAACATTGACACAGCGAGACTGTATGATTAATTATATGGTAATTAAATTTTAATTAGCTTTACCCTGCTTTCCTTAGTTTAGAAAGTTAAATAAACTTCATTTTATGGTATTCAATAAACCAATGAGCAGAGTTAGAATTCTGCACTAATTAAAGTCAGCAATATGGCAAAACTGTGTGCAAAATGTAAGGAAGAAATGTTTCTTTGCAATTGGAGTACTTTATTATATTTTGTATCACATTTAGATTTTTTAACTGCTTTCCATTAATGGCAGTACATTGAAGCCTCAAAAATATTTTATCCTAATCTTGCATATTTCAGGGAGAGCAGCAAAGGTATTTTTTATATAATGAAATGATTTCCTAAAATGCAATCTCCATTTGTCCCCCATGTAACTGGAAACACACTCAAAGAAATAATAATAGCCAGAGCAGGAAGTTGAAAAGAGCAGATCCAACTTGCTGTTTAAAAGGTTTGGATTGGGAGAAGAAATATCTGATACTGGAAAAATACATTTCTGTGTGTTTGTGGCCTGATTCTCAGTCAATTAATTTCACCCAATGGATCCTTTGGGATCTTTCAAAACTGTGTTTCTATGTGGTAGCAAAATACTAGATTCTGAAATTTATGTCTTGTCATTTTGGAGTAAGCAGAATTTTGCCACTGGCTTCAACTCTAGGTGGACAGTGATACAAGCTGTTAAAACATTTTTTTTCCACTTTGAAAAGAATTGCTTTTATTAGAAATTAAATTTCTTTAACAAGATGTACTCCATTTTGAAAATGTCACTGAATAACTGTATACAGGATGTAGCTCCCAAACAGAAATTGAGACCAGCCTCTAGCCTGCAATCAAGGAGATCAGCACCCTGCTTTGGCTTTCCTGAACGAGCTCCCCATCTCCGGATTGTGTGTGTTTGAGAACTCTCTTTATTTTTGGGGCCTCTTCTTTTTTTTTTTTTGCCTCAAAATCTCAAGTAAATGAAAATAAAAATAAATTCTTAGGCAAGAGAATTCTTGTTTTGAAGTCAGCTGTTCCATCTACATATCTACAGACTATCATTGTACTCTGCCTGGCTTTCTGATCTGGCTGTCCAGTAATGCCTGGGAAAGGGGAAAGCTCTGCAATGTTTGTTTTGTAACTGATGACTGGGGAAAGCCCTTTCCTTTTCTCTACTGATTCTCCTAGTTCACCAGTGTGCAGGAGCAGCACCTTTTTGTTTTAGTTATCTACAGCAAATCAGCGCTGCTATATGCCTGAATTTCTCCTCTGTTCTTCTCATCTGCCTGCTATATAGTCCCCTATGCAGGCATAATTATAATTATTAAGTTATATAGCCTGTTTCATATGCTTGGGCAAAGTAAATAATCTTCTCATCTCAAATCCAGCTAAGAGGTAGAAGTTGTTTAAGGAAAGAAGAGAGTATTAAAAAATGTGGAAGTCAATCAGTCAAGTCAGAGTAATTTAGAAAGAAAAAAACATAAAATAAAAATATAAAAATTCAACCTGACATCCATTCAACTATGACTTTTGCAACAACATAAAATAGCAAATGCATTTAGGTAACATGTTTTTTAAAAAAATAATTTAAAACATTATTGAAAACTGTTATCCCTTTCTACATGGTTGCCTGTATATTCCTTTGTCTCCCTAGAGATGTCAATTGAATTTCAATTTATCAGCTCTGCATTTTTTTGTATTACTCTGATGTATAGATTAACCTGTCAGACTTAACCCCAAGTCTTTGACCTCCACTTTCCATGAGGTACTTCAGGATTTTTTTCTGCAATGGCATCTACACAAAACGTGTGGAGGAGAAGTTGTGGTACAGTTCGGGAGAATTAATTATAATTAATTAATCGATTTATTAATGCTTTGGAACATTCAAGTTCTATGATGGCTCCCTAAGTAACCTCATTATCTTATTTTCATTACCTTCCTCTTGTCTATTCCCTTCTTTATTTTTGTGACAGATCTGCTTGCTGCATCTAGTTTCAAATTAGATTCTTCAGGGCAGGGACAATGTCAGACCTTGTTTGTACAGTAGCCAGTGTGTTTAGGCCTTATCTTGACTGGAACTTTTGGATACAACTGTAATTAATTATCATTTACAGCTGAGGCATAGGAATGTTAAATGCCTTGTTCAGGGTGTCAGAGCAAGTCAGCAGCACAGCTGCAAATGAAACCCAGATGGCATCTTTCTTTACTCCAACTGCAAGACCACTGCTTGCTCTGAGGGACTTGCACTGAAATAAATGTTCTAAAATATTACAAAATATTCCGAAGAAGAAGGATGGTGTTTTCTTATTTCCACAGACTTCTCAGAGAAAAAGGCTTCAGATATCTCTAAGGGTAAAATAATGACCTTTTTTTACTCTATAATTACAGAAACCTCTGGTTGCCATAAAATCACTTCTTGCCTATTCTCAATAAAATCTCTTTGTTTTATGCTATCCAAAAATTTTTCAGTATGGTGTGGAGATACAAAAGATCTAGAAGATTGAGATAATGTGACATAATAATTTGGCCCTGAGAAGGGGACTGGTAGTTGCTGGAGTAGAGGTGTTGTACTGTAGGGGTATCACATGTAGGAGTGCCTGCTCTTAGATACACCCTTCCAACATTTAAGTTTATAAACACTCATACAGGACATTCCTAATTCAGGAATTTATTCTAGCTGTTAGTTGTTTAGTTCTACACCTTCAAGAATTTAAAGCCATATAAGATGATAAGTATTTGGCCAAAGATAGAAATCCTTCATACTTCAGCTTTGAATTCACTGAGTTATGTAGGTGAATCAATTCAGCTGTAACATTTCTAAATCATGAGCTACAGACGGCCATAATCAGATCTTTTCTATTGTTTCTATCATCAACAACAAGCTTGAGAGAGTGACATGGCTGTAATGTTCTTACTAATAGTAAGAAACTGACTGTCGTGTGCTTTTTCGGGGATGGGGCAGAAATGTTCTTTGATCAAACCAGTTCTGGAAAAGAAACATTATTTAAAACAAAGCTTTCAAATCAGTTTTATGAAAAACATAAATATTTTAAAAGACCTTTTAAGTATCTGTGGATCTTAGATTATTAAAAAATAAAGAATCTGTATAAACCACCCTGAAATATGGGAATAAAATTAATTGTGAAGCTAAACTTCAGATACAGAGATTATATCTAAGACCTACAGTGGCAATGAAAGAAGTATACACATGCAAATTGCACCTGAACAAAACAAAACAAAATCCCCAAAATAAACCCTTAGTAATTTGCAGACATCTAACTTCACCACGTTTTTTGTTTTTCTTATGATAGCTGAGAGGTTTTTTGTTTTTTGTATGATAGCTGAGATTTCCTATGATAGCTGAGAGAATGTATTTCAGAATGTATTTCAGAAGTATCTACTTCTATTTTTTAGCTAACTAATCACAATAATAATATTCTTCTAGGCAGATTCTCTTCCTGAAACCAGAAGGAATTTACCCTGGCTACATCATGACAATGAATACAATTATAGTTCCAAACAATTAATTTCTGCTGAAAAAAATCGTGTCTGTCTAATATTCAGCCCTAATGAACAGACTCCACAGCTTGACATAGATTTTTAATTTCAGTGCTAGAAACCACCAAGTCTCATTACCTACTCAGTATTGTCTCTTCCCTTGCTCCTGTATCACAAGGCCATTTCATACATGAATATATTTTGTTTTTCTAGTTCCTTAGGTAATCTCTGTTTTCAGAATCTCAAACACAAGCCAACTTTTCTTTTACAGATCACAGCCTTCTACTAATATTCTGCTAAACATATCCAGTCTTATTTTTGGGTCATTTTCTTTATCCTTCTTATTTCTCTAGGTTGTGGCTACTTACATCCCTTCTTTATAATTTTTCTTTGAAGGTATTTATAGACTCATATCATGTCCTGCATTAATCTTTCCTATTCTCAAGTACATAAAATTAGATGCCTCATCTCTTCACTTACATCTTTTTGTCCAGTGTGGAGCTCTTTTTTTCACTGCCATTTGTTTTCATTTCACATGTAAATTTTGTCGCTTTTATATAAAAATTTCTGTGAAATTTACTCTTGTGTTGGGTTGACCCTGGCTAGATGCCAAACAAAGTGCCCACCAAGGCCCCTCTTTTACTCCCCTCCTCAACTGGACAGGGGAGAGAAAATACAGTGAAAGGCTCATGTGTCAGAATAACGCATCACTCATCAATTACCACCCTGGTAAAAAGGGGCAAAATAGATTTGATTGGGGAAATAAATTTAATTTTTTACCAATCAAATCAGAGCAGGATAATAAGAAATAAAGCCAAATCATGAAGGACCTCCTCCTCACCCCTCCCTCCTTCTCAGGCTCAACTTCACTTCCAGTGTTCTCTACCTTCACATCCCCCAGCAGTGCAAGGGGACCAGGAACAGGAGTGGCAGAATGTTTACCACACATTGTATCTGCCATTGGCTCCTCCTCAGGGAAAGGACTCTTCACACTCTTCCCCTACTCTTTCTCCCACGAAAGCCAGTCCTTCATGAATTTGTAATTTTACTTGAACTGCATGAACTGTATGGGTCCCTTCCACAGGGAGTAGTCCTTCAGTAACCAGCTACTCCAGTGTGGCTTCCTCCATGGGACCACAGGTCCTGCCAGAAGCCTGTTCCAGCATGGGGTCTACCACAGCCTGTAGATGGATCTCTGCTCCACCATGGATCTCCATGGGCTGCAAGAGGAGAACCTGCTCCATCAGGGTCTTCACCATTGGTCTTGCCTGGTAAATCTCCCCTCCCTCCTTTTTCACTCTGAAAATTTGTTTCTTTCACATAGCCTCACTCACTCCTCTCTTTCCTGCTGTTGCTGTGATGTTTTTTCCCCCTCACCTTTCTTAACTGCATTATCTCAGAGGTGCTACCACTGTCACTGCTGGGCTTAGCCTTGGCCAGAGGTGGGTCTGTCTTGGCTGGCATTGACTCCATTAGACTTAGGGAAAGCCTCTGGCAGCTTCTCACAGACCTATCCTTATAGCCCCCTTACTGCCAAAACCTTGCCATACAAACCCAATACCCCTTTCAACCTTTTGAAAAAAAGATTAAAGAATTTTGAATCTCAGTACAGTTAACATTCCATCTCTCAGGCTAATCCTTATCTGAAAGACCACAGACAGAGGCAATGCCTAGATAGTATTTATATAATACTCCTTTCAATCCTTAAGTGATTTCTAGAAAGTTATAAACAGGTAAATCTGTCCATAGATTATGGTAATTTGAGTCTAGTATTTTTTTACCTGTATTTCTGAGGAATGGATATTATTCAATCAGGTTCCATATGTCTGCACTTCTTTGTCTGTCTGCTCCTCTCCAGTAATTCTCTAATCTGCTGGCAATTTTAGTTTCAGACACATTTGAGAGAGGAGTAGAATCATGATAAGTATGTTATTTCTTTAAGATTGATGAAAACAAGTGACTGGGTAGAAAAGATGGAGAAATTTACTAACTTTATCTTTACAAAGAAGAGAGCTTTACAATAAGATAGTGCAGTTTTATTAGACACCAGAGAGTCCAGTTTGCATTGGTGGTTTTTGTCTCACACAGTTTCTCTTATATTTGGTAATGCAAAATCCCTAAACAAAGTTTTCCCAATGCCTAATTTTCTTAACTGCAGCTGTTCTCTGTGGATTATCTGTGCTGTAAAAATGTAAAAGGGCATGAGTTTATTCTGCAATCTAGTATAATTCAGTTAAGAATTATCAGCCAACCACAGGACACAAATCTATTTGCAATCAAGGCATTTATTATTTCTTGTGATGCTTATTGTGTATATTTGTCACCCTTGCTCTTTTTTTGGATTTGCTATTTTTCAGATAGCTGTCATCTACCTTTTTTTTTTAAATTTCCTTTGATTGATAATTATGTTGACTCTCCCCTCAAATGAAACTTTGTTTCAGACACATTGTCCTCACATTTTAGCTGTTGTGCTGACATTTGGAACAGATGTCAACCATTTGCTCCTGTTTGATATCCTGTCTGTTCCAGCTCCCCAGTTCATGCCCCACTCCACACTAATTAACACAAAAAATGGAAGAGGTGTTTGCTTTGTAAAGAAGTTGAAAAATCCTACTTTGAACCAGATTCTTGCTTAAAACTCCTGCCCTTAGTTTCCAACTTCAGGTGTGTTATATATAATGTAAACCCCGACTGCAAGTATATGCAGTCCTCCCTGTTTTGTGTGGAAACCATTTTTTGCATGGTGGAAACTGTAACAGAGCTAAACAGCCAAAACGTCTGGACTGCACAGCAAATAGGATAACTTAAAATTTGCAGGTTTGAAGTTAGACTGTCTAATGAAAGCAACTCAAGAGATGAGTTTGGACTTAAGCCAACACTCTCAGGGACTCAAAGCTAGATACACAAAAGGACTCTGGCACTACCTGCCACTGCAGATACCTAGCTCCAAGATGAATTCTCAGGTTGCTTGCTAAGGTTTAGCACTTCAGGCTCAAGCTGCTGAGGTTATCACCTGTAAATTTCTTCCTGGATTCAAGGACTGCATGCTGGATATGCTTAGAAGAACTTACATTCTGGCAGTGCATTTTCCATTTAATTTTACATAGGTCTGTCTGCCCAGCATGCTGACTACAGTGTTTTCAGCACAAGTTTCCATTAAAGCTCTTGATCCTTAACTTGGGGCCCAGTATTTCAGTATATGTAACAGAGTACTTAAAAGACTAAGAACTGCAATGTGGCACATCAGTCCCCCATGAGGATTTAACTCTTAACAGTAAACAGACAGTTGACCAAGAGTGACATCTGCAATGGTCTTTGGGTCCATTTCAGACCCAAACTTTACTGAACAAACCCCACAGGGCCCCTCTATCTGTTCTTTCAGGAGCCTACAAGTTTGTCTACATTTAGAAGTGTCTTCCTTTGCATGCAGCAATAGGATATGTGAAGCTTTGTTGATCTAGCTCTTCATACATCTGGATGGCACTTGGACATAAAGTTATAGAGCCTGACAAACTCAAGCCCCCTCTAGCCCATTCCCTCTACATGGCTTCACTCTGCAGCTTCACAGCTGTCACTTTAAACCAATACCTACTGCAGATGCACAAAGAGATGGAAAAATGGACAAAAAAATATCAAACACAGAGCCAGTCTTAAAAAATAAGTTCTCATAACTTGAGTAACCCATAGTTACTATTCACCTATGAGTTTAATTAGCTCAATTCATAAAGTAATTTGAAGAGTTTCAAACTTTAGTGAGAACTAATAGCATCAGTTGTGGCTGTATTATTATTTCTGATGCAACCACTCAGTCATGTTCTATCACATGCTCCTTCCCTTGGGCATGGCACTGTGCACCCATTCCATGCCTGTCCTTTATGAAGTGACTTCCAAAATCCCCACTTGACTTTACAGTCAGACACAATAAATATCCACAACTACAGGACTGCTGAAGAAGACAAGGATCAAGAAACAGCAAGGGATCAAAACTAAGCCAGCTAATAGGAAATATGGTTGTGTCTGGAGTGTCACCCACCTTCTCAGTTTAAGCACTGACCCCAGAGTTTATGTGAGATTGGCAATCAGAGCCATAAGTTCTCCTGCTGCCCCACAGGCAGCTTTCCATTGAATTGTAAACTTAGTAATTTGTTGTGAGAGCAGAACTACAGATGGTCGTACAACCATTAGACTCATATGTAATCCTCCTTGTGTTTATAACGTCGTTTAGTGCTTTTCTGTTCTCACCTCCCTTGCACCATCCATATTTTTCATAGGAAATTTATATAGTTACTGCAATTTGTTATGCTAAAACATTTTCAAGGATTTCACTGAATTTGGATGACAAGGAGTTTGTAGGACTGTGATATGCTATTTATTAATTAGTTTTGAATTTTAGATCAGCATTATGGATGTTTTTATTTAGTCTGCCCAAGTTGATCTCAGTTCTAAAAGTGGAAAATTATAGTACTTAGGCTATAAACATGAACTTTCTGACTAGAACATAGAAGTTTGATAATTTTCAGAGATAAAATTTTTAATAGTCCTCACTTTGGGTGTAAATGCGTAAATTCTTCAAAAATTGCATTTCAGATGCTTATCTCTTTTTTCATATCTATGTGCTTCAGAAACCTGATAATCTTCTCATACTTGTCTTTTATTGCCAAGAACCAATAACTTCCTTTTAAATATGTGCTGTACTTTCCAACATATCTATATTCCAGTACCTAGTCATCTCCTTGGGAATTTGAAAGATACCAAGCAGAGTCAGAGCATATCCTCAGTATTAGGTTCAAAAGGACACTGTTTCCTATATTTAAAAAAATCCTTCTGAGTTTCCTGTATTTCAGATCGAAATAGAGGTTCAAGCAAATTGCTAGCCAGCATCAATACTTTGTCTGAACACAGAAATACAGAATCAATACTTTGAAAATCCTCTTGACTGAAGAATGTTTATAAGTACTTTGATAATGCAACAATGGTTGCAAGGGAGAAGGATTTGATGGCATGTCACCTGTAGCTTTGGAAATATCTTTTGTATCTGCCTAATGGACATGACTAGTCTCTTTAATCTCTTTAAAATTTTGCCTTTGGTGCCCAAGCACAATTAGTGAGTCTTCTGTACTTTCTATGGCTGAGATAACAAAGTTGTCATTAGAAATAAGATGGATTCCAGTAGTGACCACAGTGATGCTGCCTGGCACTCCTAGATAATGCTCTCCCCTGAGAAGCCTTACCCTAGTAATTACTTTCTTCTCCCTTTTGTCAACCTATTTGAAATCTATCACTTTTAATGAGTATTTATCTCCAAGTCAGCAAATCTGTATTAGGTAGCCCTTCATATAATGTCTTATTTTAGTCCATTATCCATGTTACTCTGTCCTATCTACACAGGCTTCACTCCTACAATTTGCTCCACGTTGACCAAACCCTTTGTTCATTCAGAGCCCCTTGGACTCCACCACCATTCCATATGGACCTAAGACTCCATCTGCATGGATAAGTGGTGAGATCTGGGTCAGTAATTACAACATAGAAAGTGATTAGATTTTTTTAAAGCATTGACTATTTTTAAAAAGCTTACCTTTAATTATTAATTGGAATCCCCCTAAATATTCGCATATTGATTCCCTTGTATGTCTGAATATTATGCCTAGAATCTATGAAAAATTAATTGGCCAGATTTTTCCCAGTTCTTTCTTCCTGCCATATAGGGTTATTTTTAGTCCCTGAATCCCTAGCTTGATTAACATTATCTGCAAAAGTTCAAAAAGTCCTTTGGATAGTTCCTTAAAATATTCAGGTGCACCATTTTTAAATGTTCAGATGCATCTTAATTTTGTGCAATAGTAGTTAGTAAGCAGAGAAATTATTACAGGGCACATTAAGAGAGATAATCATCAAAGATGTTCAAGTCAGTGAACTGCAACTTGCAGGGTCAAGTACTGGCCCTGCAATTAGAACCCGCATATTTTTATCAGTATTAACAAAGCTCATGACTGCTTTTATCCTTTGAACTATTTAGCTCAGTCAGGCAAAGGCCTTGCTGTTCTTGGTAAAATACAGATGAGGAAACAATCCTTCTCAACAGGCTCAAGCTCATAATGAAAGTTGTATGTGGCTAAATCATTCATTTAATAGACATTCCAGATAGGGAAGGATTACAGTTAAGAAAAGGGCCTTCTCCTTAGGAAAAAAGCTCAGACTGAACCAAGGTAGAAACTTTGGGACAATGACCAAACCTTTCAGTTTGTTGGCAAGGACTATCTTAGCTGCTCCTGACACAAATGGAGCTCACTTCTAGTTTCAGGCTGCAAGGAAGGTAGTAATCTTTGATGGTGACAAATGGAATCCATGAAAAAATACTGCAGAAAACACTGTGAGACATGTATGTTCCCCCCTGTGAAGAATGGCCAGACAAAGACCATAACCTCTGCAGATCAACTGCAGACAGCTCAATGACCTTCAGTGTGAGGAGAAGACAAATATGGGGGCAATGGTTTTCCATTTTTAATTGCTTTGTGCATATTTGGGAAAGGTCCATGTAAGGAAGATCATCTGTCTCCTCTTCATTGCCATGGTCCACACATGGATGCAATTGTATTCACACAGCAGGTTGCAAGCCCAAGCCTGTAAATACATTTAGTAAGTTACAGGCAGACATAAACTAAAGCCATGTGTATTTTCTTTTGAGGCAATCAGCTTCAGTGGTGTTGTCAGCACCTCTGAGAGCCCGCCCCAGGTGTAGATGACCTTATTCGCTATAAACACATTCAGTGAAATAATTCTGATGTTATCCATTTATGAGGATGTTAAGAGGCATGACACCACCCAGTTCTTAGGTGTTTCACTGAGGAGATTTTGGAACCTGATTACACAAAAAGGGCTGTCACTGGAAAATCTTGAAGCAATTTTTCTAGGATAAGTTTCTGTGCTGTTATAAATAAAGATTTATTCATGAAGAGACACACTCAGCTACAAGCAGTAAGCAAGTGTAAAGATTTTTCCCTGCTTCAGATGTCAAACTAAAGCCTTATTAGGACAGGCACCGGCTTCTGGATGGAAGGACATTTGATTTTGGAAAAATCAGATCTATGAACTAGTAATCTAGACTCAAAAGTAGTTTCAGCAACATGAAGCCCATAGACTTCCCATGAGTCCCACTGAGAAAGGCTTAGGGTTTTAGGTTCATGAAGCAGTCAAGGGAACATTTCATTTCACCAAGAACATAAGCATATACATTTATCAAAATATTTCCTAAGATCCCGTCCTACATATAAGATATTTATAATGGTCTAACAGGGCATGTGACTTTTAACAATTATTTTTAAGCATATAATATTCTGTGACTGCAAATAGCCTAGAGGAACCCAAGTCTTCTCTGTACTAAATGTCTTGATAACTTCTTATAAATTGATCACATATTTCATGTAGAAGAATACTCCCTCTCAAAAAGGGGAAAGATTGACCTTTGTTGTCCTCTTACTGTGGGATTGCCCTTACCACATAAATATGTCATTACTCTTTGTCAAAGGCAAAATAATCCTGACTCTTGGCATTTTATTTAATTAATTAAACTCATTGACCAGAAGCACAAACCTTGTGTTATTGAATTGAGTAAACATCATTTTAATTGTGTATTAGGTAAACATCTTCCCTTTCCTTTCAGCAGATTCACCTTCAGTCAAACAGCCCTACTCCTTCCTTACCAGCCTCAGATCCTCTTTTTTCTTTGTGTGCTCCACTTAGTCTATCCCAGTTCCTTTGGCGAGGTGCTGAGGGGCAGAAGTGGTTGCGGACGCTGCGTGATGGTTAATTTCAGATCCTCGGTTCTTCCTGGTGCTGCTCCACTCCCGAAAGATTTACCATGGGCTACAACCTCTCAAGGGTTTCCCTGCCATGATTTTCCTGTGAGCTTTTGTCCTCTCAGAGGTGACCTCCTCTGACACAGAGCTCCTCCTTCGAAGACTGCATCTTGAGCTATGTCTCCAGCAATGTCTCCTTCAGTGTATCTTCTCCATTTATTCATCCCCACAGCAGCATATGGTACTTTTGAAACCTGTTTTAGCAGAGGAGCCATGTGCTTCTGTGACTTGCTGACTTTTTACCACATGATGGAGTGCTAACACTTGTTTCAGGGCAGCTGAGCACAGCTGTGGACAGTATAAGAGAGTTTGTGGCATATTCCCTTGGAGGTCACTCTGCAGCATCTTGTCAAAACCCTGCAATTGCTGCCCAGCATTTCAATGAAGAAGTTTTGTATTTCTTTTTTTTTTTAAGAGAATCCAAAGAAGTTAGAAAAAAATGAAGAAAAGGGGTGAGAGAAGGCATTTGAAGAAATTAGATAAATTAAGGCTTCAGGAATGAGGGTTTGAACAGGGGTGTTGAAGATCAGAATATCATGTTGATAGAAGAAGTTACAGTTTGGTAAACAGGAGACCTAAACCATAGTCACAGCTCAAAAGATGAGTTGTGGACACAGAAACATGAAGCTAAAGATTCAATGGCTCATTAGCAAGGAAGCTGAAGTTATTTGAAATTATGCCTTCCTTTTGCTATGCATTTCACACCTCAGGTAAAGGGTTAAATTGTCAAAAAAGCTTAACACTATGACTTCTGATTTTAAAGCAAGCTTCCAGCCAGTTGCCTCTTCTTATGTACCAACCCACAGTGGAAGAAAACTGAACCAGAAAATAGATTATAGAAATAAGTGAGAAGAATAATAGACCTGAAGGGATTTTCCCTTTATATGAGATGTTTGTGGTGTAATTTCTTTTTCAGAAAGAATTAAAATAACACGGACAAAATGCATATATCTCTTGTTGGTGAGGGCATCTGGCCAAGAGACCTCTTCTCATAAACCTTCTTTCATCTGTGTTTACATTCTTCATGAAATATAGCCATAGACAGACATATAACCACAAGTCGATCTGCAAGTCAGAAGTTCACATCTCACCCTATCATGTGTAGCTGCTGATACATTAAAAATACCAAGGTGAGGGATTAAATAAGACAGAATAATTAAAAAGTGAGTATCATCCCTTGGTTAGGGTCCTCTTCCACTAAAGAAAAGATCTCATGTCAAACGACAGCTGGAAGAAGGTAAAGGAGGAAGAAGAATTTAATGTATTCCTGATTTGAACCTATACATTTCAGTCTTTCATTGATGGGGAAGGAGAATCTCTCTGCCTTTTGATGGATAGGCATGCTCTGCAAATTATTATTGTGATGGATCTGTCAAGCAAAAAAGGTGGAGGAACATATGATTTGTGGATCTTTTGTGAACCTAAGCATGAATTGGAGCTTCAAGAAATTCAGCACTGACTAGGCAAGAGACATTTTGCTCATATACACGTATCGAAACTTGGATACCTAAAAGACTTCACTGAAGAAAACTTATCCTGTCATAGACACTTGATAAATTGAAGAAATTTTGAGTGCTAATGATAAGCATTAAACTGCATACTCAGAGACTTATTAAAGCCTCTAAATGACTCTTGAACACCTTACCACAAAGTGGTAGGTACAACAGGCAGCCATAAGATACAAGTAGAACAGAGTTTTTAAGTGACATAGTATATAGACAGAAAAGGGATTACATAGTGAAGAAGACAGATGGAGTGAACAATTGAATGACATTTACTAAACAGGAGAGGAAAGCAATAGGGAAAAGGGACAGCTGTAATGAACACATACATGTAGAATGGTGTGCTAGATTTAAAGGACATCTGGTGTAAGGGACAGCTGAAGTGTATGAGTGACATGCCCTAGATATACGGTTGGAAGTTCTGTGCCTGAGTGACAGCTGGCTTAGCTATCATGGGTGACATGTCCTCCACAGAGGAATACAGTGCTGGATGCAAGTGACAGCTAGTGTGTACTTTATGAGTGAAATATCTTTGTTACAGCAGGCAAATATGAGGAAAAATTATCTGGGGTGCCTGAGAAACATGTTCCTCACCAAAGAAGGAAGAGTTAGATGCAACACAAAGGTACAATGCATAGGTAACATGACCTGGAAGGGGAAAAGAGCAGCAAGGGGATAAGTGCAGTAAGACCAGATTGGACTAAAGAATCCTTGTTTGAAGGAGATATCTTAAGTGTAATGTATGACAGGAGTGTACAATTGTTACACCACTGGCTGAAAGTACTGTGAGTGGCCAAAGCTGATAGAGCTGGCAGCTGGCTGCAGCCAACACTGATGTAGCCGTAGTCCTCAATCTTTCTGGTGCTCCCCTGAAGTGGGTCAAATTTTCCATGGGGATCATCATGGGGATTTCTGTAATCATAAGCATAGTTTTTAATGGTGGAACTGTATTTTGAACTTATTTGGACATTTGAAAATTTGTAACTAAAATACATCAAAGTAGTCAGCACTTTACATCTTGGGAGTCATCTTTCAACTGATTCTTTTCCAGTTGATATTCTTCTACAAGGGTAGATAAGCAAAGCTTTTGGTCTTAGAGGATTTTTCATATTAATTTCCTCACTCAATATTTCTGAAGACTCATGTAACTGCTCTAAGATCATGAGGCCGAAAGCCCTGATTATGCTAAGTAATATTTGAAAAGAGTCCTTACTTTCCTCAGACTTTTTGTGTGTATGTCCAGTCCATACTAGCCCACAGATACTTATGTTGTCTGGTCTTATATTTTATGTATCCATATATCCAAAATTACATACACACACACACACACACACACACATACACACATATATGTTTGTATATTTATATATTTAAATATATACAATTTTTGTGTGTCAGAGTAAAATATATAAGAATTTGCCATACTGTTAATTATTATAGATAAACACAATCAGAAAAAGACTATAGAAGTTCAAAAGTCATCAATCAGACATCCAGACTCATAAATTAGGGTTAAGATCTATGGGATATAAATAACAAATATAAACTGTATGAGGCTACATTTCATTCATCCAGCTATGAGGGTATTCTCAGGCTTGTAGTCTTCATACTGCCTTTTATCCTATAAGGACTAGAAACTTCTTTTCTTTTAATGAAAACATCAAGCCCCAGTGAATTGTTTGACTTCAGGAGCCAGGGATTAAGAAAAATATGAAACATCATTAGACATATAATAAAATCCCTGTGATAGAATCACCTGAACTGGCAACAGTGAGGCGGATGGCCAACTTTAATTTAACCCTGGAGTGTGATGCAACACAGTCCCACAACAGAGGTCACATCTGTGAGGCAGAACTTAGCTCTCAACAATACTCAAATTCTCTTTTATTGAATATTCTTTGTAAGTATATTGCAGCTTTGGCCTCTGAGAAGACTTATTGAAAAAAATACTGTAAGTATAACATCGTAGAGTGCTGTATAGGAAATGACAGGTTTTAAAATACTTAATCAACCAGTCTCTCCACACAAATTTCACCAAACACTGTTACTGGTCACCTTTTACACTTATTGAAAGAACAATGCTTGTTCTTACACCTGAGGATAGCTTTTATCTTGAGCTGAATAGATTCTATGAAGCTAAGTCTCAGGTATAGAGAGGTAAATGAAACTCTGACTGTTTTCTCCCAAGTAGATAGGAAAGGGCCAGATCCTGGGCATCCTGCCTACATATTTGGTGATAAGAATAAGTAAGAATGAAGCAGTAGAGGCTTTTTGTTGACACAGTTATCAAACGGTTCTTTGAAGCTCGGAGGTGCCTGCTAGAAGTAGGATGTGCTCCACAGCTGCCAGGCAGGTGAGCAGGATACAAGCTTGTGCTTAGTAACAGGTAGCACCAATTTATCTGTAAAACTCAGAGGCCTCTCTAGGGCCTCTGAGCAGTGGGAGCTCACAGTGCATCATGCCTTTTTGAATTTCTAAAGCAAACAATAATCAACCTGAGTGCTTAGAATGCCCAGCAGAAAAGCTGCCATTATAAATGTGAAGATAAAAAAGCATGGGTATAAATGAGGCAGTGAAGGGAAGGAAATACATTTTATTG
>VWZP01006227.1:1093097-1095597 GCA_013396995.1 Dicaeum eximium | reverse complement strand
CTTTGCTGAGGTCTGTATTTTATGTAGGTAATGTGTCTAGAATAGCAGTTCAAACATTTAGATATTAAAAATATAGGTAAAAAATGTGTCTAGGAATATATTTGTATATATTTTCCCTTCTAGAACTTTAATGTAAGCAGCAAGCTTTAAGATTTGGGTAAATATATAGGGTTAAATTCTGCTCAGCAGAAATTCAACTTGATTGACTTCTGAAGAGTTTCATGGGGATGTGAGACACCAAGATTTGATTTGCCATGTGAATAAGGTAATGTCAATAATTCTCTATAACATCTAGGTATTGGTAAGTTTATATAACTGTCTTTATTTCAGTTAGGATTTATTGTTTCTTCTTACACAGAGAGTTCAGAGTAAAATGTCAGCTAAAATATTTATCGTTGGGGTGGACTTTGTATTTTTTTCTCTCTCTTTTGAAAATTGGACTGAATCTTACTCTGGCTGTTGTTTGTGTGCTTTAGTTTGAGAACTTGGGATTTCTTCCCTAATGGAATAAGTACTATGCATGGCTTTTCCTGTAGAATTGTGCACCATCATATTTCCTTTTATAACTTGATGAAGGGAACTAACCACAAGCATGATGTGAAATGTTTACAGAGGTGACAATGCTCCACATGAATAAAGAAAAAAACCCAACCACATTTATAGCAAAATGCAGTATTTGTTGAGCCAGGCAATTCAGGTAATGATACAAAGAACTGAAATATATGTACCCTGCTCCCTTCCATTTAATGTAGTAATGCTGGCATCATTATCAGCATGCAGCAATTTCACTGCAGTCAGAAGGTGGCTCTAGTGCTTTAATTTTGCTGTGCTGCCGACAATAAGATCCAAGGAATAGAAATTACTTTTGTGCTACATTTTTTTCAATCAATTTAACTGATGTTCCAACTGGAACACAACATTTGATTTTATATATCAAACAACTTCACTCTCATGAACATGTGCACACTTATGAATTTTCTTATTTTTAAGGTTCAGCTGACCAAGCGACAAAGAACAACAAAGCAAAACAAACCAAAAATTTAAAATATTAAAGTTACATCTGACACCTCTGAAACACTTCCCATCAACATACCAAGATATATGTAATCCCTTTCACTGAGATGCCATGAAGAAATCAGAACTTCTCTCCTCTACTTTGGCATATCAACTTTTGCTATCTCTGCAGCAGTCTCAGAGAATTGCTGGTTATTGGGGCGATTTTTCTGGGCTCCAAATTCACGTGTATAAAGGCAGATTAATCAGCCTTTATGCAGGTGAAACACAGAGGGGACAAAGGGAGAGGAGATGGTCATGCCTGGACAGATCAGAAAGATGCTGCTTGCCCTTTTCCCCATCACACTGGCTGTTCCTCCTGATGGCTCACAGCCATTCGATGGGCACAGGCCCTCCCCACCTCCACTCCTGCTTGCTGGCCCTCCACAGCCTGCCCTCTGTTCTGGTTTTGTGTCCCCACTCCTGGTTGTCTCCTCCAAGGTGGCCCTGAGAGCTTGCCTGTCTGCTCTCAACTAATTCCAGCTGTGAGACAGCTGTGAAAGCCTCATGCACTATGGGAAGCTTTACGTTATTCTTAGAATTTTTTCCCTTTTATTATCGTTATCATTATTGTTCTGAGAGCATCCTCTAAATGGAGATTTCTAAGATCATGTAAATGTGTAAAATGCTGTCCCTGCCTTGATATATTTGCAGTCTGCAGAAAGTATTGAAAGTTCCACTGGCATTTACATGAAATATTCCTTTTGACAGGATGGCTCAAATGAGTCAGACAGGCTAGGGACAAATCTTTGGCTACTTTAACTATAGAAATACACTTTTACACCTCTGATCTTTTAATTTTTTTCTTAAATGCTTATGACTTAAATAAGCTGATATGACCTGTACCTGTCTTCAGTGTCACCAGTGTTAATTGTCCAGCTTCTTTAAGAGGTCAAAGTAGGCCTTGAAGAGACATTTGAAGGAAATAAAAGACGTCAAACTGCCAAAACAACTGAATTCTGCAGTATGGACAGGGGTATGAGGCTACCTTTAAATAGCTTTTCTTATTTTAATGAAAAATATTTGCAGGAAAAGCTTCCCTTCATTTTTAATGAGTATTCTGTATAAGTAAGAAATTAACATTGAAGTCCTTGAACATCCCCTCTAATCGAGTGCAATTAACATTTGTTGTTCAAAATAAGTCGAATTTTGAACTAGTCAGGCAAAGATGAAATGGTTTAAAAAATACTTCATTATAATAGGTCTGATTTAAAAAATTTATTATCCAACTAGTGACTTTTAGAGGTCAGTCACTTGCTAGTCGAGTACATAAAAAAAATCATATGGAATTTTGTGATTAGCATTGAAAGCTTCAAGAAAGAATATGGAATTCATTAGACACAGTGTATGGATCTGTTTTAATGTTGTACAGTAGTTTAATTTATTTCATATAACATGCAACATTTTCCAATAAAACATTTCTAAAGGTATACTTGTTTTGTGTCGT
>VWZP01006227.1:1068097-1088097 GCA_013396995.1 Dicaeum eximium | reverse complement strand
GAATTCTAATATCCTGGAAGGTAAGAAAGGAGAACAAAATTTTAAAAATGAGTTCTAATTACATGATAATATAGGATTTTCTATATTGGATCACACCATAAGTCCATCAAGTTGTGTATTGTACTGTAGTACTGAAATGAGGGATTAAATAAACAACAAAACAATAATAGTGCATACATCCAACCAATAAAAAACCAAAATTATTTCCCTAGCCTAGTAAGAATCAGTTTGCATCCCAAAGCACTGACTGGGTTAGTGTTAGGAAATGTTATTAATGGCCACAAAATGATATGGGTTTTTCATTTATTTTTAAATGAACACAGCCATTTCACTTGGCTAAATTAGCTTTTGTAGCAGTGAATCCCTTGAGTTGACAATACTTCTAGTTGCACTAAGGAGTCATTTTTCTCCTAGAGGATAACTGCAGAAGGAAGAAGCAGCCTGTACGTTGCACTAGGTACCACAGCAGAAAAGCTTTTATACCCATTTCCCTGTTTCCCTGTCTGTTCTTGTTTATGATGGTTTTAATTTTCTTTCTTAACGGATCACCATCAGCAAAAATTTTCTCTTTTGAGAATAACTTCCTTGTGAACTCTGCCTGGGTGTTTAACATTGCTTCAAGCTCTGCCTGATGATGATTCTGAGACTGGGATGATGCTTTAATTTTTTCACTTCTGAGCAGTTATCTGCAAATCACTCAAAACAGACTAATGTGACCCTTGCCAAAATAACTTATCTGCTGGTTCTTGGTGGACAGTTGAGAATGAAGACAAAATTTGAGACCAAGTGTCCTAGTCAAGGAGGGAAGCAAGACATTCGAAAGAGATTTAGCAACATGGCTTACAAAAGAAAATAAATAATTTTTTCCACCTGGGAAGCATGGATATGAATTTGTTACTGAGAACAGGAATGTTATAAAAATATCCAGGCTGGACAGAGGGTTATGTGAGCTGCTCAAAATGGAACACAAAAATGGTGTTTCCAAGAGAGAAATTATCTTGCAGCCTGAGGATTCACAAAGGATGTTAGCAGGGAGGACTGTGGCAAACTGTTATGAATCCCCTTCTCTCCAAAAACACTAGATAGAATGATATTCCTTGTCTGTTGCTTTCACCTCCCTTCTTTGCTACTGGTCATTAAATATATACTTCTTTTGGTTATACACATATTTTTTTCCTTTTTAAACAGTGATATATTGCATTACTACCTCAGCAATTTTATCACACTCTGTATCATGGAGACCAACAACACAGCTGCCTTCATACCAGAGTCTTTTCAGTGAGACCATGAAAGAAAGTGCCAATCTCTTTAGAGTCTGGCTGCATTACAATACAAGTGCAAATATCTTAACGAACCCCAGAAGATGTAAGCGTAGCTTCTCAAACTCTCTAAAAATTAATGACTGACAACAAAATGCAAAATCAAAATCAAAAGTAACGCTCTCTTTGATATTCTCAGTGTCTAAAGCAAAACTAAGAGAAATTTATTTATTTATTTTTTAATCTGACATTCTGAGCTACCACAGCATGATCAAATTCATTCATGTTCGGTTCTCTCCTCCCACTCTGATTGTCCCTGGTTTGTTTCGGTACTTAGGGTTAGAGGAGCAAATGATGTGAGATAGCACTGGATGTTTTTATGAAAAAAGGTAATCTCCTATTACCTTTACTCTCACTTTATTGGCAGTGGAAGAGCAGCTTCATGTCACAGACATGGCTTTGTAACAGGAAGATATATAGAGTGAGAAAGACAGAGTGTAAGTGAGAGATGGAAAAGGAAAGAAAGCAAGAGGATTAGAGTAAATACCTCTACAATGTTTTGTCAAAATATTCTGGATTCTGAAGTGCTCAGTAGCTTTGGTTTTATGAATGGAGAGAGAAAATAGTGCTTATGAATAGTAAAAAACATATTTTTGCCAGAAAACTTAATTTCTACTTTTCCACTTTAAAGTTGGAGACTCTGTGAAAATTTTGTGAACTAGGCCTAAAACTTTTTATTTTTTCATGCTCAAAACAGAAGTGTCTTTTAAGATTTATGGGTTTGGGTGTCCTTTAAAGTGTAAATTACTTTTTTTGCTAATATCAAAATGACAGCCTCAGGAGCTTTTCTAAAAGATGGGACTGCAGCAAATAACGCACAAGCTTCCCACACTGTGCTGTCAGAAGGCCCCACGACATCTTACAACACCCTTGCTATTTCTGTCCTGATCCTCCTTTGTGCAGAAGCTGACAATCCTGCTAAATCATGTGATAGGCTAGTGATGTGGGAAAATGTCAGCATGTGATTACAGTAAATCTCCAAACTCTGTTTCACTTTATGTGACCCATTCTGGATTCAAATTTAGAAGTACAGTCAGGTGAAGATGGAGGGGATGTACTGATTACACATTCCTGGGTCAGCTTGACACATTAACACAGGGGTTCACTCAAGGAATGCACTTTCCCTCTGGGTTTTCCATTGGGAACGGAAGGAAAGAGAAGGCAAACTTCAGTTTGTAGCAAGGGCTTCAAGGAAGTCCCCTGGAAGAAGCTGAATTAAGAAGTCCAGTCTGCCTTGAATGCCTGTTTAATCAGCAAATCCCTTTTGAAGGGCAACTCCAAAAGTTGCTTCTGGTAGTGCTGGGGGTTGCCAGCACCATCTCTTCTCCAAAGGAATTTCCACCTTGGAAGTCCTCTGATTTCCTGATTTCATCTTAATTTTCCATAGGTATATAAGCAAATCAAACAAATATAGTTCAAGTTCCTTACTGGATGTCATTGAATTTTTGTTGTTGGAAGAAAATTTGCTTTAGAAAACCTTTTCATTAAGTCATTAGCATGTCAGTTATGGATATATACTTAGTTAACTGTGAAAGCTACCAATGTTGCTGGGAAGACTGTGAAATATTACATAGTTTGAATTTTCAGGTATACTATTTTTAATAAAACTGTCTCAAGAGTCTTCCTCCTCCTAGGTATTTTAAGCCAAGTTGTGCAATTTGTAGACCCCCAGAAATCTGGCAGTATGTGGAGTGAGTCATTCTGTATGTTGTAAGTGTAAATCCTGAAATCAGTAGTTTCCATTTAGTATAATATACTGTAGAGAGATTAGGAAATGTAGGAAAAAATTAATGGGTGCATAATTTTTTCTTTTTCCTCTCTGGTTACAAGAACCAGGACCCAAGGGAATGGCAGGAAGCTGTGTCAGGGAATATTTAATTTGGATATTAGGCAAAGGTTTTATACCCAGAGGGTGGCTGGGCACTAGAACAGGCTCCCAAGGGAATTGATGATGGCACCAAGTCTGCCAGAGTTCAAGGAAAATTTGGAAAATGTTCTCAGCCATGAGATGGTATTCTTGGGTTTGTCCTGTGCAGGGCAAGGAGTTGGACTCGATGATCCTTGTGGGTCCTTTACAGTCCAGGATATTTTTTGATTCTGTGTGATTCTATGAAGGGAGATATGGTCAAAAGTAAAGTTGGTGTCATATAGCAATGGTTAAAGACCAGAAGTAAAGTTTTAAGCCAACACAGGGGCAGCAAGGTAAGCAGCCTGGGAGCCTTGAGAGGATGGAAGCAAGATGGAAACAGCCATAGTATAAGAATTAAAGGATCATCTGGGCGGTGGTGAGTACACCAGTCACTCAGTATCATCTCAGAAGAGAGAAAAGGGTTTCCCACCAGAATGTAGGTGAAAGAAACCCTTCCCTACCTCACCCATGCTAAGTTGTATTTGTGTTTGTGCTCCTATGGCCTTCGGAGAGTAAGAGGCATATCACATAGCATGTTACCTTCCCTCCCAATTTATATGTATGGCAAGTATTTTTCTAATGCAGTTTCAGGTCTGTTCAGGAAGTGAATAGTGTGTTTTGTTTTTAAACCTAGAAGCTACATGCTATAAAACATAAAATAAAATACAGCACTGCAGGGAGCCCAGCTGCCACATAGAAAGTTGATCTCTCTAAAACCCTGTGGTCTGAAATAAAAAAATGAGTTTAGACATTTTTATAGGATTTCTTCAGCTAAAGCCCACCTTCAAATCCCACTTAACTTAGTATGTTTACATGTGTCAAATTTTCATTATGTAATAAACAAGAACATGTGTACAAATATGAAGAAACTAAAATCAGATGGCTAGTGTACTGTTGGGAACTGTGATTATTCAATTCCCTGCTGATATCTTTCCAGAATGTCACATCCAGCTGCAGATTTTGGCAACCTATCGCCATTTCACCATCCTCAAACAGCTCTTTGTACTGCACAAAATTGCCTTTTATTATGCAAAAATAGACACTCCATATATTTTATAACTGGGTAGCCCTAAAAGACCAATACAGTTTTTAAATATCACTGGATTTCACAGTAAGACTGTCTCTTTCTGTACAATTGTAGAAGAAACTTACCCTTACCTAACTTCTCCATTACAGTAATATCGAATTAACCACTGTTCTAACTATACTGATTCCTTTTCATATGCTATTACTAGAAATGGTCTCAACTCCTATGAATCTGGATGTGTGGATCCAACATGTACCTCAACAGTCACAGGGGATGAAGGACATACAAATGGTCAAGTGATACATGAAAATAATAGACAACTGTTTGTCTGCAAAGATGAACAGAGAACCAGCAGCTGGGGCTGCTTAACTGGGGGAAAAGGACCAGGAGGACCAAAGAGGTGAGAGGCAGAAGAGGGCTTTGGGGAGCAGTCTGGTGCAGAAAGGGCTCACCTCATCCTCCAGCAGAGGTAGCTTCTTCTGCATTGGTAGGTACCAACAGGTAAAGGATTGACAAGACCAGGCTTAACATATCTCAGGCATCAATCACTCATTATTAATATAGGTCAGTGAATAATGTCCTGCCCAATAGATATAAAAGCAGCAAATATCACAAGGCTAAAAATCACCCAGGCACTACAAATAATACAGAAACAGAGAAATTAAGCTGCTATCAGATTGCCTCACTACAAAGACATTGTGGTAGACTCCTTTTCTGAAATAGGGAATTTCGGCATCTCAGCACATTTTTGAGAACTTGGTACAAACAATGGAGAAGCTTAACAGTACCAAAATAATTCTATGGATGACAGTATCTTCCACTAGACCTCATACTCATTAACTGCTGCTGTGGAATATGTGTATTCTGCAAATAAACACAGATCTATGTCAGAACTGTTCTCTGCAAACACTGTCTGGAAATATGGGAAGATAATTTTGCCTCTGTCCTTTGAAATGGAGACCAAAACTTCACTTACACAGTTGCCCTGCAGTCAGGGAAACTTGGTGCTTATTCACAGGTCTGATCAGGTCTTGTTCCCTGGGAAATATTAGCGATAGTAAGAATTCAAAATTATTTTTTCCCTGAATTCTATCTTCAAAAAGCACTTTCCTTCTCCGAGGGTGCCTGTTTACAATAGGTTGACAGGAACACAAAGCAACAGCAATGATTCATGCCAAGCTTACTGCAACAGAGCAAAACTTTCCTTGCAGCATTTTTTCCCCTGTCTAAAACCACTGAAGTGCTGCCAAAATTATCCCGGTACCCAGTGTACGAGATCTTGGTGAGCAGACTGTGATGAGGCAAAAACAGTCAAAGATTTGGCTAAAAATGGAAATGTTCTAGAACTCCTTGATCACCTCATCAAGACCCTGGGCAAAGTATTGCTGGTGGAGCTGCCTTAACAGGACTGTCAAAACATCTCTGACAAAAAAATCTTCCTCAAAAGAATATTAACAAAACTAAGCAGCCATTGGTAAAATCAACTACTCTGACATAGATTAGAAATCAAAAGACAGAAAACAAAGCAAAAATAATGTATGAAATTTAGCATCACATATAGTTAATATTTAAGTATCTCAAGTTCCCTGATTGGGCAAATGATGCTGACAGTTTTTGCAGCAGTAAAATAAGAAGTAAATTGAGTATAATCGAGAAAGAGATAACAGTTTATCACTTCAGAAAAATGCCCTGCATTTAGATAAACATGCAAAAAAAATTTAATTCATGTTTACACGTAGGGTAAGACAGACCACAGTTGCTAACCTCTGCCTGCAGCAATAACTAAGCCATTTCATTTACGTGTAGAGATTTAATTTAGGTTTTATAAACAAAACTGTAGATTAGAAAGACTGAAAACCATACTGCTTCATCTGCTGAATTTCCTCAGGGCCAGAAAAAGAGATGATTTCCACAAATCATCTGCAAAGAATCTTATTTTCCTGGAACAAAATAGTGCTATGCACCATTTTACAATACTTAATGAAATCCCTAAGCTCTTGTTGCAAT
Organism: Dicaeum eximium; assembly: GCA_013396995.1. Taxonomy (NCBI): domain Eukaryota; kingdom Metazoa; phylum Chordata; class Aves; order Passeriformes; family Dicaeidae; genus Dicaeum; species Dicaeum eximium. Next base: position 1,081,835 of record VWZP01006227.1, on the reverse strand, counting down.
CCTTCTCAGATGAGGAGAAGAACCTTACAGTCTTATAGTTCTTGCAGGGTTTTATCCTCTTTGCGGCCAAATGCAGCGTGTTGTGAAGGTGCTCAGTTCCAGGCAGGAAGAAGCTGCTTCACTGCTAATAATGATATTATCATTTTCTTCAGGACTATCATACATCCACACATTTTTCCAGCAAGAAAATCTAGCAGCCACTCAGGGACAAACTATAGGACAATTGCAAGGGCCTCACCAGCTTTGAGGCAGTGAGAGTCCTTCACAAAACCAACTGCTCAGGAGCAAATCTCATCACCTCTCCACCTCCCCCTCATCACTGCCTTACACACACAAGCAGCAATCAATCGGCCCCCAGCTGGCAGACACACTATTTTTTCTATTTAACAACCTCCAGGGTGGTCTCTTTCACTAATCCCCCAGGCTGTACAACTGAGCTGGATCTGAAGTAGCTTCTGCAGTCAGCTGTTGGGAGGTACATAAAATGCAGCAGCATTGCTTGTTGGCAATATGGCATTCCTGTATTTTCCCCACAGCCCCCTCTCCAGCATACCTTTACACTTTTCTTGAACATTATGCATTCGTTGCTTAACCTTTCTGAGATTAAAATTAAATTTAAAAGATGGATCAGGACAACGAAAATAAAATTTAACTGTAGCACTGTTTTAACTCTGAAAGTTTCTGGTATAAAATCAAAGTTGAAAATGTAGAAAAAATCCAACAGTTTTTAAATCAACCAATTTGAAATATGGCAGTGTACCGCATGAAATGTAAGCCCATGAATTCTCCGTGTGAAGCTTCTTTGCAGTGCCAAGAGAGGTCTCTCAGCGTGTGGGGCACATTGCCTGTGTGGCACTTCACACCTTTCCCTCGGAGCTGACAAAACTGGGCTCAGCTCAGTCCCACCAAGGGGTCCCCTCTGGCAGCAGTGACACCTTCCTCTTCCTGCCTAAGTGCTCTCTTTATTGGCCTTGAGCAAACGCACAAAACTGACCTTTAAATCCTGGGTATATCCACCAGGCCAGCCTCTCACTGAGCAGCTTCAGTGCTACCTGACATTAGCATCCAGCAGGTTCAGGGGTAGCTCAGAGACACCTTGTCCCCAAGCAGAACTCCCACAGATCCTCCACCCTCAGATCTGAATATCGTGGGCTACATTCTCGGACAGTCAAGCTAATACTGCTCTGTGGCTTTATAGTATTTTATATATGCTGTGGTCCTGGCCCATTTTCTCAGCTTTATTCCCAAATCACTTGTGTAAGCAGTGTCAGAATTTGGTCCTAGGAACAAATAATATTTTTTGGAAATAGATTCCTGGAAGATGAGGTAGAAATGTTTGATGCTGGTGAACCTTAAAAAAGGATTTAAGTTAGCTAAGCTGATTGGAAGGAAAACCAGCTAAAATCCTGATAGTAACATCAATGCATAAAACAGAGCACTCCTAAAATAAAATTAAAATAGGTCAGAAGTTTTCAAACTAATACTTTCATTCATTCTGTCTGCTGGAATAGGTTTTGTGGAAGCACTCATCATTTTAATGCCCTTAATTCATCCTGTTTAAGAACCAAATATTACATAAATTATTATCAAAGTTTTCTTGTAGCACTTATTTTTAACAACTAAAGAATTATTACTAAATATATACACCACACATATTAAAATGTGCAGAGACCACAAAACATTTAGATTAATACTAATGAGATAATCCACCTGCCTATTTCACTGCACAACAGCTGCACAGATTTAAAAGGGTTCAATTAAACTTTATTCAGTGCATAGATAATTGATCCAATGTGGAGAATGATGTCACTGGTAGGTTAAAAATTATGTTTTACCTTTTAAAATAAAATTGCTGCATTAGAAAAACTAGAAATATAAACCTGACACATAAATCATTCTGGTAACTTTGTTTTATAGAGCAACAAAAAGAAGGAAAATTAAGCAAAATCACAGCAGATACAACATGCAGATGCCCATTATTTAATGTCCTCTCAAAAAGTGGAAATGGAAATCTAAATGAGACATTGCTGTTGCTCTCCTCCCATATGGGAAGTACAATTACTCTTTGTTATTTTACTGTATTTGTTTTTTTTTTCTGACCGCTTCCATTTTCTTAAAGGTTTTGCCTTCCTGCTCTCCACAGCAATGAAACACCACCGTTTTCCTATTTTAATTACTAATTTTAGATGGCACCAAAGTTGTGTAAAATTCTTTCTTAAGAAATAGAGAAGAATTAATCTTTACATCCTGCCCACCATATGCCTGTGGCAGTCTAAGGTCGCTGTGGGAGCATTTGGTGGACCAGGAGAACATTATCAGGACTCCACTCCAGGCTGCTGAAGATGAATGCACAGCTTCTTGCCAGTTTAGTATTTCTCTGTATTTATGGTAGTGGACTGCAAAATACATAATTTCTTGATACAACATAGCATTATTTTTGACACTGCTAGTGGCAGTCAATAATCTGCCATTCTATCTGCTTCATGTCAAGATATTACAAATATCGTTAGAGAGAAAGGGCAAGATATAATAATCATCTATCCACAGAGACATTACTGTAGTTTTCATCCTTATAACATTTCAGTAGCTATGCAGAGCTAGTATTGACTTTAATCTGAGACTGTCAAAGCGATATCAGAGAGAAACTGAGGAAAAAGCATATGCCACCAGTAACAGCTTTCTCCATCACAAGAAGAGCTTTAAAGAGCTTCTCACTCACCACTATGTTGTATGGTTACCAATATGAAGGAAGTACCTGCTCCCTGCTCAGTGCAGAGCCCCAAATACTTCTGAGCATGTGAGGGCTGACCCAGAGTGCAGCTGTTGGATACACCCACAGCACCTGAGCTGGACATCCACAGTCCGCGCTCCTGCCAGAGATGGGGTGATCTGCAGTGCTACTGGTGCACCTCAAAGTCATGGGGACTTTGGACCCAATTCCTTGAGTCACCTGATCAATATATTTCAGAAAATATGGTTGGAGACAAATTTTATCAAGCTGGATTAACCATCCAGTCGTGATACTCTTTAATATCTAAGGCATGATATGTTACAGTAAGTATGTGCCTCCTTCCCATTGTGCCTGTAAAACTTACTATTGTTCTGACTCCAAACAAGAGAAACAGTGCTTGAAAAAGAACTCTTCCTAAAAGAGTGACTTTCCTTTACCTGTGTATAGCTGTGCTTGTAACATGAATTTCTGGTGAGTGAAATAGAGCAAGCGGTGCATGCCAACACCATGTGCAGAGGTGTACATACCTAGAGAGTAAATCAAACTCCAGAGCATTTAAGAAGACCTTACTGAGATTCCCTTTCTTATCTATGATTTTGGATTGTTGTTTCTTGAAATTTGGTGTAATTAAAGTTACTATAGATAAATTTCAGACAGACAGATATATACACTTATTAGTATACAAAGACATACTACAGTTCAGTGTTCTTGACTGTGAGGGCATATGACTATTGACACTGTCAATTTTTATCTCATTACTCATCACTGCTTAGTCCAAGTGCTAATAGTATATTTCCACAGAGTTTGTGTGTGCTGCAATGTAAATTCTGACATTGCTAGTGTCAGTCACTAATCTAACTCATTCAGTTCATGTCAAGATGATACATCACAATGCTCAACAACTGTCACTCCTGCTTTAAATAGATCTACATTTTTCTCAACTTTACAATTAAACACACCTACATATATGTATCTTTAATTCCATGTCAAGTTCTGCTTTTACAATATGACCATGACAGTCAACCAAAATATTTTTCAAAGCAATTACTAGATGGGATGGGGGTTTTGCAGAATTGGTTTGGTTTGATTTTTACAAAACCCTTTTGAAAACTAAAAGCAAACTGAAAATATCCAGACACATTTAAAGTTGTTTGTAGGTCCATGTATTTCTACCCCAAACATAAAAAGCAGATTTTTTGTCACCAAATTGTGACTTATGTGTGCTTACTGGTTTGTAGTGTGTCCAAATTGATGTTAAAAAACCATCTGTTTAAAAATGTTTACTAACATTAAGGGTTAACCAGAGTATTTAAATAATTAAAGTCACTTCAGTTTTGAACATACTTTTAAAGGAAAACCTAAGCTTGGTACAATTGAATCTTCCTCCCAGAGTTACTCCTCTGCATCTCTGTTTCTGTGCTTTAGTTATTATTTCCTGAATAATGCCCAAACTATGCTTATTCTTTCTTATGCTTCCCAAATTTTACTGTATTTTTTGTTATAGTGCTTCTGATGATATACGCTATTCTTCCTTTACCTAAGTTTGGCACCCCCTTTGTGTAATGATAACATTCCCTCTGTGCTTTAACATAAACTTGCTTCTTTCTCTTGCCCTGGTCTGGCCAGTGGTGGTACAATGTGGGACATGGTGCTGTTTGGGCAATTGGGCACATCCTTGTTTGAGCCTCCCAGGCTGAGCACTCCTCTGAGAGCAGGGCCAGGGAACAGGTTTGTGTAAAACACCCCGAGGACAGCACCTGTGCCTCTCTGCCTGTCTGCATCAGCCCAGGTGTGAGCTGCTCTGTGTTTGGATCAACAGGGACCAAGAACTGGCACTGGGGCTGTTGGGCTTTCCTTTATACCTGACAGGTGCCGAGGGATTTCCTTCAGAGGACACTGGCAAGAACAGGTTAAGTGCTGAACCTGTACAAGTGATATAGCATTGTCACATATGTATACATTTCTGGTTAACCTGAGTTCCCAGCCAAACTATCTGCATTAACACGTTCCTCAAGAAAGTGTACTTACATTTCTTATCCTTTTCCATTCTAAAAGGCAAGTTTCTGTAACACAGAGAGAAAAAAATACATATTTCTTGCAAAAATCAAACAAATTTTTGAACATGAGAAAATAACTTTTTCTTTTCAATTTTTCTCACTCACAAACAATTGTGGTTTAGTCCTCAGCAAGACTAGAACCTTGAATGCTTTAAAGAAATGAGATTTTGAAACGGAGAAGCTTTAAATAATAGACAATTTAGTGCAGCAGCTGTACAATATAAATAGTATCTCTCACTTTTAACAGCAGATGAACCTGCATTGATCTGGACACAAACAGACTTAAGCATAGGAAAATCTCTGGTACCCATGAAATTGTTTTGGTTGAATCTATTCCAATTATTCCATTGATTGTGTGCATTTTTTCCTCCACTGTATGAACTTAAACATGTATGAGAACTTCAAAGAAATACATCCAGTGCCTAGCAGGATTTTCAAAATAATCTAACCTTTTAAAATCCTATTGGGAGGCTATCTATGTTTTTAAATGGATGCCTAAACATCCCTTAAAACCTGGCCATCTGCAACCATAATTTTTTCCTCATATAAGAACGTGCAACATAGTTTTTGAATCTTTCTCCAATTTTTGTGGCTGCTTGGTAGTACATTTTATGCCTAATAGAATAAACACAAGGGGGAGGGAGCTTCAGTTTTGTTTTCACACTGATTTATAGAAGAAGGACTTAAAGCATACAAGTTATTTGTGTGAAGTAAGCAGAAAAAAAACCAGTAACAGACTGATCTATATTTTTGCTTATTTTGCATAATTGAAACAATGATAAGAGGGAGAAATGGTGATTAAGTCCATTGGTCTAAGAAGTAAATGCCTATTTACAACAGGCTAAGCAATATCACAGATGAACTTTTAGGGAAAGCAGTAATGCTCTTCTAGGTAACATAAGAAAGCCTAAATAAGTTTACTTATATTAATGAAATTACTTAAATCCACTGAATCAGTAAAACAAGCCTGGTTTTACACAGTGCAACTGAGAACAGGATTTAACCCATAAACTAATTTAATTTTATGGATGAGCATACACAACACACATATAATAATGGAAAATTAAGAATTCATATTTCCCGTGGCAAATAAAACTCCTCTCGATTGCAGAGATGTAGATTATATAAATGATTTAACTGTAACAGTGGTAAAAAATACTACCTATCACTTGGAGGTCAAATTTTAATTCCTGCAGGAACTATAAATTTGAAATTTCTGATGCATGTATTTAAATTTTCAGACATATTGTTGATTTTCATGTTGAATGTAATTTAGTGTTTGGAATCACGCATACTGTTCCCATATTCAGTTCATCTCTCAGTAAAGTGTGGTTTTGAAGTAAGAGTGTTTAATATGACAGCCCTGGCGTACCTCTGATAAATTGAGTTTCTTTCTAGGAGTTATACACACCACTTGATACCTAAAAGTCTGACCTGCTTTGAGTTAGGACTTGATCATCACTGCTCATTCCTCTCATGAGCAAGAAGCCTAATGACAGTGTTATGGATTCAGGAAAGGTTTCAGATGCAAACATGGTAGGCTGCACAGCTGAGACATACATATATCCTTTATTTAAGATGACAAAAAACTTAAACAGATCTTTCAGTACTGTCTCATGCAAACAGAGTACATCACCAGCCTGGACACCAAGTTATTTAAAGCTATTATTTAGTACTGTAATAAGTAGCAATTTAAATACAAGGTAAAGTCATTACATTGTCTTGTTTACTACTGATGTTAATGTCAAGCTGACGTGTAATGCTCCAAAAAAAGGCAGCCTATGATTTGTTATCATTAAACTGTCAGTTCTGTCGTGTTAGGCATAGATTCATACTATATTTCTTTCAGCATATCCCTTTATTTTCTATCAGTCAAAAACTGAAGTGTTTTAATTGTGTCTCTGCTATTTTTCTATTAACTGTTTCGTGCATTTTTTTCTCTGGCCTTTTAATTGCAGTTTAATAGTGGTCATTAACACATTAAGGGGTGTTAGAAGAACATTTGAAGTCCTCTTGACTTCTACCAAAGTTGACACTTCAATGCTAGAGTAATTTCAGCTATTCATTTATTTAATAGTGACCTATGCAAATGTGGAACCATGTCATTTTACAAATTGACTGTAATAATTAACTAGAAAGGCAGACTAAAATGAAACAGGTTATAATTAGAATAAAACTGCTACAGTATTACGTCAGCTAGAATAAAATAATCTCAAATGATTAAATTGGTTTCAATTATTAAGAATCAGTTTAATGTACCCACTGTTCTGATTTTTTTACATTTCTCTTTTTTGTGTGCATTAGATGTCACCTCATACAATTTATGCATTTTATTCATCTTGGTAAAACAGGCATTACAAAAGTTTAATTAAGTAGTAAAAGACTTCATATTATTCCGTTGAATTCTAAATTAATTGCAGAAAGAAATGATAGTACATAGAACATACCATTCACACACATTTTGATTAGATGCATCTATTGTTAGCTAATATTTCTCTATCCCAGTGTGTAGATAGAGGTACAGATATAGAGGAATATGTAGGAATACACACAGAAAGAATGGTTCTGGCTCCCACAGCATGTTTTTAACACACATGAACAACAAAATTTTCTACTATACTACCTAGATCTTTATCTTCAGGGCACTCATGTCACTGTTCATAATAAATATGGAATTTTAAAATTACATTTTCCTTAAAAATTTCACCTTGCTTATTCAGCTCATTTTGCAGATTGTGCATATGCAGACAAATATTGAGATGCTTGTAGGTGCACACAAGCCTACATAAGATAGACATATTTGATAATAGGCAGCATACACAAAGTTACATATTGAAGATGACAAGAAAACATTATTTTGATCTCATTTTTCAACACTGGTTTTTTGGCAAATCTGTTTTCTTTGGCTCTACTTGCTATTTGTTAACTCAGCTTTGAGCATGCTGCAAAATAATTCTATACATTATATGGGCATTAGGGTGGACAAGTTTTGATTTAAAGTCACTGTATTTAAGACTGAGTTTCTTCTATCTGCATATACAGTTTAATATTGTTGTTTAAAAAAATTAGACTTTTTTTTACTTGAACAAATCTATAGTATTGCTTGGTTGATTGGGTCAAGTACCTCCAAGGGTTATGCCTCACTCTTCTGCAGTGAGGCTACAATCTCTGCTGCTTAGGTTTGTAACTATATATCAGACTGTAGCATCATTGACAAAAGTTACTATTTTAAAATTTATTTCCAATCACTCCTCTGATGTGTTGGGTTCCAGCAGGGACAGTTAAACCTGCAACTGAACGTTTGCATGCTGTATTCATTATGGCTTTGACAGGACTTTTACAGTCTCCTTTATGCAGTGATAAACAGCGTTATGGTAAACATGTGGGTGACCTCAGGAGCATTACCTATGCAAGTGTCTCCATCAGTAGACAGATTTTTGAAAAAAAATATTCTCAAGTGCAAAAAAGTTGGTGATCTGAGATACCATCAGCAGAAGAGTATTTGGAAGAAAGAAACCTTACTGGTAAGCTTGATGACAGTTTCAGCATGACAAGCTTAAGGGAGCAGAATGCTGTTAGCAACAGACACACCCCACAGATCTGATTGTGGAATTGAATGTGCTCCATGGCATCTCAAGATCAGTGGAACTCCTGAGGCCCTGGATAGCTAGCCTCTTCTCCAGCTTCTCAGGAAATGGTTCTGGCAACCCTTTAACCTTTGACCACACGCCACCAGACAAGCTGTTTAAAATCTCAGACCCTTTGCCTTCCATATCTTTCATGAAGCAAGGTGCTGACTGTGGATGCAGTCAGTATCCCAGGTTGTGAAGGAGCTCTCTGACCTACCTGTCACACCCTTACCTTCTTAGGGGCCCTGTGAATTTGCTAAGATCACTTCAACACCTTCCAAATGGAGTTAGACTACTTTTTATTGTATTGTAATTAATGTTATGCAGTTAAAATAATTTATTTATTATTAATTACATTTTCCAAATGTAATTAAATTTCTTTGCGTGGAACAAAGACAATCAGTAGATCACAGTTAACTGTATTCATTCCACAAAATATAATTAATATAGCAGATTAGGGTAGTTCAGTACAAATAACCCATTCCTGAATGTCTTACACCTGTTAAATATGGATAATTTACACAAATAGTTACTTTGTCCTAGAAGAATTGCTTTGCAAACATTTGTGATGCTTCTGCTGGAAACCTGTTTTTTGAGCATTTTCTATCACATTTCAGCACACATCAAACAGCCCAAAGATGGCATGTGTAAGAATTTGAAAAATGCATCTCAGCTTCTCAAAGAAATATGGAAAAAGAAATATTGGTGCGTGCAAAGTCTACAATAATGTACACAGAGCTTTACAATAAAATGGTCTAAGGACTTGTCACTCTTTGGATAAAAGATTGAAGAAGATATGGCTACTGTGGGACTGATGTGCAGCAGGAATGACCAGTGGCTCTAGCAGGAAGTTGAGAGGCAGAGTGACTCAGTAACATTTCTGGTAAGCCTTTGGCAAACCATAAGATTTCTTTTAGTCTGCAGTCTACAAGGTACCTGCAACCTACACCTCACCCCCCAAAAAATGAAAAATCATGAAACAATGTCAGTGTTTGGCATGTGGTCTAAACTTGCTTAAGATCTGGAAGTCCTCTCCTGGGGCTTAGTGTGAATGGAGAATGAAAGAAGCTACTCTGAGCCATAACAGCTAGCTCAGGCAGATAGGGGACTATGTAAGTTAATAATGGGATTTAGTTTAGATAACCTAGCCTTCTCAAAATTACTTAGTTTTAGTTTAATTCTACTATTACTGACATTCAGCCAAAGCATGGAGTAAAAATAAACTACCTATCCTGTTCACTACCCTGAAACTGATCCAGTTCCTTATTTATCGCTGCCATGGCAATAGGAAGCAGAATATAAAATTAATCACTCATGTTGGCCCAGAAGATATGTCTCAAAACATCTATAAGATGTTGGCTGAATAAGATCCATATATGTTGAAAGGAAAAAATCAAAATAAATGTCTATGACTAGTTCTTTACTTTTCTTTCTCTAATTATTTTAAGGGTGAGAAGGTGAAAGAAAAATGTAGGAAATTAAATTCTCCATGCAGGGGAAGAGAAACAAGAAAACAAGGTTGCTATAAAACAATACTACTGGTGCAGCTCACCCTTCAGTTCTGGTAATTTTCAGTTTACTCCACATCAGCCCTCTGCTTTCAGAACAGAATGCTGTCATCAGTTATGTTACCCCCACTCAAAGCTTTCATGTTCTTCCCTCTAGTACAGTGACCTGTAGTAACCATCCTAAAGTCTTGAACTTACCATCATGTTAAACAAAATCAAGGCCTCTATTCACAAAAGTTTTTATTTTATACAACTGAATCAGCAAGAACAGTAAGTTATCAAAACAGAATGAAAAAGAAAACTATATAGAAATATTCTTTATCCCACAATGACTCAAACAACCCTTTCCATGCTAGTTGCAGCACTTGACTGACAGAAGTTAATTAATCATTCTTCGTTTTGTCAATTTTTTTCAGAATAACTAGGGAGATCTTCCAGCTTTACCTGTCTAGCAACCATCATTTTGAATTTGAGCAAGAGAGCTTTGACATCCATCATGCTTACATGTCTTTTCACAATTTTTTATACTCTTTTATGACCAGCAATGAAGCTAAAAAACCCAACTGTTATCCTTTTTCAAAAATCCTATTATCCATATCTTTAATTGTTACAATTGCTTCCCTATACTATGTCTAGGAGTGGAGTCACCAAGTTCAGCAGTACCAGTTGCTGGACTAAGTGGTAGACTGCAGAGTAGTGGAGAGATCCCAGCTGGGCTATAAGCTGAGGTTTCCACAATTGGAAGGAAATAACATGGAGTGTGATACAGGATCACCTTCCTTTTTTTCTGTTTGGCTTGATCTTTTGGTCACTAATAGCTATGTTCCTGCAAAGAGCAATTTGCTATTGAATGAAAAGGTTCTTATGAACCTGGCTTGGACTGAAGTAGGAGAGCTTGTACAAGCAGAGATGGAATGCTTATATTTGTAACATAGCGATGACACAACAGGAGTCCATGGCATTTATGTGGAAGAGTTGGGTTTTCTCCTGGCAAATGTTATTCTAATTGTGAGGTCTTTTCTCTCATAAGAATTTGCCTGTTGCATAAAGCAATTTATGTCTTCAGAAACAGCAGTGACGTCAGTGATGGGTGACATCATGGATTATCCCTCTAGTAAAAATTTAGTTAATGAAGCGAAAAAAGTTGTTTGTAGCTACAGGGCTGATTGTGGCTACAAGCTTTTTCCTTTTGTAATTCTCATTTCTCAGCTTCATATGAGATTGACACTAAGCTTTGTCACTGACAGCTTGCCTATTTCAGTGAGATTCACACAAAGAAAATGTGTGAAAAACTGAAATGAGAAGGTTCTGTTTGTAGATTGTTGTAAGGCAGGAAAATAATATAGGTGTTGAATGTGACTAGGCAGAACTTGAGAAACAAAAATCCCATTACTTCTTTCCTTTTTGCTAAAGGCATATTTGACTTTGCTGTCAATAGCACTTGCAATGGTGAAACAGAAAGAAAGTGTGTACCCACATTGCTAAACTTTGACTACTGGCTCAATGTATCAGTGCACATTTGGATATGATTGCATTTTTCTGGCGATGAATATACAGCAGAACTGGTTATCACAGTGGAGATAGATATATTCAACATTTAAACTTGCTTCCAAATCTTATGGCTATTTTTGTCACAGTTAAAATGCCAGCTATGGATGTGAACATCCACAGAATCAGTCCGATATCCAGTATGACTCTAGATGTACCCATCTGTCTTTATGATTTACTTCTGTACTGCTATCTTTAAGTCTCCTTGATTCCTTTTTTTGATTTGCACATAGTATTAGTCTGCCATTTAACTTTAATTTTTTAAGCTAACTAGAAAGAAGGGGCTGAACAAATATCGGAAACATTTTCTTTGAGTATCCATTTGAATTAAACAGCCAGGTAACATTTGACCATGTTTGTGACCCTTTCATGTTTGCTTTTCATGAATTTTCAAGTGTTTGATCTCTGTTAGGGAATGGATTAGCAAAAAGCAAATTTGTAATTCAAATGCTGGAAAGTACACCAGTACCAATTTAAAATTGTATATTCAGATATGATATTTGAAATTTGAAATTCACATTGATTTGATTAATGAAGTGAGTTGCAGCCAGCTCATGTGTCTCTGTACACCTATTTCACCTGGGGAGGAAAGCAATAAGGTCTTTTTAACAATCTTTATACCTAAATTTAGTCCTATTTTTTCAATTTTGCTTGTGTCCTGGTGTGATTTACCGCAGCTTCTTGCCTCTTCTAACTTCTATCAATTGTGAAAATCACCACCAACACTGCTACCATTTAGGGATGGTGAGCAGATCAATTTGACCAGGCTGATATCTGGAAAAAACAACTGAAATTGGTGAAGAAGATGCCTGACTAAATTATTTGTAATTTTTGTATGGAGTGTACCAGCAATATATTTATTGATTCTAATAATTCTTACCTATTTTTAAAATTTACAGTTTCGCAAACAGTTTAGGAACATTCAAAAGTGACATTTTAAGACTAAATTATTAATTGCAAATTATTCACTGAGTTCTGGTGGCATAGATAAAACTGGCTGTTCCTTTGATCTCTGTTGTCTTGCAAGGACAAGTGCCACTGTGTGTTGTCATTTGATAGAAGGTGAAGGTGCATTAAAAACAGGTTCCCAGTGAGATACAAACACTGCAGTTGTATTTGCTGTGTCCTGTATACATGTCTGTTTAAGAAGTGAAGCATGCAATACGGTGGAACCTAAAAACACTTCTGAAGCTGAGAAGTCTCACAGGAAATGTTTAATTTTTTTTTTCAGGATGGGTTTTTGACCCATCTTCTCTTACCACCCATTCTGCCCCTGCGGCAATCAGCCAATATCCATGGGGAAAATGGTCTTTCTTACTATGCACAATAACTTTACAAAACTTCAAAGATGTTTGACATACACTAAGAGAAGTTCTAATTTATTCTGTTTTCTTTCAATACTGGCAAAACTCCTTGATCTCTACATTCTTCTGTCAAATCCACGGCTTGTCCCCTATTTATTTCTCTATTTTTTTCCCTTTCCCAATGGATGTATTTACTAAAGGACCAACATATTAAGGAGCCTATTATCTATGGACAGTGGAGGATGTCAGAAGAAACTGACTTTAATAAAAGGGGCTGTTTTCTGTACTATATACACTCTTTATTATTCATACAAATTGATTTTCCTCAGTCAGATTTTGTCCTCTTTTTTTTTTTTTCTGTTAAAACAAATAAACACACAGACAAACAGTAGCAGAAAAATAAAGAAAAGATAAATGGTGATATCCCTGCATCATTCACTGATAAAATGCTGAGATCAGCATGTCAAGGATGTGGAAGGAGGAAACAGAGGCAAATAGATGGTAAGTGAAAATGTAAGGACCATATGTGAATTTTTCAGAGCTACCAGGAGCAGAAAACATAATCTGAGCTACAAACACATCTCTGCTCCCTCAGTGAGCAGGGAACTAATTCTTTGGCATATGCCATTCTTTCCAACTGACTTTTAGGGCAGTGGTATATGCAAACGATGGGTTAAGACTTTTTTGCTATGGACATGAATGTGTTAATATGGAATATTTTTTCTTATTTTTTCAGCAGAGTTCCATAAACTACTTGTGTTTGTTTATTACTGTGAAACCATTCTCTAGACTCAGGCATTTACAAGACTTTTCGCTCAAACAAGTTGAATTGATCCAGGATTTTTCTGTTAAAAGCCTAGATAAGCTGGAATCAGCAAATACTGTCCATCATCTTAACACATTGACACAAAGAGAGAAGTTTTAACAAGCACTGGCTGGAGTGGGGAGAGCTAAATGTAAT
>VWZP01006227.1:1030597-1063097 GCA_013396995.1 Dicaeum eximium | reverse complement strand
AATTTGGCTGAGTGAGCAGAATTTATATTCCAGAATAAAATGTAAGGGGGCTGATTAATCTCTGGCACTATGTACAATTTAATCAGTATTTCACCAGAAATTGATTTGGCACAAGAAGTTTACTACATACTTAATATCTCACTCTAAAAATATTGATCAAGAGAGGAAGGAAAATTAACTTTGAGGAAAACACAACAAATAGAAATAAATACAGAAGTCAAGGCTGCCCTACTAGCAGTTATGCTAAGCCAGCTGTTACTTGCTGTTTCCTAAGAAATGAAAGAATTTGACATGGCTTTACACAGAGCTGGCTTTGGCTTCTCCCTTTGCAAATGTGTCTATAAGGACTCTTATACCATTCTGTCTGTCTTGCTCAATGCATCTCCAGCACCAGAGATTTCTAAGCATGAAATAATAAAATAATTATATTGGTTATGATAATAATAGTAACCATTCACCACCACAACAACAACAATAACAGCTGTCATACAGTTCCTACTTTTTAATGTACAAAGTTTCTATTTACTTTAGTTGTGGAATATTGCATTCACACAATGTAAAAGGATAAACATTTTCCCACACTCTTAAGAAACTTGCTGTAGAAGCTCCATGGCCTACTTCAGGTCTTTAACTCATGTCAAATTTTTTTGCATGTGGCAAAGAAAGTGCCCTGAGCCACATTAAAGTTTCCTGTTCCTAATTAACTGCTTGGAAAGAAACTTCAAGAAGTAGATGCTGCCAGTTTATTTTAGCCATTAAGCCTTAGCTGTGCAGGGTCACTCCGAGCCTTTAAATTAGCCTGCTCCTCTTCATCAGCTTGATTCAGGGCTGGAGATTTAGGACTGCTTTTTGAAGCACACAGTATCAGGTGTCTAAGTTAACCAGATGCCACCCCACAGCACTAGGCCTATGTGCAGTAAAATAAGGTTTATAAACAATGTAGCCACAATGAAATCAGAAAGAATATTTATGAAACAAGGATTGTAGAATTATGACTTTTCCTAGTTTTACCAAGACCAAAATAACAGTTACCACAAATTTCACACTCTCACTGGGTTGTGCTCTCTAGGATTGCAATTTCTTCTTCTCCAGCAGGGTTTTTCCCTTTTACATTCCTACCCTCTCTTTTTGTTGTCATCATTTTATTATGGCGTAGATGCTCTGTGGGCTTAAGATGAACCCAAACCTGTTGGGCGTAACAGCATAACTGGTAGCTGATTTTCAGTTGCAGCTGGGACAAGAGGAACTGATACCATGAGTACAGACACAGACTTACTGGTTATGGCTGTAGAAGCACTCACACTGGGCCAAGCATGGGAGAGAACAGATGTGTGATGTAGGCAGTGCCAGACAACATATTTCTCTTTTGTTAAACTGGGATACTTCATTTAGTGTATACATATAGGAGGAGAACATGAAGGAGAGTCTGGCATTTTGATCCATTTTGTATAGTAAATTGCTCGGTGAAACAGGAGATTATAGTGGGTTTCTCTAACTAAGACAAGATAAAAAAAAAGAGTTATTCCCTAACTGATGAAGTTTTTGTCCCCATAATGGATAATTATGGAATAACCCTCTTTTATAAGTGTTTAAAGATAAGAAAATGCTCTCAACTAAGTAGCTCTCAACTCTTACATCTTCTATAAAAGCCTGTGATTTGTCATAGAAAAAAAAAAACCACAAACCTTTATTTGATCTGCTTTTATTCAGATTTTTACAGTGTATGCAGAGGGGCATCTCCTTATGGATGCATTCACCCATCTGGATCTCAGTGGAGAATTTATGGGTGTGAAACTGCCGGCACTCAGCCATGCTGACAGTCAGGCTGTACTGTTTAGAGGTATTAAGTATGAACTTGTGTACCTAAAGTTAGGAAAGTACTCTGGACATACAACTTATATGACTATGAAAGCACAGGTCCACTGAAAACACACTCAATGTTTACACTTGTTCACATTTTATGGGATTTTGTTTGCACAGAAGTCTGGAGATTTGAAAAAAATATATATATGTTTTTTCTTTTACTTCTTGAAAATACATTTAAGCAACCAGAATATGAAACATTGGAATTTCTTAGTGCGTAATACTAACAAAGGATAAGAGTGGGGAATGGATACAGCTTATTTGTAAATTAAATAAATACGTTTCTTCCATACCCTTGAGAGCCAGCTGATTTATCAGTTAATAAAATAATCATACACCACAGACTTGTGCTTCCAATTTATTTTGAAAAGAAATAACATTGCATTTTAGACATATATGAATACAAATGTAACACTAGAGGAAACTTTGTGAGTAACCCTGTATATATATTAGCAGCCCTGCATGTATAACCTTACTTGCTTTTTCTCTGCTATTTATGGGATAGATTCTGCATAAACACTTATTTCTTCAACAATTCCTAATTTATGTGTATGACCCTATAAACCTATAAACTGACTCGAAAAAAAAACTATTCATCTGAATAGAGAATATAGAATGTTTAACACCAATGAAAAGGAATTTAGTTTTAAATCTGCAATTAGATATCACTAGTATTTACACCTAACACCATAAACCTAAAATGAAATGTATTTATCAAAAAGCTATGTTTGAATTGACTACTTTTCTTGCTTAAAAATGCTGATCCAGATACCAGAACTGCAGAAATTGGGCAAATCCAGTCTGTGCTAGACAGAAATGTTCACATGCACCTCTCAGAAGAGGAAAGTTCATGTCTCAGAATAGACTTTTCTAAAATTTTCTTTGAATTCCTCTTAGGTTTTGTGGCCAACAGAACAACAGAAAACCATGTAGGAAGATTCTAAATAGAGGAAAGTGAATGGCAGAGCTGGGGTGTCGTGTGGTAGTCCAGCCCAGCAGTGACTGCGTGAGCACAATGAGCATGGATCAGAAATCCTTTGGTGAATATGGGGCTCATTCCTGCAGCCCTTATATGAACATCTGAAAAGCTTCTGTGGGTCTGCTTGCATCAGTAAGGAGCAGTCCCTTGGGCAGACTGCCATTTCAGACCCTTGTTTTTGTTTTTGATGTGAAATTGAAGTTTTTTGCATTCCCATCCCTACTCCTCCTGTCTCCTGTTTTAATCGTCCTCTATTTTTTGGACATATGCCTCTCCCTCTCTGCTCTTTAAATTCCCTCTGCTTCCTTCTGTGTAACAGCCTCAGTTCTACTTTGTTATTTTTATTTCTTGCTTTGTCCTCCCTCCATCACTACTCCAGACACTTCTCTCCCCTTTGCTAGTCTGTTTGGCTCCTTGGGGACCCTTAACACTCCCCCACAACTGAGCAGATTCTCATTTTTAGTGATATTTTAAAAACTTTAGGCTATATTCCCTTCTCTTGAGAGAAAATTAAAAATAAGGAAAAAAACCCCACAAAACTAACAAAAAAACCCCTTTCTTCAGAAACTCCTCTAGCTCAAACTCGGAAACTTCCAGTCAAATTCTCTTTTCAATAGGACAAAGGAGATTGAGACCTACAAGGGTGCCAGGGCACACCACTCACAGAAGCTCACGGAGTCACAGGCAATTGCCAGAGGCCCCTGGTCCCAACTGACCAATCCCTTCTGCAGGGTGGGAAAGCCTCTCCCACACCAGCAGTGCAGCCCTCTGACAGTAAGTGCAAATGTTGGTGCAAAATTTGCTCTCTGAGAGCCAAACAAGGCTGAACTCAATGAGAATCTGATTCTGCAGTGTTGTGGTTTTAGCCCAGCCAACAGCTCAGCCTCATGCACCCATTCCCCCTCAGTGGGGTGGGAAGTGGAAGAGTAAAAGTGAGAAAACTTGTGGGCTGAGATAAAGACAATTCAAGAGATAATGTGAAAGACATGCAAGCAAGCAAAACAAAACAAGGACTTCATTCACCACTTCCCATGGGCAGGCAGATGTCCTGGACCCCTGTCCAGGAAGGCAGGGCTCCATCACACACATGGAACTGTGACTGGGGAAGTCAAACACCCTCATTCCAAAAACCACCCCACATTTCCTTCTTCTTCTTCCACCTTTATATACTGAACATGGTGCCATATGATCTGGGATATCCCTCAGTCTGTTGGGGTCAGTCCTTGTGTACCCTCAACCCCCTCATTGGTGGGGTAGGGTGAAAGGCAGAAAAGGTCTTGGTGCTATGTAAGATGCTCAGCTATAGCTAAAACTTCTCTGTGTTGTCAATCTTATTTTCAGCACCAATCCAAAAGAGCCCCACACCAGCTGCTGTGAAGAAAATTAACTCTGTCCCAGCCCAGACAGGCATAAGTAGATATTTTGAACACCAGGCCTTTGGGAGAGGCACACAGAGGTGTGAGGTGGAAGCTTATGCTGCCTCATGTATATCTGTGGAATAGTTATCAGGAAATCACAATGTGTAACACTGCTATTTTCAGGTTACATTCTGACAGCACTTTCTCCTAAAAATATAAATTAGTCCATTGTCCTTCAGATGAAAACTAACCCGTGATGGGTGTCCCGTCTGAAAGTTGAAGACTTCTCTGCCCATCCTTCTTCATATTTCTTTGACCAGAATTTCTGTTGAAAGCCTCCAACTGAGACTACTTAAACTGTCAGTAGCACGGTGTAAATCTGGAGTTAACCCCACTGCAGTGCTCACAGAGGTTAGCCAAGGACAGATCCTTCCCTCATCAATTCATGTGCTGAAGAGCACCTGGGGACCACCAAGGCTCATGCCCGGTAAATACTGACATCAGGGAGAAATGCCTGAGGCAGAAGGACAATAAATAAACAAAAAGGAGAAAGAGAGTAAAGAATTAAACTGAAGAGGGGAAAAAAGGAAGGAGTCAGAAGCTGAGGGTGATGATGGCTTACTCGTGTTTGTACACTCCAAAGGAACGGGGTGCAGAGGGAACAGGATGGAACACTCACATTTCACCCCATAAAACATTTCAGCTAAATAATTCTGTTGTGTTTAAACCTGGAATTTAATTAAATTATTTCGTTTTTTTTGGTCCAAGTTTCATCTCAGTGCATGGCATTTAGTAGTGTAAGGATATGTTGTCATATTTGATCTTTTTATTTTTTAACAAATGCCCATTTTATAATCACATTAAGCTACTTTGACTAAGCAGTTGAACTGATTACTCCACACCTCAGATGTGCTGGAGGCATGAGGTGAAATGCACCCGAGGTGTGCATTAATCAACCCTGCCATATAGTCTGTCCTGTCTCACTGCTTAATTAAATTCCAAACCAAATAGTTTTGGTGAGAAGGTTAGGAGGGACCACTTTTTCAAGTGGGTTTTGCATGAGCTGTCCACAGTGCATGGAAAAAAATATAAGATATATTTAGAACAATATTTTAATTTGCAATACTTGATTAGATGGAAAGAATGTAATGTTTAAAAAAAGAAAATGTGATTAAGAAGCTTAAGTGCACAGTATATTACATGAAAATTCTGATCATAAAGAAAGGTAATATCTACTCAAAATTATAATTTCTGTACTTTTGAAATCAACTCAGCAAGAATTATCTACCCATATCAAATTGTAGCACTTGTCAAAATCAACTGTAAAGCATCTCAAGTGCTCTTCTGAATCAACAAAACAGATGTATAGCGATGTGAGGTTGCACTGAAATGGAAATAAAAGTGAACTAGATGCCAGTCATTGCCCTTAATCTCTTGAACCCAGCACTTAACACAGAGGATACCACAGGTCTTTGGGACACTGTTTAGAAGGGGAAGAAATCAAGACTTGAATCTTAATAGCATATGCAAAAACACTCTATAAAATTATTTTCTTTCTGCTAGGGTAGAATATCATACGCTCAAAGAGCACCTTGCCTTCTTCATAAACATGAGGCAATGTTTGAAACAGCATCCTATTTCAGCTTTAGACAGGCAAAAAACTGAAATATGTGAAACATTAAAAGGTGCTTAAATTTTTTAAATAGCAATTAAATATGCTTAGAGGTTCAAAAGTCACCATCTCACTCCCTTCAATAAAATGTGCAATGATGTTTATGGGATAACACCTGCAGTGGAATACAATGAAAATAGCTTTAGTTAAGATTACAATATTGTTAGATTTTACTAGGGACTTAACAGATGACAAATGTCTGTAAGCATTGGTCCTTAGAAAACAGTCTAATCCCATCACCTAGGATGTGTGTCTGGAGTGAGCTCCCCTGCAAATTTGTATAACTTGATGTCCCTGGAATCATGATGAACATGACCATTTTTTTTGCTGGCTTTGTGATGATGGTGCTTTCCAGGACCGTGATGCACAAAGGGAGACTAAGAGGGGGGCACAGACAGCAAAATGAGCAATTATTTCTTTGACCTGTCCTGTGAACTGTATAGGGCTCTGAATTTCAGGTAGTGGGATTTTTGTAGGCCTTTGAGGTACTGCAGAATCCCAGTGTTTGTCAGCATTTTACTTGCTTCCCTGCTTTCAATCACATTCAGACTTGTAGAATTTTTAGTATATGATACAATGCTGAAAATTACTGACTTCATTGGTGTATATAATGAAGGCATCACAGCATAAGTTATCCATAAAGTGGTCTGTTTTCACCAGCAGCATTATGGAGCTGGCATGAACAGATGATTGTTAAGAGAAGGTCCAGTTGAACAGAAACTTCTCTCTGGGATGGACCAGGGAGCCCAAGCCCCACGATGGATGCCTGGAGGATTAGGCTTCTGGACTCACAGTGGCACTCTACTGTGGCTCAGCCCAGACCAAAAAAAAAAAAAAAAAAAAAAAAAAAAAAAAGAAAAAAAAAAAAGAAATCCTCACAAAGAGACAAAGAGTCTTGGTCTGGTTTGCTGCCAGTGCTCAGAGGTGAACAAACTAGGTTTTCCAGATGAAGACAGCAGCTACAAACATTTTAGACTAATTTTAACGTATCTTGACAAATTAATTCAGCCCTTTGTGGATTCCATCCATCATTTTCCCCCTTGTCCAGAGCATGCAGAAATAGCAGACTATCAATTCTAGCTCTTGAGAGACAAATAAGAGTGTTTGAGACCTTTTGACTTCACCACATGTTAAAATTTGCAAAGTTTTTGAGAAACCCTTCCCCTTCAGGTTATGTCCTGCAGATAGGATTGATTCATGCAAGAGAGGAGACAACGTGGGATCTATTTTTAATTCAGTTACAACCACTTTCACAGATTTTTTTTATACAGGATTGTTAACCAAAAGGGCAAGTCCCAATGAAGAACAAAAGAACTGAGCATGAGGTCTCAATTTCTAATTTTCAATTCTGTCAATTCACTTTCCAAGTGTTTTTTTTAAAACATTGTTAAGATTAAATACACTGAGAATTACTCCAAATTTTCCAAATGTTCCAAAAGTGATTTTACTAGGTTGCAGAGGTCAACAGGCTATTATAAAACCAACAGAGGAAAGAGGAAATTTAAGGCTTTGGACAACACAAATATATAGAACACTCTATCAGATACCTGCTCAATTCAGAATAAACCACCACCTGAGTAACCAGGTATGGTAGGAGCTGAAAAGTTAATGTGAAACACAAGCAGAACAAAATATTTCTACTCACACTTAGGTTCAAAGTGGACCCAGTCACGGCATCATACAGGCATGGGTTAGCTGAAAGGTTGTTGCATCCTTCCCCTTCTGTTCAGTCTTCCATCCTTTCACCAGCAGTAGTAGCTAAAACATAAAGCCTAACTTACTCCTATTTTCTTCTTTAAAGGGGTTTTGTCTTGTGGGTTTTGGTGAGGGTATTTTAGGAGGGGCTATTGCTGCTTTGGTTTGCTTGTTTGGGTGGTGTTTGCTTTCTTGCTTGTTTGTTTTAAAAGGACATTCTGGTTTTGTTTGACACAAAAGTCAAAAATTGGAGGTTTTTTTGCTCTTTCCTAACATTCCTAGAAGCACTGAGAACATAACAGCAAAGTGCTTCCTGTCAGCCTTTAAAGCCCCAGTAGAAATATCTCAAGAGGGGTAGAGGGCTTTTAGAAGCCAAAGCTCTGAGCTGTGTCCCAGGGGCAGCTTCAGGCAGCCCCCTCAGGACTGCTGAAGGTTCAGGGAGCAGTGGCACAGATGGTGGAGGCAGCAGGACTCCAGACACAGCCCACTGCACAGAATACCTGCACAATGTTTGCACCCTTCTCTGCACAAAGGACTGCTTCTCCCTTCTCTCTCAAGCCCAGGGAAGTCTGGATAAATGTGTAGCTGTGCCATAGCTCACGGTTCTGTGCCAGGCCATGTACACAGAGAAATAGAAATGTGCCTCCAGCATCCCCTGCTCTCCTCTGGAGGTGGCAGCAGGTCCCAGCTACCCACCAGCTCATGCTCAGGCTGTGCAGGAGCTCTTTAGTGGCACAGCAAACTACTTTAAAGATACTTCCATAGTGAATACTAATTCCACTCACTCCATAAGCTTTTGAGACAGTTTTCAGCACTATTTTTTTCATTTGGGCTGCTATTCAGAATTTCTTCCCTGCACTGCATATGATGACACTTTGGTAAATGTATTATTTTTTTTTACCTGGCCACGCTTCCTTTCCAAACCAAACATATAACAGAGATAATTTCAGCTTCCAACTTTTGCCTTATAAAACTGCAGTGGTGGTGAAAGGCAAAGTGACATTACAGCTCCTTTCTGGTTTAGATTTCTCAGCTTGTTTTTATTTTTCTTTTTTTTTTTTTTTTTTTTTTTTTTTTTTTTTGTTTTTTTTTTTTTTTTTTTTTTTTTTTTTTTTTTTTTTTTTTTTCATTTGGTCTGCATGATCTCTGAAATGTAGAGCAAAATTGCATTATCTGTTGCACCACAGTACATATATTGTTGTTCCCAGAGGTTTACTTATAACGTTTGACGGCATCATTTATTTTTTTCCTTTCCCCCATTGTCATTTCTGTACAGATTTAATACAACAGAAACATGGCTTCCACTGGGAGCTACAGGTAGAGCAGTTACAAAGTTCTCTATAATTGGTGTCTGCCATGGCTGCTCACAGTAAGTTATGTAAATCACAGCAAGGACCCACAACCCCTAAAGGCATGAATATTTTTTTTCATTCAGTGCAGAGGATAACTTCAGAATCTTAGTAATAGTCCCCTCCACATCAGGGATCTCCTTACCAGGAAAAGTCAAGGTCTAGAAACCGGCCATGTCAGCTTTGCAATTTAAATCCTACTGTTAAAGATGGTTTGGTAGGTATTACAGTAAGTCAGTGCATTGTGGGCAATATTAATTTTTAAGATGCATTTTCTCTTCATAGTCCTGCAAATCCATCTGATTTTGTTTATATTCACTATAGTAATTCCATCAAAATACAGATTTGCAAATTTATTTACTTTTTCTTTAACAACTCTTTAATTTAAAATTAAATGAGGTGCTGTCAGGGTTTCGTTTTGAAAATGGAGTAATAATTCCACTGATTTTCTAGTGATATATTTTAGTTAAAATCATGTCTTCCAAGTGATTAAATGTGAAGTTATTATTAAATCTGTTTCCTTTAAAATAGTACTACAAGTGTGAAAATTTTTTGCCTAAATTCAGTAAGTCAACTTCTGTCTTATAATTTTTTATTTCTCCCACAAATCTTGCTCTTATGGGTTATATGCACCAGTTTATGCACTATCTATTAGGTAGCTGAATGAATCCTTAAAACATAGTAATTGCCTACTTCTGTTATGGGGAAAAGGTTTCATAGGCTAAAATCCTCGTGCACATTTCCAACTTAATTCAAGAATTTCCTGATGCCCAAGTATCAGGCAAAGCATAAGGGGCAAAAAAGCCAAACTGAAACAACAAAAAACTGCCACAACAACAAAGAAAATAGGATAAATGTTTTTAAAAGACAGTTGAATCTGATTCTTCTGCTATTCTTACCAGTAAGAATCCTGAAAAAGAAAAATCTCTTTTGAGCTTGATTGGGCAGATAGTCCCCTCAGATTGAATCTTAATCTTATGTAATAACACTTCTTATTCTCCCTCCAACCCTTTCCATCTACTTATTCAGGAAAGCTAAGCTCAGCATACGTAGGTGGTTTTCACCGAGCACCTGTTTTCTTTATATTTTAAGTTTATTTTTAAACATAAGCAGTAAATGCATATTATACACACACAATATAGTATTGCATATACCTATAGACATATACACACACAGTCATGTTCAGGAACACACACAGAGGCTCTTGAAGAAAACCAGGTGTTTCTTAACCACATAATGTTGGTGGAGCAGTGTACCTTAAGCCTGTTTTGCAATTGCCATTTTTTCTTTGGACTCCAACCCCTGCTCTGCATTGCTTGTTGGTGCATGCAGCATTAGTGAGGCTACAAGGACACAGCTGAAGCTCCCTGGGCTGGGACAGCCATTGGCTCACCATGCCTCTCAAGGCTTCAAGGAAGCAAGGATGCAGGCACAGACTCCCAGGAAGATCCTGGTGAGGAGATGACGGTGACTAAAAGCCTCTTCTTACAAATAGCTTGGGGCCTTGCACAGCACAATTCCAAGGGGACAGAAGAGCAGCAGCCACTAATGCAGTCCAGGCTTAGTAGATTATTTTTCCATCAACTACAAAAGGCACCTACTTGTTCCTGTTTTTCATCTCTCTACCAGTTGGACCTAAGTCAAAGAACAGAAATGGAAGTCGCTGGTACAACTATCAGTGGTTCAGTGGTTCATATGTCTCTGCTCTCTGTCATAGAGGTAAGTGTGAGCTATAATCACCCACGTGTCATGCATAGCTATGTTTCTGCATGCTGGCAGAAACATCATGCAATTGAAATTTTGCCCAGCCCTAGTCAATGAACTGTCTTCAGGTAACAGATAGCTGTGTCTGGTAGAGACAGGCAGCTGTGGAAAACCCCTTCCTCTATGAAACATGTTACAGATTACTACTCTTACATAAAATGATGCAAATAAACTGGTTTTTCCCTTGAAAAATGTTGTCTGGAAAGGTCAGCAAAATATATTCAAACCCTAATGGATGTGTGCAGCTCCTGATCTTGATAGATTTTCAGTGTTGCAAAATTTTACAATTAATTTGTTTACTATTGATAAAACTTGTTTAAGGCCCCTGAAGTCTTTAAAATGGCTTTAAAAATATGAAAACTATGGTTATTTTACTTTGGTTATCCAAAATCAAGCTGTTCTAGTAAAATTCCCACTCTTGTTTGAGGCCTCTAATATTAAAAATTCAAGGCCTGCAATACTCATTGCCTCCTGCAGTATGAACCCCAAGGCAGAGTAAAGAGTACCTGATTTTCAAAGTGATTCAAGCCTCCTAATTGCAGGTTAGGTTTTGAGCAGCTAGGAGTCCAAAGGCTTTCTGTGGGCTGAAGTAATATTTTTCTGGAAAAACATATTGGCAAATAGGCATAAAAAAAAAAAAGCATTATAAAAATTTTGCATCACTTGGTTATGTCAGATGAGTTATGAGAAGGAACACTCTGACATAAGAATCACATAAAGTTAAAACTAAAATAAAACTAGAATGGGTTTGCTTGTGGGTTGGGGTTCTGCAACCTCCCCCCTCCAAACTCTGTATGCTTAATTTCAGTTACTGGAACTGTGTTTTCTACCTTCATTTTATGGACATTTTTATAAAAGGTAGCTGGTACTCACAAAAAATTTTGGGACCGTTCAAAACTTTTCACAGTTAATTAGTAATGCATGTAGCAAAACACCCGCCCTACCTCTGGGCCTTTGGGGTTGCCCTGGTTCACTTGTAACTGATTTATTCTTTAAGGTTTTCTGGCACACCTCCACCCCAGCTGCTTCCAAGAAATTTCAGCTCAGCGTCAGCTGGGAAAGATCAACTTCACATGCTGACATACAGAGGCAGCCTTAGGAATACGGGGGCCTCTGGTGGGAGGCGTCAATGGGAATCTTTGCTCTTTTTGCTGATCCAGGGATATAGTATCTGCCACCATACAGGGCCTTTTTTAGCATTTTCTTTGAAAGAACACTCTACCTGATTATTACTCTGTGTTTTTTCCTCAATGAGAAACAGAAATGTTATCTTTACCAGATTTGTGGCTCATTGCATAGGTCTGAATGGTGGATGGCTTTTGCAGGCACCCAAACCCTTTGTTAATAGCTGCTGAGATGCCAAAACAAACATGCTATTTTATAGTCTGGTTAAATTCTACAGAATACAAAAGAGGAGAGATAATGATTCTGATATTTTTGCTTATGTCTGAGTAAAGGCTTACTCTGCAAATCTACAGTTGAAACAGTCACAAATTCTACCCCTCTTCCTAGACATACACGGCTTTATGTTTTTGGTGATTATTTTTATTCAGAACTTACCTCCCCCAAAAAATCTCTACCATGTTCTCTCCTTCATTTTTCTTCTTCTTAGATTGCAGATTAGCTTTGTCCCAAGTCCTCTTCCCTAAGCTTCCATTTTGTTATCTTCTATAATTTCCAAAGGTATCTGAACCAAGGGCATCTAAACCAAAAGCATCTTATCATTGATGCAAAACACAATTAAAAAAAAATTTTATCTAATTGAGTCCATTAAAAAACAAAGAAAGCATCTCTAACTGTAATGTAGAGCACCTGATTCTACTTAAAGTACACAAAGCCATTCACTCCAAGATATAGGCTGGCAGTGAATCCTACCTCTGGGTAGACACCTTTCCTAATTTGTGTAGTGAGCTGAATGAAGGATTGTCATCCATTAGTCATGGTTTGATTCAAAGGTAAGAGGATCCAACAGGAAATTCTGTGGTTCTTTCTTTTCTTTCCAAACTTCAACAACATTTTTCTGCATATAAATAGTTTCAGAATAGCAATAAAAAACTTAATTTTTTTCAGAAGTGGAGGTAATAATAATATAAAGCAGAATGACAATTTTAGCACAATGAAGAAAACTGGGTGTTGATAGAACAACAGACCTTTGATTAAAACAATATTCTTGGTTTTGTTTTTTTGTTTTCTGCAGCTAGATAAGCTGAACAAGATGTTCTCAATTTTGTTCTGCAAGATTACTAATTTTAAAACTATTTTATTTTTGCCTGTGTTCAGATACTTATAGCAAGAGAACACTTCCAATCTGCAGAGAGACTGTATTTTGTTAGGATAACAGACTTGGTATGTTCCATCCAGCTTAGCACCATTAAGCTTCTAGGTCTAGCACTTGCTGTCTGCCACCAGGATTAATATCTTAGTATTTTCTTCCTAGTCTATGGTTACATTTCAAGAATTAAATGATCATTCAGGAAGTTGGCTTCAGTTTATGAGCTGTTAAACCTAAAAGAGATACATCAAAATGAAAAGAAAGAGTTGAAGTGATAATCATTAATGTTAACTTTGTCCTTAGAGTCTTTACCACTTGATATAAAATGTGCACCCATTCCTGTTACAATAATTTCACTCATATTTAAGAACATGATTTTTTATGGGGGACCCAGGGGATATTTTTGTATTGTTTTGTCTTTTGTGAGAAGATGCATTGAGAAGTCTGGAGACAGAAATCTTGAATTTGCACCCCTGGGATGTCTGGCACTGACAGATGAAGTGAAATTGTCCCCATACTACCCCATTAGCAGACCTCAGCTTGGATTTGGAGGCTGAATGACAGTTCAGCTCTTGTGCACTTTCAATTCTTTCCTCCATTATTCAGGATCATCTAGGAAGGAGACTGATAGGATCAAATGAACTCAACTGGTTTGACTATATAGATACCCATTCTCTGGGATCCTGGCAGAAACCAGTACCTGGCTTCTCACTCGTAAAGAAACATCTGACGAGGGCAGAAATTCCCAAGCAGCTTCAGGCTTGACAGGGCTAGCTAGGCCAATTGGTGAGCTCTTTCCCAAACCTGATGTTTTCTTTTTAAAAATTATTCCTTTCCCAAGAATCTTATATAAGGATTTCATTTGCAATTATGAGCTTTTGTGTGTATGTTCAAAAAAGCTCAAATCCATATTTATTCTTCCTAAATTATAAAAATTGTGCTAATAATTGTCTGATGCTAATAGGTGTCACTAGCAGCATTGCCTCTTATTGTGCTGTCTCTCCCCCTCTGCTTATATTAAATGTATTTTTTTTCTTTTTCTATAATTTTAACTTTTATTCACCTAGTATTTGGCATTCAAGTCCAAAGTTCAGGCAAATATAACAATCATTTGAGAAATACTCACTAGACAAGTATTCATACACTCTTGTATCACCTGACATATGGTGAACAAGCTGATGAATGACTCAGGATTTAAATGGTAATTACCATTCATCATTATAATAGACTTGCTAATTCATAAATTCTTGGTAAGCCAATTTTCTATAAAAAGGTTAATAATAACAGTGGGAAAGAAGGAAAAAATAGCCCTAGTGTGATAAAAAATGTAAAAGCTAGAATATCTTCACTGCCACACATCCCTTCTAATGATTGAGTAATTTTGCACCAAAGTGCTTGCTTATTGACACGATACCACTTGCAGTACTAGGGCTCTGGTGGAAACAGGGAAGACAGAAAAATCCAACCAAACTGCTAAAGACAGAGGCTGAGATGTGTCAGACAAAGACAAAGGAACTAAGGCACTCACACATGGTAAAGGCAGGATCCCACCCACCCATTTCCTAGTTTGATAGTACTTTGTGACAATTCCACATTCTCAGAACTGCTCACAACATGCACTTTAGAGAAAGCTTTGTGGAAATGTTCCTGGTGCTCCTGAGTGAAGCTGTGAGAAATGCATCTGAAGTCACCTGCCATTAACCTCATTGAGTGTTCTAGAAGTTCCTCTGAGCAAAAGGAATATTTAGTTGTCCCTGCTTTGGATAAAACCAGAAAAAAGCAAAAATGGAAAAAAAAAAGTGCTCATTTTATGATTTTTTTATCTGGAAAAACACTGTGAATGTAAATTACAAATCCTGTAGAAAACAGCAATGTAGACTGGACAGAATGCATACAGGCAACACTAAAATTCTATATATCCGGTACTCAATATAGCACTTATTTGCCCATTAGATAGTGTACCTAAATGTATACAAATGCAAATGCTTCTTCCACCTCTAATCCTTATGTCACCATGTCACCACATCTTTTTATCATAAGAGGCCAATATAGAAAAAACTTTCTTGCCCCACCAAGACATGTCATTTTCCTGTCCACCTATATCTTCCTCCTCCTTCTCTGGGCACCACAGATGTGAAAACTACCCTAAATTACACAGTAGATGTACTTTTGACTTCAGATGCAAAACTAGGGAAGCTGGTAATAGGGAAGAGATACATCTGTTTGCAAGGAACTGAGGGACAAGAGGAACAGAAAATAAAAGAAGTGATGCATGGAAGCTCGGTGCCCTTCCCCCTCTCCACTGTTGTGGTTGTGCAGGGCACGAGTCCAAGAGAATGAAATAGTCAAGTTAAAAGTTTTGACTTGAGTTGAGGTTTTGATCATTTTAGCCTCCACTTGGAACCATGCAGGGAAACTTGCCCTTTCAATCTGTTGCTCATTGGGTATCAGGGTGATTGGACAGATGTTGCACATTCAGGAATAAAGGATTTGTATGGGAGAAAAAAATCAACCCATAGCTATTGTGCCCTATGTAACACCATACTGGGATTATGAAAACTACAAAAATTTACTACAATATACTGTATGTTCAGGAAAGTTTATAATGTGGGTAATCTTACTGACTGCTCTCCTGCAAAACAGTCTTGTAGCAACAGAATATGAAATGTCTGCCAAGCTAGACTCTCTTTCGTATGCATTTTCCCTTTCTGTCTTTGTCTCTCTTGCACATAAACGTAACAAAATCTCAGACCTGATGTAAATTTAAAAATGGATATTAAAACCCAGACTGTACCTCAAATTCACGGGACTTTTTTGAAACAAACAAAAGTTTAAAAGATATTTAGGGCTCCAGATTTTGGACCAGCTCATAAAATGTAGAAACAAGGACATAAAGCTTTAAAATGTGCAATGTGTGAGGACTGGATTTCAGTGTGTGTTTATATTTGAAACTTCTGATAATTTGCAGAAGATCTTTTCATTTGCACTAGTTATAAAAATTAGACAATGTGGAGATTATAAAAGACACAGTAAGAGTGTATCTGGGCCATTTTTCTTTTTGTTTACTTGACAGTATACAATAGTAACTGTTATAAAGCAAAAGAGAAAGCATACAATATAACTTCAAAACAAAAGAAAAATACAGAAATAGGGCAATTAAGACATTGTTCTAAAGAGCAAAGATTCAGGTCTAATATTATAATGCAACTACTTTCCAAGCAATGTTACTAAGCTAAATACAAAGTTTCAGAATAGTGTGTGTCTGCTATATTGCAGAAATGATCAAATTCATTTAAAGTGGCAGTAAAAAAATTTTATCACTGGTTTTCACAAAGAGAGTATATCAAACCTTTATATATTTGCATGACTTTTGTTCTAGTTTTCATTTCTGCTAAGCCAAAAGCTTGAAACATATATTATGCAATTTTTAACAAGTATCACTGCATTTTTTGTTTTCCTAGGGGTACAAAGCATAGCAAAAGTCAGCTTTTGGGTCAGCTGCAATGGGGAGTTAAATTGGAATAAAGTGAATCAAAATGCTTATGCTCAGCCAACTGCATAATCAAAGGATAAAGATTTCGCTGAACAATTTAGTGTCTGACTTTTCTAACTAACCTTTCTGTCATAAATCAAAATATTTCATTTTATTGTTGAAAGTTAGTCTTAGCACTGGGGATAAAGACAAAAGAAGAGAGCAGCACAGGTAGCTGTGGGCAGTATATACCAGTACAGTTGCACATCCAGACAACCCTGTGACATCACAAGAAACACAACAATGAAGCTCTGGTGGATTGGGAGGTCACTGGGATGACAGGGAGGTATCTTTGGACTCAGTTGTTTTGCACCATACTTATTTCACTTAATTATTGTGAAAAATATAATTTTTGATTTCTAAGAAGAATACATCGTCCCCTTGATATTTTGGAAAGCTCAGTTTATTGAAGATTTTCTAGCACCGAATAAGAGCATTATAGGGTTTTAGCTTACATCACCATCACCAGGGTTGAGCTGCTGTAGCTGAACAGTGGATTATAGAAACGATGCACTGACATTAGTACAGAGACCCACATGGTTGCCTTTAGATGCTTGAAAACCTCCTTTAAGGGGATTCATTTGTTCACTGTGCTGTTTTCAGGGTTATGTTCTAGAATTGGCCAAATATTTTCCAGAAGTTGAATGCTTGAAACTCTCATGAATTTACTGCTAAACATAAGCTATTGAATTTGAATGGAAGATGAATGTAAATGTTTGGCATCAAAGTCTGTGTTGCTCTTATGGAAATTTTGAGAAATTAATGTGAAGTTGTGTGATCTTAGGAATATTTGAGGGTTTGTATAGCTTTTCCTATTCTTTCACAGTAGGATTGTATATTCTTCTTTGTAATAAGGTTTTCTACTTACTGATATTTTGGAAGGAGAGATAATCAGGAGAATTTCTATCTGTGGAAATAGTTCTTTTTTGCTCCACAGAGGGTGAATCAGTGTTTTGCCCTTTTTCATGACCTTGAGAAAACATTATCTTTATGCCGCTGTATAAATCCGTAATTATTTTATCTAGAGTGTGTGCAGAACTGCCCCAAAAAGGCTAAAACAGGACAAGAATAGTTACATAAAAGGTGATGGTAGTGACCACAGGTATGGAGCAATTCCATATAGCAGAAGCAGCCCAGAGAGGAGCAGTTGCAGAAGAAGAGGTTACTCCATGTCACAAATGGCATGGTGAAAGCTGATACAGGGTAACTGATGACCATGAATTGTACAAAAAGAATTGAAGAAATCAAGTGGAAATTTCAAAGACTACAAGGAATATTCTCTTATTCAAAGAATGGTTGAAATTCTTGAAATGAATGAACATGAAATCTGTTAACCATAGTGGTGTACCTATTGCCTTCTGCTCAGAAAATGCCCCAGCCATGAGCTGCAATACAAGGAAAAGTTTCCAAAACTGTTTTCACTATATCCATGTCTCTTTAATATTTACAATTTTCATTGACACCATAACATAGCCCTGGAAAAACCCCTTGTATGGTGTGGGCTAAACACCATAGGTGATTTTGGTGTTTTCTCCTAACTTTAGTCCTAACAGTTGGTCTCTGGTACTCTTAACTGGTCTCTTTTTTACTGGCAGAGTCTTCTTGCTCCTTGAAGTGTCATTTGGACAAGGTAAAGAGCCATATGGAACATTTTTGGGCAGCACAAGCATACGATATAAAGCAAGCCGCATAATACAATATTGGTGTTCTTCCTGATGTTTGTCTTTTAATAAGATGTGGCTGTTTAATGCTGATGTGTACATTTCTTGGAGAACTACCATGAAACTTACCAAAAACTGCCAGCTGCACACCTTGGTCAATTGGTTTTGAAAGAAATTATTTTTGGCTTTGAGATTTTTGGGTTAAGCTTACACCTTTCATTTTAAAAAGGAAAATAGTGCAGAACCAAAGTCTCTGGCTGCAAATAAACAACCATTTGCAGGCACACCTTGATTATTTCTGAGATAGAAGTCTTCCAGTGTGGTTTTCTTCTTGCTCAAGGTCAGATAACTTTCACAATACTCATACCATCTGCAAGATTTACTATCAGTTGTAAAAGTACCTGTGAAATACAGTTTTATTCTTGACATCTGGAAGAGAGCTTGGTGTTGTAACTGGTCTATAAATTATAAAAGTAAATATACATGCATGAATACTTTGAGGTGTAATGCATGTACTAAACACACAATATATGTACCATCAAGTATTTCAGAAATATCTAATATGTTCTGAAATAGAATTTCTGCTTTTTTCCTTCACCCCATAAACTGAGGAAATGTCTCTGGAGTCATGTATCTGCACTCAAGGTTTAGTCATGTGCTACCAAATCGTCTGCATGAGGAAACACAAAGGCATCCACAGCATAAGCCACCTGCTCTGTGGATCTATAGCCATCTGTATCTGTGGCTGGTTGGCCATTCTCTCCTTGCCCCTTTTCTTTACTCCCATGCAGATTTGTGAGGAACCCAGGCTTCTCCAGATTATTTGCACTTCAGTCAGGAATTTTAAGCCAGCATGGAAAAGGTAGAGGGAACAAACCACGCTCAGCAGAAGGTTTGCCAAGCTTAATTTTCTCAAGGACTAGTGGGAAACAGCCAAGATAGCCACAGGTGTCAATGTAGTTCATGGTAAGGGGTGTGAACCCTCACATGACAGCTGTGTTCTCTTTTTCTTCACAGCACCACAGGTTAGATGCAAATGAAAATTTCAGAAGAAAAGCCATTTTAGAGACATGGTTATCTTGGAAGTTTTTCGATGTCAGTTCAGTTAGAAAATTATACAGCAATGAAATTACTTTAATACAGAAATGTTCTTACTACATTTTTTTCTCTTTCTGTGATGATCTTAAGTGTGCAATGGTTATTCCCTTGGGGTGTAAGTCTGTAAGTATATTACTGTAAGTATATTACAGGGTTTGGCTGACAAAAATGTTTCAGCAAATATTTTAACTTGCTCTTGCACTCTTCATCTTGGCTTTGAACACTGAGTTCATAGTCCACACTGTGTCATCAGTCTTATGCTTAATTCATTCACAGGTAAAAAGAAATTTCAATGCAGGACTTAAGCAGAGAAGCAGTTCTTTGTGGAGTAGCTCTACATTCCTGCATATACCTACATAGATACCTGCTGTTATCAAGTTACATATTCATGTAGATCACAGGGTTCTGTATGTAGAGTCATGTTCTGTGAGGGCACTTTCATAGTTTGGAGCATTCAGCCTCATTCTCAAGTGCTGATTGTGCTGAGTGTTCATTCCTGAAAAATGAAATTGCTATGTTCTTCCCCTGAAAAAGGCCCTTTGTGCTCCTAATAGCATGGTAAATCTGAAGGGAAGAGGACCTTCTTGCTCTTCAGAGAACATACACTGCATAAAGCTCTATTTATGCATTCTTCAAAGAACATATTTGTGCCAAATTCTCCTGCTCTTCCTCAGCTGATTCATTGTGTTTGACTCTCATGGCAGTTAGGGAGTCAAAACTCAGATTCTGTCTTACTAAATCAGTTTCACTCCATCACATGAAGCTCAAGAGCTTCTCTCTGTTTTCTTGGAACATAAAGTGCACCTTGTGCTACACAAGGCTTTGATTTGTGAAGCCTGTCCAAACAATCATTTCAACTCAGGAAGTGTCTGATAGTAAAACAGGATTTGAAAATCAGCCTGTATACAATTTAATTCAGAATATCTGGTAATCAGAGCAGGTGATAGTTGTTAATTAAGAGACATGGCTCCAGTGAAGACTGTGCTCTGAGGGACGTATGTGTGATTATCTGGGTTAATTTAGATGTTGCTGCAGTGCATTATCTTGCACTACAGTGAATCACAGAATGATAGAATATCTGGAAAGGACCCAAAAGGATCGCAGAGTCCAGCTCCTGGCCCTGCACAGGACAATGCTAAGAATCCTACCATGTATCCTGAGAGTGTTGTCCAAACACTTCTTGAACTCTGTCAGGTTTGGTGCTGTGACCACTTCCCTGGAGTGACTGTTCCAGTGCCCAACCACCCCCTGGGAGAAGAATATTTTCTTAATATCCAACCTAAACCTCCTCTGACACAGTTTCATGTCCTTTNACCATGTATCCTGAGAGTGCTGTCCAAACACTTCTTGAACTCTGTCAGGTTTGGTGCTGTGACCACTTCCCTGGAGTGACTGTTCCAGTGCCCAACCACCCCCTGGGAGAAGAATATTTTCTTAATATCCAACCTAAACCTCCTCTGACACAGTTTCATGTCCTTTCCTCGAGTCCTGTCACTGGTCACTGGAGAGAACAGATCAGTGCCTGCCCATCTGTTTCCTTTGGGAAGAAGTTGTAGATTCATCCCTCAGTCTCCTCCAGGCTGAACAAATCAAGTGACCTCAGCCACTCCTCACATCCACCTCCTCCACACCATTCACCATCTTCAAGAACAGTTATGGTCTCCTCCTTTTTCTTTTTTTTTCTATTTATGAACTGCAAGTCTTTCCACAAAAAGGTGTGTGGAACCATCAACAGCACTGTTAAATCTTCACTAGCAGAGGAATTGAAAAGAATTTTTTTTAAAAATCTGGAAAAATAAACATAATCTAATAATATTTCTCCATTTTCTTCAGCCTTGTTCCAAAACATCTCCAAACACTTTTCAGACATGATTTCAGTGTCAGCATATCCCTAGTTCATCATCTCATAGAAGGGGAACAAAGAGTTGAGCAAGAATGCCATCTTATTTGAAGTGCTGATCTCTGTAACATAAAGAAATGAGACTTATGAAATTCACTACCTCTGAAAATAAGTCTGTTCTTAGGTGATATGACTAGCATCATCAAAGCCAGTTAAGTATATAAGCATGTGTTTAAATCTGAGCCTTGAGTAGCTTGAATAGACCAAATTATAGACCAAATTCTCAAGGTACTGGAGTATCTAAATCTATCTCCTGTTGGAGGCAGCTGGCCTCCTGCTGTTGTCTGCAACATGATAAAGCCCAGTGCCTCAAAACACAGCCTCAGCCATCTGCTCATCCATTAGCTGGACCAAGCTATTTACTGGCTAGGACAGCTCATTTGCAGTAGGCAACACCATAATTGATCCATGGCCAGAAAACACTGCAACTTCTGTAAAGGACTCAGAATTTGTCATATAGATGTCAGCAACTTAAACAAGCATCTGTAAGATCCAAACTTTGCATGATAGTCCTGGCCCACAGACTGTTTCTGTCATTTTGTCCAAACCTATGCACAGAAAACTCTGAGTTTATATGGAAGGAGAGAAGAATGAAGGCAAGTTTCTTCACATGTTGCTCCAGAGCTTTACAAAGGTTCTTGTGCCTTCTGAGAACAGTAAACAAAACCAGCTCATGGAGATGTATTAGAAGCAAGCAAAGCTTCTTCTGGATCCCATCAACATAAAATATACAGAAACCCCAGAAGTTTACAAAGTTATTTCAGGGGCTGGAAATAATCTTCCTATGATGGTGCAGGTATAGGAATAAAATGTTCTGTATATATTTTATGTAGCTGTATATTTTGAGAGAAATTTGAGATCACCCACAAAGGAGGAATATATCTTATGAGGGAGGGCTGAATGATTTTACTTAAAATTAATAAATAAGAAATGAAAGAGCAGCTTGTTTCTCCAAAATACAAGTTGTAAAATATATTTGTTTAGACTATTTTATTTTGTTTATTGGTCTTTTGGTATTTTATGTTCTTAGATGACTACAAGGATTTAAACAGAATTTTTAGTTTTGGTTCAATAAGATTTGAAAGAAGAGCTTTAGTAATTACAGTGCCAATTCAAACTTATTTCCTACTAAAGAGCAAGCCCAAGGAATGCTTAGCTTTTCTGGTTTAAATTCTTCATTAGAAAGTAAAAGTTTAAATTGGCAGGAAAACTGCTGTTTAAGCTGCTAGTACACCAACATCAGAGAAAGCTGAGTTTTAGCCCTTGGTACTCTGCCAGGTACTGTACTATATATAAGCAAGATATAGAGAGAAATAAAGAAAAAAATGATGGGATAAGATAATTTTTATTTAGCCTGTGATACCCTAATGTATTTAATGTTAAGAAATAAAAGTTTATGAAGCACCTCTTGAAGCCATAACCAATAGACTTTCAAAATCTGTTGATTTGCACTAGCCAGCAAGTCAAAAAAATGGTAACATATAACTGCAAAGCACAGTCTTGTTTGGTCAAATGATTGGCATATGTTTCTCAAGAAATATCCTTATAGCTTACTTAAAGCTCTGCATATGAGTAACAAGTCTTTTGCTCATTAGTGAAATAATTATGCGAAGTATTACACCACTTAGTTCTCTTAAAAGAGGGGCCTGATGTTGTAGTTTGGCATTTCAAGTGTAAGAACTTAGTTTTCACATTTAATGTCTCAGCCACTCTGGATCCTAGCCACCTAAAACTTGGCAGGCAAATTTGTCTGTCCAGATGATTTTTTTAATAGTTTAAGATTAGTAAGTCCTTTTCTGTACAATAGCCAAAAAAATTTGTTTGGAGCTAGTTATATAGTATTATTTTTACCAGCTGCAATTATAAAATTATTCTGTTAAAAACCAAAAAGGGACAGTCTGCTACTTGTCACCAATTTTTGTAGACTAAAGCACTTAGGATTTTTAAGCAAAAACCACCACCCCATAGACAAACAATAAAAATTCAATATTGGACCTTGAGACAAGAAATTCTCCAGCAGACTTTACCAGTTACACTTAGGCAACCAGAGTGGCCAAGAGAAAACACTTACCAGAATTTTAAAAACAGCTTTCTGCTCTTGCAGCACAGCATGTTAGTCTTGCTTTTTGCTGTGCCTTACACACGTCACCTGGGGAGAAACAACCATTCCCAAACTGGTGTGGCCAGTGTGCCACCATCAACCAGCAAAGCTTCTCACAGCCTACTGTGCACTCTTATCCTCCATCTTTTAAAGAACCTTTATAATTTAACTGACTCTGGGCACCTAATATGTCAACTTCATGGTCCAGCCCTATACTTCAGACCAGAACCTGGGAATTTAGAAGATCAAATTTTCCTCTGGGCCTCAAGATGTCCGTACAAAAAATTGTCTCTAATGTCAGCTGTTCCTTTGCCTGAATAGTCAGAATGGGCCAACCTGGAATATTCTAGACAGTCACCAATCCCTGGAGTGTCTGATAGTTTCATTTGAATTAAAAAGAAAAAAATAAAAGTGTCTTTGTTCTTCAGCAGGCAAATCATGCAGATTTACAATTGACTAAAATTTTTGATAGACTGGATTAAGAGGAGGATCATAATCCAACTGAAGTTTATAATAGCATGTACAGTCAGAGAAATGCACATCACTGATCCTTTAATTCACTGTCTGCATTGAAAAATTTAGACAATATTTATTACTTTGATTCAAAACTGAAACAATGAAAGTTTCAGTTGCTTCTGTAGGTTTACAAAAAATCCGAGCCACAAAATATTCAGTTTTGCTTACAGAATTTTTTAAGATCTCTTTTCTAAACAAAACTGCATTTAAATTTGGAATGTTGCTTCAAATTTAATAAAGCAAACCCCTGCAGTTAGAACACATCTAAGTGAATGTTTTGACTGGAAAAAAATAGTATTTTTCCACTCTGATCAAACAGTAAAAACACAACATGATTTCACAAGTTCTTTTGATTAACTCATATCTACATTTTTTCACTGTCATAATTTAAAGCAAACAAAAAATTTATTCCTATTTTCATTGATTTTTAAGGCTTTCCCACAAATTTCATAGTCAGGCACTAACAAACAGCATCTTTTTAGGGTCCATTAAACTGCTAATTCATTGTCCCGTATTTGCAACAATGTTCTCTCCTCATATAGGTTCATATTATCTAAAAATATATGCCCATTTTTGATTTCTTTCTTTAACTGTATTTTATTTTGAGATGCATATGATATAAAAAATTTTGACTAAGCATCATATTTCTTATTGCTTTGGAAAAAAAAGTTTGTCATCAGGCAAACATAGCCTTCTGTGCCTGATTCACAGTGTTGTTGTGTTGTTGGTGCAGCTTTCCATATGAACAGAATTCCAGCCAATTGGAAGTCTTACACTTGAGACAGCATTACTGCAGTAATATTAATGTCATCATCTCTTTCCATGTGCAAAATATGTAAGCAATGTATTTATTAACTGCATTGCAGACTTCAGTGTTGGAGTCCCTCTTACTTTCCTATCTTGAATGTAAAAGCCTTCTATTAGGAAAAGAAGATCCCAACTGGAATGAGATTATAATGCAATCATCTGGTTCAGAGCATTATGCCATGATTTTAGCAGCATGCTAGAAACTCCCTCTGCTCCCGGGCTTAATGAAATTTGAACTTATTATATGGTTCAGCACCGTTTTTGGAAGACAACCAATAAGTATGGGAGGCTTCCTGTTGAAACAAGGGGCTTGTTTGCCAGGATTTGACTCTCTCGAGGAAAGCTAGCTGCAGGGCCAGATCTTTTCTTTTTGTTGGATACAGAGCAGCTATTCACACAGCAGTATTTCCTGGTGATAGCAGCCTGTGACAGAGCTGTATCTTTACAGAATACTCTAGCAAGAGGATACCCAGTAATGACTGCAGTATACCCACTCAAAGGTGGTTTGCCACCACATAATACAGGGTTCAAGAAGGGGCATTTGATGGCTGCAGTGCATTTAAAGGTGGAAATCCACCTATTGAGTAAAAACCACATACTACACCTTTCTAGGTGTTACTTTTTGTGAAATTATAATATGAAGATATCCTGGAAAGAAAAAAGAAATGGTGTACCTGCACACGACTGCTTGTTCTATTTTTCAGGCTAACAGCTTAGCTGTAACATTTGTGCATTAGCTAAATAACATCTCAAGGGGAGCTGGAGATAGAACCTTGATGTGTCCTGATTGTACGTGTGTGAGTTTGTGCTCTCAAAGGATGGTCCTCAAAAAACTCCCTGCTGGAAGCTATTGTGCATATTGCAAAAGAACCGTTGCTAAGTGCCAATTGAGCTGGTACTGTATACTTGCCATTTTAAAAGAAGATTTCATACCACTTGATTATGTTAAATAGAAATGTTTGAAATTTAAACTGAATTACATCAAAATGGCACAGTAGTTATATGTCTAAAGAGCTGCTGCTACTCGCTCTCATAACTAATGTCAATCCCTTCTGGTAGACAGTTTTATGTGAAATCATGGTAGAGTATATTACAGGCGAAGTTTGGAGAGCCTTGATATAAAAAAAGTCATAAATAAATACTACCTTAAAAACAGGTCTGTGTTTGTATTAACAAGCAAAAACTCCTTTACAGTAAAGTACTGTCCTTAGCCAAAAATATATACTATTTTTTAATGTCAGAACTTCATTTTCAGTCTTTAGACTACTCTAATGTGTCAGAATTTTTTCTGTGCAGATGATATTTGGGGAACTCAGTGAACTCTTTTAATGCAATCTAGATATATACTTAGTAGAAATAATGCAGAAATTAATTCAAGACCAGCTTACAAAGAAAAAAGAAAAGAAAGAATAATATTAACAATATATAGTCAACATTGGAGTCTGGCTGGAATCAGAAATCCAAGATCATTGAATGGTAGAGGAGAAGTGCATGCTAAAAAACCAAAATGAAACTTGATGAGCACCTAGTCTGCATGTACAAATCTGGTATTTTTATGATCAATAACTTCCAACAATACTTGCAGAGAAGTAGTAATTACCTGTAAAAAGCTACTTCAGGATTTCTGAATTTGAGAGGAATTTGTTAAGTGGTGCTGGGGGAGGAAACAAAAGGAAAACTAGATACACCTAAACAAATTTTACTTGTTACAAAACATATGCTTTTAAGTTTTCAATTTGAATTTTTGGTTTTGTTTATTTCTAAAATAAAAGAATCAGGCAAAATAATTTTTTTTTAATTACTTCAATAAATATCAGACAAGTCTGAGATGGAGGGATTGCCTGAGGTTTTTTCAAGATCTTTACATTTCAGGTGTGGTCTGGAAATTCTAAAATGCTATTTTTCATTCAGGGAAAGAAGAGAGAAAAAAAAATCATTGAAACAGCTCAGATAACACTCTAGGGACACAAAATATGTTATTACTTGTGCTGGAGTATTATTTTATTTTACACTGTAATTAAATGCTCAGTTGCCCCTCCTCCCCAGTCAATCTGATTTTATCCTTGGAAGGCAACAGATAATTTCTGTATCAAAAGAGCAGTGGCACTTTCTTGCATTGTCACTCAGTTTCCTGTGATGTCACCAGAACAAGATGGTTAATGGGTTGTGATGGAAATGGTAACCAGCCAAAAGTTCTCCTGTGCTAGGATGCATTCCATGATCTAATAGAAGCTGTGACACACACAATTACATTGTTGTGCGTTTCTTCGCTTCCTAGAGGCTGGGCTACACTTTGACATCTGCGTCTCCTGGGCTCAAGCCTGGTTTCCAGTGGTGGTACCTGACCTACTCGTATGGTCTGTGATAAGATTGAGACCTCAGGCTGCCTATCTTGTTACAAAATTAAAATCTACTATGCTTCATGGAGCTGAAGATCAACTCCTTTTAGAATGGATTGCCGTGGTATTCCTCATTTTGATTTATTATCTATAGACTCAACACCCTTAAAACTTCACTGTTAAGATCCCATTACAGTTTTAGTTTGAAATTACTACAATCTTCATATTTCTTGGGTCATTGCAAGGCTGTTGTTTATTTCTTATTTTTTGTAGTTTAGATATTTTGTAGTTTAGATAATTTCTATTTTCTATTCAATTGACAATGTTATTGATTAAATAAGTAAGCAAAATTCTTTCGCTTTATTTCTTTCTTTCTTTCAGTATTTCAGGTCCTTAATCTGAAACTTCTTCAAAGGCTTTTATTCTCCAGTTTTCCTACCATTCTCTTTTGAATGTTTGACGACTAGATGATTATTCATTTGTTTTATTTTAACCTGAGCAAGAAAAATAATAGTTTCCTGCAGTTTTCACTCTCCTGTTGGTCTGAATCAAAAAAGCAATGATCGTTAAGGTTAAATTTGTGTCAAGGAAAAGTCAGCTACACTATATATATCAGTCATGTTAGAAAAGCACTGTTATGCAATTATGACTGCAAAAAAGGCTCTTTCAGGGATGGAACTATATATACCCCCAAAGAAAATTACCTTGACCAAGACAGTTTGAATGGTACTTGATCTTACCTTCTATTACCACAACTTCCTTTCCACTAATATTAATGTTTACAGAGCAAATGCTGTACCTATTACAGTAAAGAAGTAAATATGCTGTAAGTATGCACTGATGAATTATCATATAAGTCAATGGAAGAGTGTTGGAAACAGAGGAGTATGTAGTACATGTGATGTACCTTCTATTGCAGCAATAATTTGTTCACTGAAATATTTTTAAATGTGTGGATTTAAAATTGTAAAGAAAATCTCTTTTTTAACATTTTGCTTTGAATTTTACGGTGAATTTTATTGAAACATACTTTTTTAAATCAATCATTTTAGTATTCATTTTTTTCAAATTATAATCTTTTACCACTTAATAATAGAGGAGCAGAAGCTTTTTAAGCACATAACTGTGACAATTTGATGGCATTCATTTTATGTAAAAATTTTATCAAATAATATATTTCTTTTAAAAAATACCATTTATTAAAACATTATCTACAATTTAGGTAGAATGGTAAAGCAAATGTCATTTTTAAACACACGACCCAACTTTGCTGACAGTGCAGCACAATCACAACATATTATAGGAAGAGTTGGCATGCTTTGGAACACAAGATGACTCTATCAATAGATTAATAAGCTCACAGATGAGTGCCCAGCATTTCTGAGCTACTCTTTATTCACTTCTCCCTGTGCATCACCATTGGTTTTAATGAGTTTTCATGTGTTTAACTCAAGACAGGATATGATTCTCAGCACCTGAGTCATGCAGACACACTTTTGTGTCTTAGATTAAAGCATTCATAGACTCACAAAAAGCAAATTTTGCTCTCTTTGAGTATCTTCAGGACTGATGTCCCAGGGAAAGTGTGGTTCTGGAGACAAGGTCTGACATACACCAACATAAAAGCAAACCCCATCATGGATACTTTTAGGAAAGATCAGGGAAAATAATCAGAGGCATTCCTTCAACAATCACAAATCTTCAGATGAAGGGTGGAATTAAAATTCCTTAAATTCAAGTTCTTCTGTGGATAAGAAAAAGATCCAAAACATACTGAAATACAATGAACTAGTGAGTATAAAAAGCAGGAGGGACTGAACACAAACTAAAATGTCTACTTAGATAATTCAGGAAGTGGAAACTGTAACTCTTGGTGACAGAGACAGAAATATTTTTTCCCACACTTTAGCTCCTCTCACAAAAGTCCCAAGAAGTCTTTCTTCCAAGATACTTGGACTGTCTTGGTAAAACATCAGTCTCATAATACTTCCTTTTTTGAAGTTATTTTTTATCTCTGTAAAGTTTTAATTTTTTTAATAAGTATTAAGATGTTTATGTGGAAGATGAGTTGCATCCTCCACTCCCAAAAGTCTAGAAAAAGTTCAGCAGTTCAGACTGCAGACTCAGCTAAGCAGACAAGCGTCTGCACCTGCTGATGGTCCAGCTCCCTCTTAGAAAGAGCGAATGTCCTGAATGGGACTGGCTGGGCAGGGACATGTGACATCACAGTAGGGAGCAGGAATCTGATTTTAGTCAGAGAAAGAATAGAGTATTATGCACACAAAGCATACACTGCAAGCAAGGATACCTGAAAAAATACCCCACCAATGTAAATTCAGGGGGACAATCATGGAAAGTGGGGACAACTGTCTGGCCAGGAGGAGAGTTCAGTGGAATGAAAGGAAGGGAGAAGACAGAGAAGGAGAGAGAGCATTCCCTTCCTTTCAGCAGCACCATGGTAGCAGGTAAACTACCATCAGCCTCTGGTTTTAGAGGTCTCAACATTGCCTTACCTTTATTTTTAAGATATTTGTCAATGGAAGAATTGATAGAAGTCCAATTTCATTTCTTCAGGGAATATTGTAAACACAAGAAGTCTCCCACTTCAGATGAAAATCCATCCTCCAAAGCTGAGTATCTGAGTATTGCTGAGTACTGCTGAATATGTGCTCAGGTTAGTACATGTATCACTGGAACAAGTCCATTTCTTGCCAGGATGAGAGTAGGCCTTTTATATATATGCACTGACTTCTCAGAAGGCACTGGAAAAGAATCTTATTAAACATTTATTAATTTACCATGAAGAAATTCTGCAGTTTACCTAATCACAAATGAAGAGACATGAACAAGTGTAAAATATTGCACATTTTTAACTAACCTTAACAGTTAAAGGGCCAGGCCTCCAGGAGGCAAATTTCTTCTTCAGTTAAAACCTTGTCTTCCATTAAAAAACAAAAAAAGTGTTTGATTCGGTTTATTTTGCAAACTTTGTGTCAGCCTTTTGCATTCAATGTCTTAGCTGAGCAGCATGGATACTCCCTCATGAACATGCACATTAACAGGTTACTTTGAAGAATTCCAATATTTCCAATACTGACCTAAATTCTTGTCTGGTGTTTTTTTCTTTGTTTGTTTTTTGGTTTTTGGGGGTTTTTTTTGCCTCTAAAAGATCTATTCCATAATGATGTTATCGCTACTCCATACACTTCTCCTGAACAATTTTCCTGAAAGAAGTATGTTGTGGATGCCCTTAATATTTGACAAGTGTTCCATAGAACACTGCTGTCTTTTTAGAATTTTACATGTTCTTTTTCTGCCTTAACTGCAGACAGAATATCATTCTTTTAGTGGTCTGTATGAATATTCATAAGTGACAAGTACTCTGAGTTCTAAAATATCAGATCGGGAGATTTTACAATTATTAGATCAGGGCTTTTCTCATTTGTACCCTGGGATTAAAATGTCTTTATTTCAGTGCAGTAACAGGAGAAGAACACAAGATTACAATAGATTTAACAAAAAGGAGATAACTTTGCATTATTTTTCATTCTTCTTTCAGTCTCCATCACGAGGATGGAGTCATGCTGTGACATTCTTCTCTGGGTATTGGAACATGAGAATGATATACTCGACTTTGAATGTCTCAAGTTTTGTAACATATAATAGCTGAGTTTTACTTCTTTCACCCCAGTATTTTGCATTTTGATAGGCAAGTGCCACTTCACCGCTGAGGCCCTTCTGCTGACCTTTAACACAGCGGGTGGCTTCAGCAGCGCAATTATCACTATGGGTTGTGGTGTCCTAGAGGAAGTCAGCATGTGCACATGTATAAACTGGGATATCAAGGATGTAAAAAGCATAAGAGCACATACCAGGCAAAAGAAGTCATTTGATCATGACAACCCAGTCAAGCCAAAGTCAGAGTGGTGGTTATGTCAGAAATTCTTGCTTAGCCTCCTTCATGAGTTTG
The DNA here is from genome assembly GCA_013396995.1 of Dicaeum eximium. NCBI lineage: Eukaryota > Metazoa > Chordata > Aves > Passeriformes > Dicaeidae > Dicaeum > Dicaeum eximium. The sequence goes on along the minus strand of VWZP01006227.1, from coordinate 1,032,221 downwards.
AGTGAAAACGTCAGAGGCTACAATTAATGTGACCCCATTTTACTTTCTCTTAAACCACTGCCATTTCCAGCTCAGAAAGTTCTGCCTACTGGCTGAATGTGATTTATCTGCTTGATGCATAGTTATTAAGTTTGATCCTGGTTTCCAGTTTCACCACTGAAACTGGCTCTCACACAGGTCATTGTTTCCAAATGTGGGTGCCTAAAGCATAAATAAATATGAGGGTGTTCATCCTTATTTTATAGAACTACATTGCATGAGAAAACTCCCAGGATTTATCTTCAATAACAAGAGAACACCAATAATACAAGTCTCAGTGGGTTAATACTGTACCATGTTCAGTAAAGAGCAATCAATGTGCACTAATATAAGTAGGAGACAGCCCACCCACAAAAGGTTAAGGAAAACAGACATAAATGTCTCACATACTGTAGTTTGTGCTATTGTACTTCTAGTTATCACTAGTGCTGAGGAACTGCTCTCAAAATTTGCTTGAACTGAAAATGCTTTTTATGACAGAAGCATATGTGCTATAAGATACTTTTGGCTTTGTAAATATAATTCAAAAAGCTTGGGGGTGTCTTCTTTAATTGGTAGCACCCTTTAGAAGCACCTTTGACAGGCCATCTTTGCTTTTGCTTTCCTTATCTTCACTATTTCTCTTTTCTTCACTTGGTGGCTGCAGTTTGCTTTCCCAGGTTACAGCTCCCCTCCTTCTTCTTCCCTTTATCTTTAAAAAAAAAAAAGAAAATAAAAACAAAACAAACAAACAAACAAAAAAAACCCCACCAACAAACAAACCAACAACAATGACAAAAAAAACCAAACCCAAACCAAAACAAACCAAGCAAAAAAACCAAACCACCAGAGCTCTGTTCACTATTTTTTCTTCCCAAGACAAGTTCATGTTTCTCCAACATACTGCAGGAGGACAGCTTATACTGATTTTTCTGCTTAAATATTATTTTTCATAGTTTCTCTGTTTACTTTTCCAAATGTGCTAAGAGACCTCCCAATGAGATCCCTTCTTCCCTCTTCACAATCTTCCCCTTAAGAATCTGAACGTTGCAAATATCTCCTGGGTAAAATCCAGCCACTGTGTCCACATCAAGTCAAACTGAATTTACTCCATGCTCTGCAGCTGTTCCATTGTCTCATTACAACACAGGATTCTGTTTGTTTTATTTATTTATCATTTCTAAGTACCAGGCTTTCTGGCAAAATGTTGCCAGCTGGAAGTTGCATGGAAAATGTTTAGCACAGCTTTAACACGTGCTCCAGAGTATGTGTACACTCATTTCATTCTTGGTAAATCAGCATTTAGGGAATATGGGGAAATAGACTGTGAAATGCCATCAGCTTGTCCTGAGCTATGGTGCTATTTAATAAAATCTCTAGCAAATTCAAAAGGCAGAAACTCTTCAGAGTCATTAGTGCATGCATTTTCTCCTCCCTGAGCTATCAATATCAAAAGCATCTTAAGAAACTATGTGAATGAAAAATGAAGGAAAATAAATAGAAAAAAAAATAGTAGGTATTTCTGATTAATAACTATCATCCCTGACTGTGCTAAATCACATTTCTAATATCTTTATTTTGGGAATTTATTAACACTTACTTCCCC
>VWZP01006227.1:1015597-1025597 GCA_013396995.1 Dicaeum eximium | reverse complement strand
TTTGGCCATTCAGTTCACATTACCTTAACCTGGACCAAGTTTAGGTGACAAACATGACAAATCTCTGCGGCAACTTAAAATAAAGCATAGCTGGAGGTTAAATTTAGCCGTTCAGATTAAAGTTGAATTGCTGCTATGAGAAATGCCTTATTCTACAGAGTAAGGTAGATAGATTTTGCATATTGATTATCAAAAATAAGATTTACTTCATAGTTAAAAAACACTATCTAAGGATATAAATAAGTATCAGATATCTAAGAAAAGACAGCTGGAATTTCTTATTTTAAGAATGAAGCATTCGGTATATTTCAACAAACATTTCTTTCTTGTTTCTCAGAACAGTTTTTGAGTGTATTTGTACAGTTTTCTAGTAAAAGCTACATAATAAGTGCTGTAAATTATACATTTCTGAAATGATCATTTGAGCTAGATTTCTATTTTTGTAACATTTAGCTAATAACCAATTACAGAATACGCTTTCCTCTTATAAATACTAAAAATTTTATTTCCTTGTTCCTTGAAAAGATGATAGAATTAATATTAAGCAGTCATTTAAAAACACATACTATCAAAATTAATGTTAAATTGAAGAAATTCCTTGCATTAGACATTTAAATTTAATGACTATTTAAGGGGAAAACAAACACTTTTTTATCATGTTATTCATTAGAGAGTTATTTCATTTTGTACAGAGTTGTAACTATTGCCAATTAGACTGCTTGCATTAAAAGACACTCTAGTTGGGATGTTCTCTGAATTGTATAATTCACTATATTCTTACTAATGAAAAGTTTAGATGACAGAATACGTTATGCAAAAGTTCAAGCTCTATGCCTACTATCCTTTATTCATTCACACATAGAATATGTACTTTATTATGTTAATCAAAATGCTACATAAGTCTATTTTTTACTGAGTAACGTATCGCAATTCCATTTTGCTTCAGTAGAATACTGCAAGCAATTACATCTACTTCATCCACAGAAACTCATCCCTCTGTTCTTCCTTTCCCTCTTTCTTTATATTTTTAAATGTTGTATTGACTTATGGTATGTGAGCTGTTAATATCATGCAGACTTGCAAAGATCTTCATTTACAAATGGAAACTGAAGAAGAAAACTTCTGACTTTTTAAATCCTTGATATTTAAATTGTATTTTCATATGTATAGAAATAGTTCAGTAACACCATTTTAAGTAATCCTTTAGTTCAACCTTTGTCTTTCTAGTCTAAACATTTTTTTTTTATTTCTCCAAAGTTTATCTGGACTTTTTCAATATGATGTATGTCAAGGAATCAGCCTAAGTGATAAAAGCAGGAAGGGAAAGTCTGCATCAGTGAGTATTTATATTGGCAAGGGCTGACAATTTTATAAAAGAAAAACAAACACCAAAGCTGTTCATTTCTGAAATGAAATCATCTTCACTTCATTTCTCTCAGGAAAACATCATCACATGAAATTATATAAATCAGTATTGATATCAGTAAGCTTCAAACTAGAAGAGACAAATGCACTCTGCAGCACAGTAATTCAATGGCTCCGAGTCAAGTTTACTGTTGTCTCGTTTCTACTAATCATTGTAAAAATTCCCTGTGAAATAATTATCCCTAAAACAATCAAGACAGTATATCTCTATAAAGGAGAGGATCGATTTAACAACAAACCCTAGATTTATCTGTATTGATTAGAGGGCATTCAGTGTAATTTTAGTGAATTATGTTTGGCTTTCATTTCCCAGTAGAAATTTTTCTTGTGATGATCAAAAGGTAAATTACAAACTACTACATGGTCTTTTGTGTGCCACCTACATAACATACAACTATTACTTTTCAAAGAAACATCGATGTAAGACAGGAAAAAAATATTGGGGATTTTTTATACATGATATCTTACTATAAAAATCATATGACTGAGTTTATAGCACTTACCTAAGAGCCTGATGTCATCTTCTCAATTCATTAATACAGAAATCAGGACTGCGCTAAAGAGTCTGTGCTAAAGGAACAAATCCAAGATCATCTTATGAGAATAGAATTAGAAAGATTAAGAAAGTAATATGATTTTTCTTCTTAAATAGGAGTAATTTCAAAGCAGCTCTTAACACTTTCATGTCTGAAACTTCCTTACTGGCACAAGGATGAACTGAAGAAATCAGACAGATTCAAAGACAATTTAATGTAGCTGTAAGTCTGACACTGCTGCTGATACAATTTAATTGAGTACTAATTAGAACTAAGAAGGCTACTTATTTTGTCAGCTGCACATGTGTTAGTTCCAGTCATTTCTAATCCAAAGTAACGAAGATAAAGAGTCTAACTTACTTTGTTTAGTTAATAACATTAGGCCAGAAGGATCACCCAGTCATTTCATGTTACCCAATACATTGCTAATACAAACAATGTTTAATTACAGTGACTACTTACTCCCATGAAATGACCAATTAGAACATTTGCTGATTCTACATGTTGACTGTTAGAGACATTTCCACATGCCTTCTGTGGGCTGTATTCATAAATTCTACCCCAGCTGGTAGGAAGCATAAGAGCAGAATATGAGAGGGAAAAGTTTTTAAGCAGCACAAAGGACATTTAAATTCTGAGACAGAGTTTCCATGCAAAAATATATCAAATTAAAATATACTTTTTAGTATTCCCTAGGAGAACGTAATATTGCACATTTATATGCTATTCTTGCTGAATCCAGCAGATCATACAGTGTATTCAAGACTCATATGATAAAGAAGGCATGTGTTAGCATTTTAATATTTAGACCAACAAATATAGAGTGATTTGAATTCACTTACAAAGCTGATTTACTGCCTGTAATCTGTACCTGGTATGAATTATGCCAAAGTAGTCTCTTATTTATTTTTGTTACTTTACTGATGAGTCAATAACTGTCCCCTGAAATATAAGACCAGCATGTACCAATGTTTTGCGAAGTGGCAAAATCTGGCAATTATATTGACAGCATGTGTAAACTCAAATTAAAATCAGAATAGAAAAATACAATACATGAGAACAAACTCTTCCTTGTCTTTAAAAAATTGCTGACACTGTAAAAATTGCTATTTAATGATTGAATTATTATCCCTTAAGTAATCATCCTGAAAAATTTGCTAGTTATGTTAAAGTAAATAACAGCACATCAGTATGTGCATTGCCAAGTCTAATTAACACAAAGTATTAGAAATACTGGAAACAATGAGACACAGTTACTTAGACAACTTATATAAAGTAAATTAATTTACAAGGATTGCAATTGATGCATATATCACAGACAAAAACTGGGATACTGCAAAAGTATCTGGAGGTATTGGTGTTATCAATTGCTCTGCAGGTGTCTAAAATGCCTGGCTGCCACACATGTCAGTACAAAGGCTCAATCCTTCTCTCTCTTCAGTGAGTTCAAATGTTGCCACTCAGGTCAGTGTGATAGTGTCAGGTCCTTTTCTTATTCTTTTTAGGCAATGCCCTAAACAATATTTATCTACTTACATAAAAATTTTCCTTTGAATACAAGGCAGCATGATAATCTGCATGCCTGGCCTCTAGAATTTGAGAGAATTAAAATGTAGCTTAAAATCCACATCATGTAAATAATTACAATTTACTAAAAGCTAAGACCAAAAGTTAACAAATGTTCTCTTAAATTAATTGGTGTACACTGAACGTGTGCTACATTGTCTTGCACAGGATATTTTAAAATTAAATGTATTATAAACTTTGTCTTATTGTAGTTAGATCAATAAAAGAAAGTAATTAAAAGGATCTTACTTTTTTCTAGAAGAAAAGAAGAGCTAGAAATTATTAAACTATCTAGAAAAGAATCAAAGCTTTTATATAGAAAACAATTCCTTGAGCTGAATTTCAATAAATCAATAAGATTGTTATTTTTCAATAGGTAATAATTGTCTTTATATAAACCGAAAATATTGTTTGGGATGATTAATATACAATGCCACAAAATGCATTTGGGAGTGTCAATGCATAATTCTTAGTTCTAATGTTATTATGTAATTGAGAGAACATGTTCATTTGCCCTAATAACTACTAAGATGCACTTAATAAAATGAAATGTAATAATACTTGTAATTTAATCTATTCATGGAAGTAATTTTAAAAGTCTAGCATTCTCCTTAATGTGGATAACATTCATAATTTATAAAGTGTTGTGATGCAGAATTGACAATGCCATTGTTTTTTACACTTTGAGATGAATCTGCAGGCTTCATTATCTGCATACCAACCTCAGGATTATCAAGGGCAAACAAAAGATAATTAACACCAGAAACTGGCAAATGCAGGAGATACTGAGTGAGGTTTTTCATTTAATGTAGAACCTTTGAAAACTGGGAAATGGAATAACAGTTCAAAATCTTTTTTTTTTCCCCTTTGCAGAAAACTATTCCAGTATGTTTTCTTTCCTACATTTTAAATATCATGTTTTTTGCTATGAAATTATACTGGCATGTTCAGCCTTAGATACATTCAGTAAATGGATGTGTTCAGGCGAGTATTTTTTCCAAAGTACTAAGTGTTCATTTTCTGCGGTAGTTTTTTTCATCTAGAGCAGTAGATTGGTAACTATGGTATACATTTTCAAATTCTATAGTTTCACTCACCCACAGCAAATCAGCAAATAAATCACTTAACTTCTCCTTGCCTCATTGTGTCATTCACTAAGGGTGAAAACTTCTACTACACAAATTTGATTAATTAATAAGATATATTTTTGTGTTAATACCTTGCCGGAAAAATATGTGAGACTGCCTTGGTCATTTTTCTATGTACTCACAGCAGAACAATAAAGGTTTACTAAATGCTGATATAGATGTGAGAGAGTACAATTCAATCCGTAAGAATCGCTGATATGTCTCTTTTTAGTTTTTTGAACAAGAAGTCCTGACTAGGATTCTGCATTGCACTCGAAAATATTTGCCATGTAACGAATAATTTCATAAATTAACCATTGAAGATTGTCCACAAAGAGAATATTTTGAATGCAAAACAAAGAAACATTATAGGGTTAGACTCTAATTTATGAATGAGCACACTTTACAAAAGGTCCAGGTAAAGTCATTTTAGAAACGGAAATGCAGGACAATGACATTCGGAGTTTTACACAACTTACAGATGTTGATGACAGACCACCTCCCCTCATGTTACTTACATAAGATGTTCTTATTACAGGGGAATGTGATTATTAACCTAAGAGCTATCCATGAAAGATCCAAGCATTTGTGTTTAAAGGCCTTGATGTATTACCATACCTTCACTCTTTACAATTCAGAACTGGAAATGCCTTTTAAGTATCTAATCCAAAATGAAATACAATCAGTAGGAGCTTGTTTTCCACCCAGCACAGCAGGCTGAGAGCACTCTATACAGGGATGATGGTTACATTCTAATATTCAAGCTGCAGGATAACTTGATGAGTCTTGTTTCTCCTAGAAAGTCTGATGCCAGTTATAATGAGGGTTCCTTCATTATGAGGGTTGTCCCTTATTCTTACTTACCAAAGCTTTTTCCTCTTGGTCCTGAGTCATCCTGAACAGTGACAGGCACCAGAAGGTGCATGGGACAGGGAAAGCTGTATGAGCACACTGCCCCCCCAGAGACAGGGAGAGGCTGAGGCTGAGGCCAAGGACTTTCTCCACATCCTTGGATACCCAGACAAGTATTAAAGTGCCTGAAATCCCACAGCAACTGTGTGGTTGATGATCAGCTCAAATGAGTGAACAGAGTGCCCTTGAGATCAGCAGGGCATGTGGCACCCTGGGGTGTGTCAAGCACAGCATCCTTAACAGGCAGAAAGAAGAGACTGTCTCACTAGGCTCAGCCTCAGCTCAAGTGCTCTGCACTGCTTTGGACAGCATAATGCATTATAATGTGCCCAAAGGAGGGCAAAAAAGATGCCAAAGGAACTAGAGGCTGTGACTTACGAGGAGCAGATGAGGATGTTTTGTTTATTCAGCTCAGGGAAGAGGGGGGTGCAGAGTGATCTCATTGCTGTCTACAACCAGCTCATGAGGGGGAGCAGAGAGGGAGGCATTGATCTCTTTTTTCTGGTGTCCGGTGATGGAATGCATCAAAGTTACATAAGGGGAAATTTAGAGTGGATATTATGAAAAAGTTCTTTACTGAGAGGGTGGTAGAGAGAGACTGGAAGAGCTTGGTCATGGTCCCAAGGCTTCAGTTGGTGTTCAAAAAGTGTTTGAATGATGCTCAGCTTCACGGTTTATGTTTTTTTTACGTGTTTTAACTTTTAGGTTGCCCTATGTGAAGGCAGCATTAGGAATCAATGATCCTCACGAGTGCCTCCCAACTCAGGATACTCTAGGAATCTATGATTCTGTGTACCAGGACTCTCAGGCACTGAGCTGTCATTCTTTGACTAGTTATCATTCTAGTTTCTAGATACTTCTGAAAAACAGAGCTCCAAACTTTTCCCATGCTCAGCCGGAAGCTGCAAAATGTAAGAAAAATGAAGAATCAAGATGCTAAAACTCCTAACTGGTATAGTAATCGAATTTTTTTTAAAATTAAATTCCTTTTTTAAGGACATTGGCTTCAGTTCTGCAAATACTTGTATAAAATGTTTTTAACCTAAGGTCTTTAAATTAAATATACCATGGCTGGAAAAGAGACCATGTATCTTTGAACTAATAGAGAATATCAGTTCCCTCATATGAATTTATTTATTTAAAAGCCCCCATCCTTTCATTGAATTCATCTTCTATTTAACTCCTCTTCCCCTGAAGGAAAATAAGGTATATCCTCTACTATCTGAAGATTACTGTAAATACATTTTATGGAGCATGATACTCTTTTTAATTACACACAGGAAAACAAAATCAAAGTAGGTGTAGCTTGATTACCAGGTGACACAGTAAAAAACTCACCATGACAAATGGGGTGGTGGGCAGTAGTGGGCTCTGTTACAATCACTGCTCCCCATGAACCCACCCCTGCCTCCTGAAGGAGAGGCAGCCTCTGTTTATAAAGTCCAGAGGACATACAGAGTAGATAATGCAGACCTCCTCCATTACAGAGATATTTCTGTAAAATCTGTCTTTTGTGCGTTACCCTTACAACTTATACTAGAACTACCAGTAATAAAAATAACAATAAAATAATAGTATTAACAATAATAATGGAACCTGTTTGCCAGTCTTCACATTTATTATGAAACTTTTTTTGAAAAGTTTTGTCTGGACCTATCCTCCACAATTTTCCAAACATTCTTTAAGTATCTGTAGTTTTCATAGTTTTATTTTAAGAGATTATTATAGACCAGGAAATCTGTAGAAACTTCAGAAATCTGTAGTAAATAACAAGGAATACTCAATGTTTAGCATACACTAAAGCAGCATACACTCTTCTTATTTATATATGTTTATATTTTACTTTATATTTAACAAAATATCATTTTTATGTAGTTGTATTTCCTACACATTTAGTTTACCAGGATATATGTTTTGAAAATGTATGTAGTTCTTTTTGGAATGGTGCACCAATATCTGGTCCTCTGTGCAAAACTCCCACCTGTGTTAATGGGAATTTGTGATGAAGTGAGAACTACAGATAATCATATAATAAAATGCAGATATGAAAGAGGTGGTAACAGCAGAAAACTAACAAAATAGTTTTGTGTACATGTGCATATGAAAAAGCCAAAAGTTGTTTGTCAAAATTTGAAAAACTAATAGTTGAGATTACTAGATTGGAGTTGAGATTACTACTTTTGTTTTGCCTGATCACCTTTCTAAGAGAACACAATACTGCTTTTTCTGCCACTGAGTCCCTGTCATTTAAGGTGACCTTCCAGTCTGGTGAGCTGATTGAGCTGTATATAAAGTCTCACATGCTATGGTTCACGCTATAATTTGGAGTTGGTTACATTCATCTCTGCAAATACCCAAATACTAAAGCATTAGAATACACATTCAAGAGGGACCTACATGCATCTTACTATGACAGTTCCAAATCTATATTCCCTGTATGGATGAAAACCTCTGAGTGACACAGCTTCACCAGGACTAAAGGAGCTTCCACAAACAGGGTGCCCATGGGAAGAACAACTTTCAGCTGCTATATGAGGGATGATGAGCTCCTTATAGGCCTATACATCTAGCAATTTTTTGAGAATTCTTGGAAAAAGGCAGAGAAAGTTTGAGAAGATTGACAAGAAATCCTTAAATTTAAAATAAACAACTTCAAAATTAATAGGTGCATCATATGCTGGATACAGGTTGATTTTTCTCCCTTACAGGTATATTTATGAAAGCACATTCACCAAAAAATGTGCACCCCCAAACTTATTGCCTGAGGATGAAATAATAGTAGGTGATAACTCTTTCAAAATAAGCCCTGCCTTTGTGCTACATTTAAATTCAGTGGTCACCCTCTAGCATTAAACCAATAAAGAGTTTTCTATTTCAAGTTGTGCTATATGTGGTAAGGAAGCACCAAATCTCAATATTGCCTCCTAAACTTCTGTTTACCATGATTAGAAGAATGATGAATAGAGTGTCAAAGTCTTTCAGCACCTCAGAAGTCCAATCTAACACCTGCAGAATCCCAACAATATGGAAATGAATAAAGGTTTTATGCTGTTTTTCCCTAAAGATGCTATGAGTTCTTTCTTGGCTGGACACTTGCTCCATGTTATGTTGTGGCTGCTTAAGAAACCCTTCAGATTCTCCTTTCTGTCTTTAGTTTTGAGATCTTTCCTAGAACATATCTCTAGTATGGGGTCAACTTCAATATTTGGTCCTCCGTGTGTTGCAGTTAACAACTGGTGAGAATCAGAAAGGAGGAGGTACTTTTTCTTTGATTATCCTGGATGAAATTATGCTTCTGGTTCTTCAGTGGTAGGACTTACTGCTTGAATAATTGCAATGTGTGCCAGATTTCCAAAACTGCCTACCTAAAGGCCATAACTGCCAGATAAATGCAGAAACTGCAGGAGCAAAGAGATGGGTAGGTAATCTGCCTGTGTGTGCAATTACAGTAGCAGTTGTTCATACACTTTGCATGAATGTAGTTTTATGTATGCAATTATGGAAATCAAAGCCGAAGCTTGTACTGACAAACGTAGATACTTCCCTAACTGAAAGTAATGCCAGCTCTACACTCCACTTCCAACTGACTGAAGAGCTTTGAAACCTCTTGTGCTACATTGATTCTTCTAGCTGTCCATGCACACTGTGTCTTATAATATTATTCAATTGATCTACAGTTGCAGGGGCCAAAGTGGATCTCTAGAGAGAGGGAGAATAATTGTCGACATTTATCAGTCATGTCAGATAAATGTCTATAACTCAGGGCAAACTCTTGTGAGTAGAACTGGAGAAAGGAGTAATCTGGAACTCTTTTGAGTATCTCATTGATGTGAGAATAGACTAAAGAAGCCCTTGTTTGGTGGTCCAATTGTTCAGTGAACACGTACTGTCAAAGTTACTGAAGCACATCCATTAATCTGCATGCTACATGCTGAATAAAGGGATGAAAAATGCTTGATTCAAGCCACAAAATGATTTATTTGAGTTACAGCTGGGGTTTTTTTAATCAGCTGCGGACTGCTAGAACATATTTTGTGTCCAAAATTCTCAATCAACACTTTTATGGAAATTTTTTTGTGTGCGCATTTAGGCTGAAATCTGAAAGTGAATACCAAGTCTGAATAACGTAGCTACTAGTTCTGTACTGATTCTGTCAAATAAGGAAAGCTTAACTTTTTCTGTGGACTCAAACCAAAGTCTGACCATAGGAAAATATGGTTTGCTTGTGCCAGACATGATATCTAAATACCTTTGACACAGAGAAGGTAATTCTGTCATTCAGACTTGTGAGTTCATTTCAAAAATAATGGAAAGCATTAACTCACCTCTCCAGAAAACAGGGAGGAATATCAACTTCTATATAATGGGTAATTATTTAATTACATTGTTACATAAAATTACATTGTAACACGTCACATTACTGTGTTTCCCCAC
>VWZP01006227.1:965422-1012533 GCA_013396995.1 Dicaeum eximium | reverse complement strand
CTGTCCGTGTGTCTGTGTGCGCCCCTGTCCGTGTGTCTGTGTGCGCCTCTGTGTGTCCATGTGCGCCTCTGTCCGTGTGTCTGTGTGCGCCTCTGTCCGTGTGTCCATGTGCGCCTCTGTCCGTGTGTCTGTGTGCGCCCCTGTCCGTGTGTCTGTGTGCGCCCCTGTGTGTCCGTGTGCGCCCCTGTCCGTGTGTCTGTGTGCGCCTCTGTGTGTCCATGTGCGCCCCTGTCCGTGTGTCTGTGTGCGCCCCTGTTTGTGTGTCTGTGTGCGCCTCTGTGTGTGCCTATGCGCCCCTGTCCGTGTGTCTGTGTGCGCCTCTGTCCATGTGTCTGTGTGCGCCTCTGTCCGTGTGTCTGTGCGCCTCTGTCCGTCCGTGCGTCCCTGTGTGTGCGTGTGTGCCTGTGCGTCCCCTTTTTCTTCCCCCTCTCGCCTTTCTCCGTCTCTCTCTTTTTGAACTGTAGCTCTTGAATGCGTGCCATTCTTTAGACTTTCAGTCTGTTAAAGGATTTTAATTAGGCCTTGACTCCACATCACCGTGGGTGCCTTTGTGGACTGGTGAATGGTACAAGAGTAGTGTGAATCCAGCCCCTATCCAGCACTAGGCAGCCGTGTAAGAAATACTCTTTTAGCCTCAGACGTGCCACTTCACTACAGCCTGTCTTTTCCCTCCCCTTCCTTCGGCTTTTGTGCCTTTTGAAATTATTAAAATGTTAACATGACTGCAGAGCCTTTGATATTTAAGACAAAAGAGGAGGAATTGCAGGCAAGCCAGGCATTCAACAAACTGCGAATGGGTAGGAGGGGGGGGCGGGAGGGGGTTAGTAAAGCCTTTATTCCCTTCTTCTGCCAGCTTTTCACTTCGAGGAATTACTCCTCAGCTCCTCACCTCTCTCCGTAGGTATATGTGTATCTAATGTATATGAAATAAAACACGAGCAGATCTATAGGTGAATTTCTAAAAGGGAGGACTTTCAAGACAATAGAGTGTTTGCACTTTCAGGTTTGAAAGGCGCGTGTTTAATTACTGACAAACGCAGGTAGCAGGATGTCTAAGAAGAACAAAGAGCTCTGTATTTGCATTTGAATTATTTTTCCCAAGCAAGTGATTCCCGCGATTGTTACCCAGACGCTGTCCGGGGTAAAAGAGAGCCGTCCCCCTCCCGAAACCGTGTGTGCCGTGGCAAACCCTTGTGTGTCAGCGCCTGCGACCGGTTCCTCCCCAGCCCCCCTTTCTTTTCCCCCTCCCGGAGTCAGGATTTCCCCCAAGTGCTGGAGATCAGTAACTTGTATGTTTAATTCATTTCAGAAACACAGGAAAGCAATTTGCCGGCGCGAAGCCTCGGGAAGCCGGGGCCGTGCGCTGCCGCTCTCCGCTGCGCTGCCCCGCGGCGGCCGGGCCCGCTGCGCCCTGCCCTGCCCGCGCCGCGCCGCGCCGGGCCCTCGGAACCGGCACCGCCTGAGCGCTGCTCCCGGCGCTCGGAGCGCGCCGCACACGTGTGGCAGCTGGCGACACGAAACCAGCCCCTCTTTCCCCCTCCCCAACACAGGTTTATTCAGAATTAAAGTTGCTCCCCCCTCTTTATTTTTTTTCCCCCTCTGTCCCCCTTCTCGAGCGGTAAATAAAGATCATTTTCTTGTCTTTGCAGAAAGTTGCTGCCGTGCTAGAATAGAACCCGGGCTTACCTAGTTTGGCAGGGTATGCAAAGTAGGATTGGCTGGATCAATTAGAGAATTATCTATTTATGAAATGTCTAGCTGCAATGGAAAGAGCTGGTACAATTATGAACTGTTGTCTTGACAACTGGGAAGGACTGATTGGATCATTTTATCAGTAGGGTTGCTGATTTCAAAAGCAAACTGCCAAAAATAGTAAGGGACTTGGGCTTCAAAAAAAGGAATTTTTTTTTTCCTTCTCTGTCTTAGCTAGTAGGAAAAAATGTAAAGGGGGTGGGGAGAAGGAAAAGGGTCTCACCAGGAAAGGTCCGTGATGCAGATTTATTGGCAAAAAGCCAGAGTTGCTATTGTAAATTTCTTCGCCGGTTTCAATGTCAACCCAAGCTCGTATTTGAACCCAGAATCAGGGCAAAAGCATTATCACTCTGTCACTTTGTTGCCAGAAGTGGATTTTTTTTTTTTTGCTAATATTTTACTGTTACATCTGACAGGATTTCACATTTTCTGTAGCCCGCCTTTAGTACGTTGAACTGCCAGACAGAGAAATTAATACCCTGAGTGACTGTATTTTAATTAAGCAATTTCATGCAAATTACAAATTTTAGATTGCCAAATAATATATTGCACAAAAATTGTAGGCTGGCTGATCTGATATGCATGGAGTATTACTCTTCCAGGCGCTGTGCATACATGGGAAAATGAACAAAAATGCTAATTTCCAATCTACTATGCAAACGGTAAAAGATGCCTATTTAGATACATATGCTTTCCTTAGGAAGGGTAAACAGTTCTTTAATTTAATATAGCTGACACTTGAAGATGTGTTTTTCTCTTTTACAAAGAAAATTTTTGCATTGAACAAGTAAATGAGAATTCGAGTAGAAAACATCTTGTTAATGGCGACTAATAAAAACTAATATCGCATGCAATATAATGATATTAAACCTTGTAACTGGTACATAAAGCAAGATAATTCCTATTGTTGCTCTGTCAATGAACATCAAATACGCTCGCATATTAAACACATACTGTCCGACCGGGGATGCTGTTAACCCTGTGTGTGGCCGTTTGCCGAGCACCTGGAAGGCTCGAACGTGACACGCTTTAAGCAGTCCGGACGGGCGATCGCCGCTCCCGGCCGTGGCAGAGAAGGACGAGCAGCGGGTTTTTCCCCGCCGGGCCGCCCGTGCGGAGCGGTGCCCCCGGCCGGTGCCCCGGGCCCGATGCGGCCGGGCGGCGACTCCCCCGGCAGAGCCCGGCGCTGCCCGGCCCGCGGCTCCCGGGCACGGAGCCTCTGCGAGCCGCCTTCCCCCGCAGGCCACGTCCCCCGCACACGGACACCGCGGCTAATTCTGCCCGGCACCGCAAGTTTGCGGCGTGGGGTGCGGGCGTGTTCCGGAGGTGGGGGACGCGGGGCTCGGCCCGGGGCAGCAGCACAGAGGTACCACCCGCGAGGGAGCTCCTCTCGGGGCTCTGCCGCTCTCTCAGAGCGTGATCCGAGGAATAAGCATCCACAAAGCCTCGTACGATAAAACTTCGTACCAGCCCTGGCATCCTCTCCTGAGCCTTTTGTCACCGGGGCTACTCACTCGGCTTGAACCATCAGTGTTTGTCCCTGGTTTTGCTTTCTATTTTAACGACTTGATTTCCCAGCACCGCGAATAAACATCAGCGTCTCTGCAGGAATCCGCTGAGGCTTCCCAG
Source organism: Dicaeum eximium (assembly GCA_013396995.1). Classification (NCBI taxonomy): domain Eukaryota; kingdom Metazoa; phylum Chordata; class Aves; order Passeriformes; family Dicaeidae; genus Dicaeum; species Dicaeum eximium. Next base: position 1,009,152 of record VWZP01006227.1, on the reverse strand, counting down.
ATGCTGTACACAATTAACCTGGTTGCAAATTTAGCGGTCCCAAGTACAGTACTTACAATCTTATCTCAAGTGGGTGGGTATACTGGAAACTCCTGAGCATCTCAGCCACGTTCAGTGAGTAAGTAGGCTGAACACAACAGATCTGTGGCGTAGACGGCTGATCTGAATTTTAACCACACTGTAGTTAATGTTTTTCCCCTCTTTATACTTTTTCGTCCTTTTTCTTTTTTTTTTTTCCCTGGGGTAATGGGTGGGAAACAGATTAAGTAACACACACACACAATTACAAAGTATAGATACTTTATCCATGGAACTAGTGTATGCTAAATGTCTTCTCTTTTTTCTACCCTCAGGATGTAAACAGTGAGTTCAGGCTTTGTGTAAGAGTCCAGTTGCTCTTTTCAGTGGAAAGGGAGGATTGGTTGTTGGCGTAATGCATTATTCACTCTTGGCTGGGTATATTTTACTTTACAAGACTTCTGCTGCTGCTGCTGTTGCTAAGTCCTTCCAAATTTAAATCAGATTTGGATTTAGGTTCTCTGAGATACTTACTCATGTTCCATGATAAGAAGAGAATTATTTATTGCCGTTTTCATTCCCTGAAATTCATGAAAACAATGCAGACATCTGTGTATTTTTTGTACTTAAGTAATTACAGAATTTGATCGCATTTTTTTTCTTGAGATTTTAGTGAAAGTGTTACTGTGTCTTTAGTAATTTATGGCAAAGATGTATTTCAGGTTGTTGGAAGTAGGCAAAGTCCAGATGTGCTCCTGTCAGAAAAACATTTTTCTGCCTTACAGAACATGGGGGTAGGATATGTGAATATCATTTGTAAACAGTGTCAACAAAAGCTGAGCTGTATTCTCAGCAACACCAAGTGTTCATCCATATTAGGCCAAGCATACTAGTTCCTGAAAGCAGTATTTGTTCCTGAATCATCACACATTCGTGTGGATTTTTTGGGTTTTATTGTCCAAATTCAGTTTCACTGCTGTGATTCATACTCTGTCTCTGCTTGCAAAGCAGAAGAAATCAACCAGAGCTTTCTTTCTAAGCAGAATTTTCCATTAACATCACTGGAGAATCTACTTAAAAACTGATGGTATCATGTGGCCAATGGAAAGAAGTCTATGAATGTAGAGAAATAGCTGCAGAAACAATAGTATCTTCTTTAAAAAAACAATAGCCATCAAGCAGTTTTGCTCTGTCAAACAGTTCCTTGCAAATAACAATCAAAATATCTTGGTAATTTTCTTCAGAAATATTTTTCTGTTTATTTATTTTTACTCAATAAAACAGTTTCCTTTTGGGTCATATAATATTCTGGAAATTTCTCCACCAGCTGTCAAGTAGTTTGTTGGAATGATTTCTGTTTCATTATTCAACCAGCTTGAAGGTTTTCACTCCTGTGGTATTTGGCAGGGCAAATATTTTCAATACCTGCAACTGACCATCTTATTAACTGTGAAAAATTTCCCTTGAACAATAAACAGTGCTCTGCCAAAGAATCACAGCAAGTTATTCCAAAGTACATTACTCAATCAAAAATCTTGGGCAGCATTCATATGACCTCTGCCTGCTTTCAAAATGTTGCAATTTTTTTCCCTCCAGAATTCTCTGTTGAGTAATATGGGTTGATTTTGGAAAGACAATGCGAGTTTCAGCAAAGCAGTTATTATATTTGGGATAATGATATTCAAAGGGACTCACCTTGCAACCTTTACATGCACAAGCAGCTAACTGCTACTTATAAAAGGACAACAGAGACTACTTGTGTGTATAAGGTTTGCAGGGTCACACTCAAAGGCCCAGATAAGACAAAGCATTTAAAAGTAGAAACTGGGTATGTGTTTTGCTGAATAGAGCTGGAGTTCTGATCTGGGGCTGTAACTGGCATGGTGGTGGATGGTCCTAGACTTCAAGGCTTTTATAGGAGTCATGCTTTAGGTTTTCAATGCCAAATGGACAAAGTATTTGGAAAAAGGGGACATGCGAGAAACAAGATAGAAATGTATTAAAAGGTGAGTACAGGAGAGTAAGGACACTACTTCCAGGTCTTCAGGTAAGCTTCTCCAGGGCCAAGGAAAGCTAACAAAGATGCTAAGCTTCTTGTACAGCTCCTGTACACTAGGATGTCTTACAATGAAATTTTTGCCATTGACATCAAAATTTTCCACAGAAATTAATTTGTTTGTCAAAACTTTCGCTAGGACAGAATCTCAGTTTCAGGGGAAGATTTCAGGACCGGAACAGAAAGAACCTTTCATCATACCACTTTGCTATAGGAAGTCCAGGACAACATCCGATCTGCACATGCCCTAAACCCCACTGGCTAATCTGTGCTGCACTGTCTCTCGCCCTCTCTCTATTTTTATTTTTTCGTAATGGGAAACAATTTTGTTTTATTTCCTTGAGGAGACAAAAGTTTTCAGATAATTTCAAATATTTCATGCAGAGGAGTTCCTACTTTCTTGCCAGCCTTTCATATATGACTTGTATATCTGAAGGTACTTCATTCATGCTTACATAAAAGGTTCCTTCAAAAGGGCAAGATTTGGCCACCTGGAAGCTGATAAAATATTTTGCAAATGACTTTCTTTTTATTTTTGTTTTAAATTATTAAGTTGCTCAAAGTTTAACAAATTGGGATATAGCTTTTTCCAAATTAATAACAAAACAAACAAAAGAAACCAAATGAAAAATCACAAAAACCCCAAAACAAAAGATGAGCATTAATTTGTCCTGTATTACTGAATCGGTTTGCACCATAAGGTCAATATTCCAGATCTGTTATCCAGGGATGTATTACTTAGCCATAAACATTCATTCAGAACTGCAATGAGGCATAGCAGTGTATCAAACTTGACCACATCCCTGGATAATTTGTAAATGACAGAAAGGCAATCAAAAAATGCAATTAATTTTTGCCTCTTTCAATTCAAAAGGTAACTCCCATGGTTTGAGCACATAGCCTACATTACTGAGGAGTTTACTTGTGCCACCTAAGTAGGAAAACAAATAAGAACTAACTTTTTCCTCTCCTGCAGGGACTCAGACTGATGTATATTTACCATGTTAAAAAAGCAAATGTTTATATAGTTGCATAGATTTTGAGTAAAACTCAGTTGTGGTGAAAGCTATTGTGTCCCCTGATGACGTCAATAGAGAGACAATCCTGCTTACCCTGCCTTTTATGTCTGCATTTAACAGCTAAATAAACAAAAAATAGTGTTAGGGATTATAAACAACCAGGAGATAAGAAACACTCAGGAGCTGAAATTCTTTTTGCTGTTGGTGGATGGAGAAAACCCGGTGTGTGCTGTGTTAGCTCAAAGTATGTCTTTAATCATGCATTGGAACATAGATAGAAACTTCTTCCTGGAACACTTATCTGGAAACATGGTAAGAAGCACAGGCTGTTGCCATTGTTTCCAAAATACAGGATGCCAAGTGGGAGAGTGCCTCAGCCCTAGGAAGCCCAGTAGCATCTCCTTGGCATTAGAAGCGCTCCCTTAATTATGCTAAAGGGAGAGTTTCTGAAACTAGAGCTCTCCCTGGCGTGGCTCCTTCTGGGCATCTCTCCACTTGGGGAAGGTGAAACATGATCCCCAGGGATGACAGCATTCCTCCAAGAGGATTGCAAAAGCTGCCCTGCCTGCTTAGACCATAAAATGGCTGGAAGCCTTGGAAGGGATGCAGACCAGGGAGCAATAAAAATCTGACTAAGCTTCACATCTAGGCTGCCAGGTAGGAGGGGACTCTTTGGAACTCATGCTCAGAAGGAAGAGACAAGGGACGATTGGGTTTTTCCTCTCTTTGCTGCAAGGACAGGTTGCCAGTGTGTTGCCTTTCTTGAAGTCATCTTGCAGCCATCTGGCTGAAATACTGTAGGGTTTGGGGGTTTTTCCACATTTATTGGCCCCTAGTCATTCTGAAGCATCAACACCATTTCCTTCTGTTCAGCTATTTGTTTCTTATTCAGCTAGGCCAGTGCTGGAAATCATGTTCATGCAGATTTTCCTTCTTCTTTGATGTCATCATTCAAAGTTCCACTCTGATGAAATGCTAAAAAATGAACATACCTTCAACCAAAGACACGCATTTGTATGCATTTTGAGATATAATTCATGGCACCATATGACATTACCCTTACCACAAAGATGATTCACTGCTGTGGGAAATAAATACCAATGCTCAAAAATATCTTTCCTGACTTGTTGAGAAGTAACTCTAGGACCTGAAAATTCCTTTTCATCAGACTGCACAAAAGGAGGCATTATGTTAATGATATGACTATGGGTCTAGGTGAGAGGGAAAAAAGGAAAGACAGATTGTTGGAATAAGGATCTGTCTAACATATAACACCTGCACAAGTCCTGCACCTACTAGCACAGAAGTAGGTGACTGAAAGAGGAGCATTTATTTGGGCAGTGAAGACAGAAGTTGGGGAAAAGTGATTTGTTTGCAGCAAATCTCATGGCAAAGATACCACTATTGATACTATTACTGATTAAACACTGTCAGCTCCTCTGCACATTCCAGGTAATTTCAATGGCTCTGTAGTAAGGCTATAGGTCCAAGAATTTCAAAGAAATTGTGGTGCAGTAAGACCCACTGCTCTGAGCCCATCATAACATCTGTGCTTTTCACAGTTATAATTTATTTTGCTGGTTTTAAACTTCTCTCTGCTTTCCCACTGTCTAAAAAAGTAAAAATATTTTTTTTTTAAAGTGATAAAAAGGATAAGGAAATAACAGAAAGATATGGAAAAAGAAGGTTGGGGGCAAGAAAATGACCACCTGCACTTTTTATATTGCCTTTACTGTTGAAAACAACAGCATTTGGCATCATGCAGAACATTTCTGTCATTATGTTTTTCACTGTTCTTGAAGACTGTTTCAGAAAAATGTTTCAGATTAAAATGTCAATGTTTGTGCTCAACTGGGCCCAGGTCTATGGGTTTAGAAGTATTTTTCCATGGATTCCTGATCTCCACACATTCTTCATTCTGCATGGCTGCAAGTCATGCCTCATAAAGGTGAGAATGTGGCATAACTGTGCAGACTTAAAACCACAGTTCTTCCTGGTTTAATTTCCAGTTTTATGTATTGCCAAATGTATGGCCAAATTCTAGTTACTTTAGTTGGTTCCATGGGCTGACACAACCTGACTAAGGGAAATCAACAGAATCTGGACTTCAAATTAAAATATACACACTTTGATGCACAATTGTATTCACAAAAGCACAAAAGTATGTTTGCTTTGTTCAGGTGACTTTAGCAGAAAGTCACATTTGTATTATTTTATAATTAATGTATTATTTATAATGAGTTTAAAATATTTTGGAAAACATATTATTTCTATATATAACATTTATATTAAAACAAAAGAGTTTCAAGATATTTAAAATTTCAATCAGAGAGTAATATATTATAATGGATAGCAGAGTTCATAATGATTTTTGTATTTTAAGACTTGGTGCAACCATGTAGCATTTGATGAAGTAAGCTATTTCTGCATATACTGCAGAGTACTGATGCAGCTACTGCTGCCTTGCAAGCAAAGTGGAATGTCATCACAGCTACAGACTAAAACCTTGAGTCACTCATCAGTGTTTTTATTGGCATATAAACTGCAGTCATTTCTATGACAAGAAACAAAAGACAAAAAATTGAGTATTTTTAATGTGTACCAATGAGTTTTTAACACCTAGAAACCTGTTATAATTTTGCAATGTTACTTTATTTTATAGCCTTTAAAAATGCTCATTTTATTCGTAATACCTTAAACATCATTCTTTGTGAATGAATGGAATCAATACCAAACAAAATGACATTTCAAATGACACTTTAATTTCTCTTTTTATGTTTGAGCCTTCATTGCTTTTTACTTTTCTTTTCTAGTTTCTAATCAATTTCCCCAATGCTTTCCTCAATTTTGGGAATGGAACATTAAAATAATTTCATATTTAATTAAATTATAAAGCCCCAGCTAGAACATAACACCCAATAAATAGAATCTAAATAAAGCAGTTATTGCTCAAAGGTAATTTTTATGTATTTCTTGTTAAATAGATGATGGGGTATTTTTGCTGGCTTTCAGTGCAAATCTTTTGCATAATCACGAAGTAAACCAATATATCTTGAAGATTCATTTGTTCTATTAATTGTTAAGTTGGTACTTTCATTTGGCTTTAATTTGTGCCTTTTTGAACATCTTTGCTGCAACAAGTTGCTGTTGCTGTTTGTCCCAATGACGGTGTGGCAGGAATGGTAATTGCAAAACAGATAAGGAAATTACCTGTTATACCTCACCTACACACTGTTCATGTGCACTTTCCTAATTTCCAAATTAAACTTGATCCTGTACCTTCTCTGTGGGAACTCTCCAATAATTTTGAGCCCTTCTTCACTACACACACCAATGGCCCTTGGCTCAGTTCCCTTCACTGCTCTTGTGCTACCTAAAAATGAGTGTTATTCTTCTGCATTCCTCCCTGTGTCACATACAACACTTCACAAATCCCACTGATCTTTCAGCTTTTTTTGTCAAGACACAGATTTCCCCATCTTTCTTTCACAGGTCACAGGATTTTGAGCTTCTCCTTCACTGAAATCACTTCACTGAAATACTTTGTCACAAAGACATGATGGCCACCCTTTTTTCTCACTCTGCCTCCAGCCCCTCCCTGTGGCCTGGAACTGTGGTCTCTGAAGCAATGCCTGAGCTGGATGTGGAGATTTACATGGAAGGTGAGCATTTACTCTTATTCTTTGCTAAAAATTTATTTTAGCCCAGTGAAATGCCATCTCAGAACCCTTTAGCTCTCATGAGTTTTCTGTGTAGGTGGGATCCCATTTTGAGACTACAATGTGCCTTCCTTTTCCTCTGAGATGTGGAAGAACCTTTGTGTTCATTCTGCCCAACTTTCATGCTGCCCACTTCACTGATGAAACAAAGAGAGGAGAGAACCTGGAACCTGCCATGAGAAGTTTCTTCATGTTTATCTTCTCTTCATTTGTAGCTGGCCTTGAATGGTAGGAGGTGAAAACCTTCTCCTGGCTCAGAGAGTCACTGCAGAACGTCATGAATGCTCTCCATCAGGAAAAGGGAAGATATTTTCTCTAAAGCTGCCTATATTACACCTACTTTGTAGAAAAAGAGGGCTTTACTCTATGATGCTGCATTACCACCCCTTCAATAAAATTTGAAAATCTTCAAACTTCCTAATCCTTGCACAAGCATTTAGCCATGAGGTTTTCACTGCTACTAATAGGAGTCTTTCAGCTAAATCTCTACATGTCTCTGTAATTACCTACACAAGAAGTAATGTTCTGTAATATCATTCAATCTCTATTTTCATGTCATGCCACAGTCTAATATTCCTCCGTCCATGGCAAATATGCCTTCAGAAAATAGCCTGAGATAGGACAAAATAAGATCCATGTTCAAATGAGAAGCACTCAGTGAAACTGAATCCTATCTAGTGACTTGATAAGCCAGACCATAAGGATATAAAAAGTGCAGGGATGGTTTGTGCCAGATACAGTCTCTGGTTGGAAGATTTGGTTCTAAAAACCCATGAGAAAAAGAACTTTTTCTATTCACTGAATGGAAAAAAGAAAAGCCAAGATATTTGATATAAAATAGAAACTATTTGAACTATACCCTTCACTTTATTTCCAATCAAGCTTACCACTGGATGTCTATAGAACAAACCCAAAAACACACAGAAAAGTGAAATGTTCAGCCCAAATTGGAGAAGCAGCTTATAGGAAAGACACTGATTTGCAATATTCCTTTGGTCTCACAGCTCTCTACATTGTAGGGGATAATACAGTGAGCTTCAAAAACCAGACGAGAGAGCAGGTTTTTAGTTCCAGGGTCTCCATAACTTTCCTTGTTTCATATGGGATACAAGAAGCAAGATGACATTTGTTCTAAAATGATTGACTGAGGATTTCACTGGAGGTCTTTTGCAATTGACCTTCTGAGAGAAAAGCAGAGAGATTTGAAACGACAGAGCAGGAAAGCTTTTCCTACTCATTGTCCACTTACACTGGACTGCCTGGGAGTGGGTGAAACACAGGTAAAACAAATTAATAGTTTGCAAGAAAGTTATAAGTCAAAAAAGTTGCTTTAGCTGTACCCTGAATGACCTTTAAGAAGCAACCCATTCCCAGGAGACAGAGTAAAAGTTTTCACTTTGTACCAACTCAGGGAACAGCAGACATGAAATTAGTACAAAAAAATTAAAGAATATTAAATGACAGTAAATGCTAATCAACAAACGTCTGTGGAAAATGGATCTTTGCAAACTAACTTGACATATTTATAAGTTTGGTTAAGAACCATAAAAATTTCAAAAAATGCAGGCTTGAATAAGATATTTGACTTATCTTCACAATATTCTGAGACTTTCTAAAGTTGCAAGCAAAGGCACAGATAAATAAACAATATTAAATAATAAATAATACTAAGGCCTAACAAATGGGAAACATTGCATTGATGATGTCAGTGGTACAAAATCACCAACTACATTGCCTAATTTTTCAGATAAATAAAAAATGTGTTTTGAAATGGCTAAATATGAAGTCATACACATGAGAAAAATACAGACCATACCCAGAGAATGAGAAACCTCTCCAAGAGGAAAAAATTACTATGAAGATTGGTGTGTTATTTGATCTGCATCCTGGATGTTTCACATTGCTATATTTTCTTTTACAGGGTTAATAAAACCCTCATTTACATATGTTGTATCTTAAGAAGAAGAAGAAGTTGAGCTTTTTTAGCATATCACAACTATTTAAATATTTGTCCAGTTCAGCTTTCTACAATTAAGGAAATCTGTTGAAAAGTTAGAGAGGTTTTAGGGAAAAGCCAGGAAATTGAAATTGAAAAATGTATCTTCCAGTGCAAGGTTCAAGAGACACTGTCAACTTAATTTATCACGAGATAACTTAATCACAGTCTTTAAATACCTGCATGGGAAACAGAAATTTCATAATAAGATGGCTCTTCAATAGAGCTAACAAAAATGTAATAATATCCAATAGCTTGAAACTGAACCTTGATAAAATTAGGCTCAAAATTAGGTGCATTTTTTTTTAACAGTGATGGTACTGAGCCTCTATAATAATGTACCAAAGACCTCCATAAATTCTTCAAGGAACTTTTCAGTAATGTTGTATTTTTAAAGGATTTGATATATTTAAAATATTGTTTATCTCAGAAAAATCCATCAGCCTTTTTTAGCAGATCATCTTGTATTATCAAACCAATCCCTATGAGCTGTAAACTTTGGAGAACTCATGATAAGGGCCCAAACATTTGTATATTTAAAAAATTAGTCTTCCAGGACTAGTAATGATAGCTGCAGATTGTACATGGACTTTAAAATTCAGATGAGTTCAAACAAAACATTTCAAGAAACAAAACATTGCCTGAATCACTTGATATGCAACAAAATAGGAAAACAATGTAGGTTCTCATTGTCTTTATGCCATATACAGATAGCAGACAAACGAGCTGACTAAATGTTTCTTTATTGATGGCAAAATCTAGTGTGGTAATTCAGATGATGAATATCCACATGATTTTCCTCTGACCTAGGGCCTACTATCAGATGTTTCTAACTAAGGAATTCACCAAAATTATACAGGAGCCCAGGCTGTTATAAAGAACTATTTTGAAACATCAAGAGAATGATGGCTTTTTGTCTAATAGTAAAACCTGAATTTCTACTGGTGAAATCAGATGAGCTCCAAAATAGCACTTAGTTGCAAAAAACCACAATTGGATCAAATTCAGACAATTAAGATAGTGACCTCCAAAACCACCCCACCTAACTGTTACCAGATCTGAGAGGCTGCAGATAACTCCACTTTTTTTCCAAGAAAAAGTAATTAAGTTTGAGGAATTCTGCTAGGTTCAAGAATGCTGTCATTCTCAGAGGGAGCACAGCAGCTAGGTAACTGTCCCCATCTTTAAGGCCATTTCAGTTCAAGAATACTCTCTGAGGATTTTACTGTGACTTTATAGGAGATATGGGTTTAGTTATCTTGAAACAGAGAATTCGTCTCAGGTTACCCACCTCTTACATGGCTGCTCTAACAACAGGCTATTGTACAAAAGACTATTTATTTTTCTTAAAAACTGAAAATGTCTGTCACTTATAACTGAAGGTCTGACCTGGTTACAAAATCACACTGTGTGCATCTGGCATGAGAATCCCAGCCATGAATAAACTTGGACAAAGATACCATCTTGAGTAACTCTTTGTTATTTCACATTAGGGAGCTAATCAACATTTTCTGTTCACTCCCTCATGTCCCCACCCCAATCAGATGTGCAGAATATCATGCATCCCAGAGTTGAGTACCCAACTCCTCATTTGACACAAGAAACCTCTGCATATCATACCACTGTGTCCCACTAGGACTCTACCACATCCTATGTGATGAGCTAGGTCAGGGCATATCAAGGCAAGTTGCCCAGCAAGGGCTGCCTTGAGAGAATGGAAAAGGAAAGGAAACACTTGCTGGAATGTATCAAAAAACTGATCTACATTAAAAAACAAAACAAACCAAAAACCCCACCAAACAAAGCCCACACAAAACCAACCAAACAAATAAAAAACTCACACACCTTTTTTTTCCCTTTTGTTAGGTAAGTTTTATTCAGGGTCATCTACTCCCCAAGCAATTCACTACGTCAGGAGTAAGGGGGTTTAAGGGTTTATTAAACTAGCCTACAAACATTGTTACTGGAAGAGAAGATTTCTGTTTCAAAAAGAATCTCCATCAGATCAAAAGAATAATGGTAAAGAAACTTTTCCTAATAATGCCAAATCAAGAGCAAGATTCCAGCAATAACTACAGAAATCAGATCAATGTCATACTGATTTTTAAAAAATGGAAAAGCTAGAGGAAATTGGGTAAAAAGGGAAGAGGATATTATTTCTAAGGATCATGAGAAATTGTAGTTATTCTTGTAAATCTAACCTAAGACGTTATAAAAAAATAACAATTTTAAGCTTTATATGAAGACATGAGGAATTCACATACCAGGTAAAAGGCAAGACTCAAGAACAAAGTAAGCCATAAGTTTTCTTCATCTCCTGATTCTCCAGTTCTAATTTTGAACTTCAGTTCTATGTAAGAAATGAGAAAAAAAAATTGAAAAGGTAATAATTTAATCAGTATAGTAAACAGATTTTTTTTTTAATTTCACAGGAGGGGAGTCTGTCTTCTGGTCAGATCACTCACAACAAAAGTATACACTATATCATTGTTTTGATAAAGGAGCAGTGGAAACTTGGTGCTAGACCAAGATGAGAATTATTTTATCTGGTCCTTTTCCAAGGGAAAACGCCAAAGTTTTTGTGTAGGAATTTCTCCTATGAAGCATACGGATACTTCAAAAGTATGCACATTATGTTTCAACTATGCACAATTGTTTTAAAGTTTTTTGTGAACAATTTTGCCTTTTCTTCAGGTCGTAAATTCCTACTTAATTGTAACTGCAAATATACAAAAAATAACCATCAACTAAAACATCTTCATATGAGCTACACAGTTTTTAACACTTTTACTTCCTAGAAAATTAAAGTACTTTTGTTCATAATAGCCCTTTTTCCTGATACAGACTTTGTTCCAGAACAGAACACTTTGGAGGGGCTTTGGAATTTTTCATGAAATGGAAAGTTTGCATCCCAGTCAAAAGTGAGAGTTAACAATTTGCCATGCCTAGGGAATTCTGGGTGTGTCAGTTTACTGGGTGTAAGTGATCCATGTGGGTATTTGGTATTCTAATTTGCTGACATAATGTGTGCATATCATGTCTTTTTACCTTGAATGGATATGGTAAGAACAAGGGGGGAGTCACACAGAGATAATTATTAAACTGCTGCAGGAGCATCACTGAGTGTGTTGGGCTTGCATGAGGCACTGGAACAGAGAGAAATCCAGTCCAGTTCTGAAGGACCTGATGCCCAGAAAGAGGGACTGGAGACATGTCAGTGCTGCATATGGGCTAATGTATGGATGCCTGGGCAGGGCTGGTTAAACCAGGCATAATTAATGTGGCCACCTCATTTCTGATGTTTGACCCAGCTCTGTGGACAGCCCCATTGCACTCAGTTCTCCTCAGATTTGTGTGAGCAGCCCAATACTGCCTAAAGCAGCATTGCTAAGAACTGTCATAACAGGTTTCTTCTGCATTTTTAAGAACAGATAAGGAGGCCCCTTTATGCTTTGTAAGTCTGTTAGTGAAAGTTGAAAAACTGTTTTGCAGCTGGTATGAAAGTATTTGAAGTGCTCTTGACTAGTACAAAAAAAAATTACTCTGCACCAAACAAAAAGCCTCTTGTTTTTATAATATAGCACTTACTTTTACCCGAGGAGAGCAATATTTGAAAATGGTTGAGATCCTGAAATACAGATAATGTCTTTCAAAATGTACAGCCCTCAAATTAGTCCTGGCAGAGAAGCATGCAATCTTAACTGTGTGCACTGCTCAGTGGATGAACAGCATGGCAATCAGAAGACAAGGCTGGCACACACAGTGTCCTGCTTTGATGGAAATGTCTATTGCTGTGCTCTCCACTAACTGCAATTTCCTAAAGACTGGAATTTTTATGCTAGATAGATCCCACTGTTAGAGTTCAGTTGGAAGGGTATAAAGTCCTGGGCTGCCAAGGCCACGTCATCATTCAATTGCTTTGCCATCTGCTACTATCTCTGGGCCTATGACAAACCCAGGTGAATCCCTAAATGTAGCAGTGATCTAACAACTTGTGGCCATGTTTCTTCCATGAGAGAACTGAAACAGAACATTTTGGTAAACATCATAACTGTGAATAAGTAAAAAAAATAACAGTGATAACAATAACTGTGTGGCCTTATCTACAAAACAATCCAAATAAAATACAAAAATCTTGAAAATTTTATCCCAGAATTATTTTTTCCTGCTGGCCTGAAATAGAATGTGGCATTTTAATATTGTGGAATAGTGATATAGTTGTCTTAAAAAGGGTGAATGTAGACTGATATATATACTTGAAGCACTTGAACATTCAGGAAGAAGTTAACTTTGTTTCCTCTCACTAACCAAAGCAAGAGGAGAATCTGTCTGCTACTGGTTGTGAAAAGTGTGACTGGCTTACTTAATTACATAAAAATACTCAATCTGAAGCTGTAGAAAACAGTCTCCATTTGAGAGCACAATTAATTGATTGCCTTATAGCATTCACCCCCTTATGTCCAGTACCTTCCTTGGAAAGGTGGGGATGCTCCCTGGGAATGGCTTCTTCAGCTCCCTGCAGAGCCCCTGTCCTTGTGGTCGGATATAGAGGGGGCCAAACATGGGAGAACTTCCCAAAGTGAGGGGATACAGTTCACTCTGGGAAGAGGAGCAATGGCATAGAGCAGCAGGACTGCCAGTTAAATCTCTTCCCCTGTCAGCAGTTCCATTAATCATTTTGAGCCTTTCTGGAAGCCTGCTGAAGCCGATGGAAGCCCTCTTCATGAGTTCATTGTTGTTTGCACTGGTGTCACTAAATCACTTTCATGTCCTAAGCTCTCCTTGGAAGAATTTTGATGCTGTTTTATCAGATTATCTGTTTCACTATTTCCTGGAAAAAATTAGGTGTGCCTTTTGCTGTGTTCTGTAAGCTTCTTATATGAAATGAAATCCAGAATATTTTCTTTTAGTAAAAGAAATATGTTTATGAACCAACTCAAAACAGCTTCTGATGCTTGTTTCTGTTTTTTTTTTATTATTATAATTTATAACATTTTAAAAATTGCTTTGATTCCCCAAATTACTCTTACTTTCCTCTAAAAATTTGCCATTATTCTTTGATTTTTCTTATATGGTAAAACTGTTCACTCTGTTTCTGGGTAGAAAAGCTGGAATGAAATGATCTTTCAGAACAGTGTACCTTTTTATGTTTCCAGTATTAACTAACCACTCAGGGTGTGATCTTTTTGAAATCAGAGGATTTTCTATTATACAGGAGTGGAAATATTTAGCTTCTTTCTCCCCTCTCAGAAAACAAACCACATCCTGGAAAAAGAAATGTTTTACACAGAATTTATACATGATAAGAAATTCATTCCACAAGTGGAGTAAGACCTTTAAAAGACCTTTATCTACCTCACAGAATAAATCTGATATGCCTTACAAACCATTATGTGATCTCTTCCTCTCATTGCATGCAGATGCAACTCTCTCTCCTAAGTGCTAACACTGTAATTTCCATTCCAATGATGAAATTGGGTGTGGAAGGGGAGAAGTTTATTCTAATGCCCTTGTATATGATTACATACTGGATTGTAAAAATTTAACATTTAGTTTGCTTCTTCTAATAAGCTTTTCAGAGCATAATAAATCTGAGTATCTTAAAACATCTGTTTGCTCTGGAAGATCAGTCAGTAGGGTTGGGCATCCTGCTGGTGGGGCTGCTGAGACTGTGTAAAGAGCCTGGTTGATACTTGCAGAGCATATTACAAAAGAGCTATTCTTTAGAAATTTTTTGATTTGCACAGCTTGCAAACACAGGATCTTGAGATTGAGCTTTATCTGTGCAAACTGTTTCTCTAGAAGTTCTGGAAATTTTGTTAACAAAGTGTATCAGAGATGCTTGAAAGGCAAGATCCTATTAGCAATATAAGATAAAAAAATCACAGTCTTTTTTTTGCTGTGTCTGAATGGGGCTTCTGGCACTTCTGACCAAGGGGCATCTTGCCAGGTGCAGAAGGTTCAACAGGGATGGCCCTCAACATATAACTGATGTGCACCTCCAGAGAACTTACACTGACAAGCACTGGTCAGGGCAGATGCCAGTTCCATTTATTTCTGCATTGCAAAACCTTCTGCTCTAAAGCAACCTTAAAGTGCCTCCTGTTTTTTCAGTCCTGTGTGCTGATGAAATGCAGTGTGATGCAGCACCCAGTAAAGCAAACTTATTCCAGCAAAGAGATTCCATAGCAAAATCTTTCAGCAGCCAACCACTCACACTGTAAAAACTCCAACTCACACTCTGGATTTGTGTGATGATACAAATCAGCTACAGCAGAGCAGACACTGCTGACCATGGAGTTTCTACCCAGAGCATCTGCAGCATTTTACCTCCCTGCCTCTGCTTAAGTAGACAATGTGATGTGGTGGAAACCAGCTTTGTGAACATAAAGAGTGAAACACAATTTTTTGGAGTTCATATGTGCATTCACATAAAGAAAAGAAATTAAATAGACAAGTGCAAACTTTTTATTTTTTCTAAAATTATATGTATTGCTTGTCAAAGAACTTGACAAACAACACTTGACAAATTAACAGATTTAATATCATGTAGGCAATTCCCACAGCTTATATCTCTGTATTTCTAGGTCAAAATCAGTACCACAAATTTTGTAAAACCAATAAGGAAGAAAAACAAAGCAAGAAGGAAGGAAGAAAAGGAAGAAAAACAAATTTGTCACATACTTTTACTATAAAACATTCTTCTTATGTGTTTTTAATACGTAAAGATGATATTTTGATGATTTCACGGAGGGTTTTGGGGCTACCTTTATTTCACCTTTATTTTCATTTCTTTATTTTGGCAGTATTTTTAAATGTATCTTCATGTGACTTTTAGAAATTTGTGAGTTAAAGGACAATCAAATATTTCTGAAGCTGGGCAGTAGTAATTAAGATACATAAAAAAGTTTGGGAAAGTTTAATTCATAGCACTGCAAAAGTTAAAATTATCCTATTTTGTTAAAGATACCAAGATAAAACATGTGACATAGGAAAAGATGTGTTACCAGGGAACTGTACTGGAGGTCTGGTAGAACCTAACTCTACTAATTTCTGTCCTGTGGCAGTGGAGGGAGTTAGAGTGGGTTTGGAGATGTCCTGAGTTCTACCAGGGCAAATAAAAAAAAACAGAATCCTGCAACTTCCTCTGCATTTCCCTAATTTTCACTATGTTCCAGAGCTAGTGAGAGATAGTGAAATGTGGGGCTCAAAATTATAGTGGGAACAACCCAAACTTTATCATTAGGATAACAGTGAAAACAGACTTGATTTGCATGGCAGAACTTGTGCAACATCTCCCAAAATAATTACTGCAAGCTGCTTTTTATCTGGACTCTGTTGAAGCAGAGACAAGAGAAAGGCAGATGGATACAAATAAAGCAAATCAATATTTCAGGATTTGCAATATGAGTATCCTAAATCAGTTCCCCAATATCAGCAGTAAAAGAAAACAACCCCTTATCAGACTCAATGGGATGTAGCAGATTGCTTTCCAAACCAGAGTACCTCTTGGGCTGTTTTCATGAATTTAAATCCCATTATAAATGCGGATGCTATGATTTTTCTTGCTGGTTTATATTGGTATATAACTTGATTATATATATTTGAGAAATTTCCTTTTCTCAAGGAAAGGAAACAAGCCTGTTGCTTTTATCTTGTACCAAGCAGATCAATAGATACACTGAATAAAGCTTGTGTGAAAAGAGAATCAGCCCTGATTTTCAACAATACTTATAGCTATAGACACACTAGCTGCAGGAAATCTGCCTCTTTGACTCCTCAATTCTAGTCTCTAATACACTCTCTCTGATGGCACCATGACAATTTTCTGAAGTAGATCCCTGAGACCTTGGGTCATTAGGTTTACTTTACTTTGTATGGTTTGTCTCAAATGTGAATTCAGGTTGTTTCTCAGGTGTACCACCTACTCCTCCAGAGGAGCAGTGAGCTACCATGACAGCTGAAACACTTCCCACCCCAGTGAAGCTTACTGAAAAATGTTCCCCTGACATGTATCACCTATTTAAGCAGTCAGGGAATGTTGTGAGGAACAAGCTTTCTTAGATTATTTCTGTTTAGGAATAAAATGATAAAGCATTTTTCCTTGTGCTATTTCCAGTTGGAAATACCATAAGGAAGCATGATTCTCATTATATTTCCTATTTGTCTAAATGTGTTCCCATGCCAAGGGAACAGCTGAATCAAAAGGCAGGCAATACCCCAGAGTTTTGATGCAAGCAAATGGCAAGTAAGAGCAAATTACTAATCTCCATTTCTTTGACCTTTTTTTTTTCCCCCTCAAAATTGTTGAAAAGTTTTGATGTAAAATGAAAACAGAATTATAGCTTAGGAAGCCTCTACAAAGCCTTATTCGTCTTTTCTGACAACAATCTGCTAACTAACTTATGTAAATATGAACAATTAATGCTTTCTAATACAGTTAATTGAAATGGAAAACCCAGACTCTGACTGAAGCTGAGGGTAACCTGCCCTGTCCTCCTGTATTTGCTGTAAGACTCAGTATGATGCTATGTTACTTCACTTTTTCTTTATTCTCATCTTAATATAAACTTTTTCCATATGTAACCAGTATGAGTAGGGCAAAACTCTTCTATCATGCACCAAAGTATTCTTCAAGCAGCATTTTACCTCAGGGCATGGAAGGGAAGGGGAGCATCTCTTTGCTCCCTGATGTTACCCACGATGGATCCTCATCTAGACAGGACTGACAATGACAGAGGCAAACATTCCTACAGGAAAAGTGGAGCTCCTGTGTGCAGACAGTGTCTGTGTGCTCTTCTCAGCACTTGTGCCTCCTCAGGGTTACCACATTGTCTAGCAGACAAAATGCCAGATGAGCACACAGCCATCGATTCAGGAAGCTGACATTGCATGCACTATGGACTCACTAAAGTTTTGGGGTTTTTTCCCCAAGAAATGATTTCTAACTAAAAATGTCAAAATTGCTGTCCTTTCTGAGTCTATATCTGGTTAGAGGGAGACACACCTTTTTCACCCAGGAATTTCTGAATCAACTTCAAAAACCAAAGGAAAACACTTCCATTGCTACATAAAGGAGATTTTGAGTTCTGCATAATCAGGATTTGTTTTGGGGACTGGTGGTGGGCAGAGGGGGAAGAATGATTTCCTTTATGAAGGCCATTAAATTATTTCTATGTCACAGAATTTTAATTTTATGTCTTTAACATTAAAGATGTTTGTCACTTATAAAGGGCTATTTTCTATTTTCTCTTTCTTGCATTTCCTGGTGATGAAAAGAATAAGGTTGTTGAATAGGTATAATAAAATGTTTTTAGCCACATATTATTTTCAGTAGTTAGACCGTAATTTTTTTTTTTAATACTAAGATGACTCATCTGGACAGTATTTTAAAATTGACAACATTTTCCTGCATCAAGATTGTGCTTGAAAAAGCCAGTTTTACAAAACAATGAGTACCTAACAAAAGGAGAAACTGAGGCAGAGGCCAATATAGGATTTGTAATTAATTCATCTCAGTGACAAAACCTTAAATTCTTTCTGACTTAATCAGGGTTCAGACATATATTTATTACAGCGAAACCAATAGATACCAGATTTCTCTGTAGTCTACTTTGAATATATATATATTTTTTAATTTAAAAGGAGTATGAAAATATCAAATGACAAAATGCCAGGAATAATAATGATTGCAATAACAGTGTCTGCAACTTTTACAATAGTAGAGCCCTGAATACTTTGTCTCTTTTAGGTATTCTTATAGTTAAAAATAATGTGTATACCAATAATGTTCTTTATTAGATTTTAAGATTCTGGTATGGGAAAAAAATCCAAAGGAAAAAGTAAAAGTAACTTGTCACTTAGTAATTCATGTGGAAAGAGACCTAGCCTACAAGAGGACATTATTGTCAGCTGAATGAAAGAGATTAAATTGATAAGGAAGAATAGAGGTCTGCTTCCTTCATTGTCTTGGAAAATACATTTGTTAGGCAGCTTTCCAACACAGAAAAGAGAATAAGACACTTCCTAGGACAGAAAGATTAGTAGTTGGAATAGCAGTCTTTCATAATAAACAAACCACATCTTTTTACCCTTTTAGGATTTGAGAATTGCTCTCCAATTATACTTCCCTTTTATGAAGATGTGAACATGACTGCAATGGTAACTTAAAGAAGACCTAAACTTTAACATGAGGGTTTTCACTTAGTTGCTTTAATATCTGTAAACCACACTTGTGTTTTAGTGGTAGATGCTCATCTCTCACTCAGTGACAAATGTGCTTTCTTAGGCAGAAAATATTTCTATGACGAGTTATTGGTAATATTCTGCTCTATCTAAAAACATGATGTGAGCAGCTACTGCTGAGGATATGACTTTAAATTAATTGGTTAAAGGAGATAAGCTCAATTCCTTGATCAAAGACTCTAAGCATCATCTACTCAATGGGTTTTCAAATGCATAAGGGATAGCAGTTTATGAAAGCAGTTTTCCATCCAGACCTTAGTATGAAAGAAACACTTGGTTAACAAAAATTATATATAGGGAGAAAGGATCACAATAAAACAAGCTATTGTTTCTTCAAAGAAATAGTTTAATGGAAAATGCCATTATCAGTTAAATAACTTTGTGATAATATGACAGTGGGTCATATATCACAGACTTTTCTCCAGTTTAAAAGCTTGAACAAAAGCCAAATCTTTCTATTGATTGTAATAGGCTTCAAATACGGACTCATATATTGAAACAATGCATTTTATATAATTAGCCATCTCCAGATAATTCCTGAATAACAGTCAATGCATATATATCTACCCAATTCTGACCTTAATTCCAGCAGAAATTACTCAGAATTCTATCTGTTATTGTTTCTCCTACCTCCTGTGTGGCTGAACAGCTTCACATGGGCCTTCAAAGGCCTGCTAGTAAGTTATGGAATTGATAACGAGTAAAAAAAGTACATTGTCAGTTTGTTTCAAATTTGTAAAAGGCACTAATACACCATACATTTCCTTGTAGTTGCAGGAAACAATAGTACAATTCTGCTTTCTAAGCAATTAGAATTAACAAAATTATGCTTGCTATGGAGGAACATATCTACTTACACTGGTATCCTTCCTCCACATTCTTTATGCCACTGTGGAAAAAAAATTATTATCAAACGTATTCTAAAGGATTCCTACAGAAAATCAAGTTTCTACCCCATATACCTTGTACTACTAGAATAAACCTAGCCTAAGTGGTGATGATATCAAAATAATTATAGTCACTTGCTTGGTGTGTGAGACAATATTAATTAACCATTAAAAGTCTGCCAGTAGGGACAACCGAAATCTTTCCAGGAAAACAACAAAAATGGAATAGCAACTTGCTATTTCAGAAAGCTAACCAAATCCAGAGAGTATGATCTTCCCGATGTACATCTTGGCCAAAATTCCTTCCTCTTGGTAACTTAAGGATACTCTGTATAGCATAAATCAGCACAAAATTAGGCCTTTTGAAATTCACTCAGTTAATAGTTGAGAATTGAGTTTAAACATGATGACCAATGACTAATGCCTATCTCTGCATGCTACTATGTATCTAGGCAACTTTTCTTAATCAGTATGACTGGAAAAAATAGGAATAAATTGGTCAAGAACACATTTAAGCTGGAAAACAACTTTCCTCTTTAACAAAAACATGAATCATCTATGAAGATGATTAGGGGACAGGAGCATCTCTCTTATGGGAAAAGGCTGAGGGAGTTGGGCCTCTTCAGCATCAAGAAGAGAACACAGAGAGCAGATCTCATCAATGCACACGAGTATCTGCAAGGCGGGTGTCAAGAGAAAGTCCTTTTGGTGGTATGCAGCAGCAGGGAAAATGGCAATAGTCACATACTGAAACACAGGAAGTTCCATCCCAATGTGAGGGAAAAATTCTTTCCTTTGAAGGAGACAGAAGTGTGTAAAAGGCTTCTCAGAGTTGTTGTGAAGCTTCCCTCTCTGGAGATATTTAAAACACACCTGAATATGATCCTGTGCAATCTGTTCTAGGTGAACCTGCTTATTGGGGGGGTTTCACTACATGATCTCCAGACCCCCCTTTTGACCCCAAACATTTCATGCTTTTCTGAATTTTAGAAGGAGCCACAAAGGGAGGAAATCTTAGGGATTTCTCAGTTCCATACAATTGTTGAAGGAATTATTAGACCTGGCTGAGTGCGACAGGAGTGCATTAGATTTAGGGCTCCAGACAGTTTTCCTTGCTGGGTTAGCAGTGTCCCTTTGAAGCACCCACACCCTGAACTCAGTGCTTTGCCCATCTTCCCAGCAGTGAGAAATGTTTGCTCCACACCACCACCCACTGTATTTGCATATACAATCTTGCATATATATCTCCATTAATCCTTCAGGAAAAAAACAAAGTGCCCTAATGTGCTTTTTCTGTCATGCTGATTAGAAAGTGATCTTCAACAGACTCCAGGTGAGCATAACTCGAGGCCCTTCAAATCCTGTGGTACAAGGAAAAGCTCCAGGTGATGGATAGTCTATTGCAGTGGAGATGGTCTATCTTCTCCCATATGCAAGTAAATTTTGTGTTGCTGATGTGGATCAATGGAGTTTAGTATGTTAACATGCCAAAAATTATCCTGCAAACTGCAAGAGTAAAGTCCTGGTGACACCAGCCACTCCAGCAGTTTTGTTCCTGGTTGCTGCTGAAATACATGCTTATCAAAGCTGACCAAGTTACTCCCTCTGAGTGTCTCTGTGGTGCAACCCAGGATGACCAGGGCCTGCAAAGGTTGCCAGCCATCCCTGAGAACCCCTGTAACCCCTCACATGTGCAAGTAGCTCTTTCACACTCAGTCTACAGCTCTAGTGCTCCTGACTTGTTGCACATGTTACAAAACAAAACAAACAAAAAAAAAATTGAGTTAATTTTATAGATATTCTTAGTAGGAGTACAAGGATTTGTGGTCCTCTGAAGCTGTATGTGACCCTATCCTTTGTGGTGGAGCTTCCTTAACTTAATTTTAAAGACATAAAGGGCTGATGTCTGTATTTGAATATGGGATCTCAGGATTTATTTATAGCTAATGGAGAGGAATGGGCACTTTTAGAGTGCAATTCATCTGACTTATTTTACACACCTATCCTGTGTGAAACCTATCCTGAGTGTTTCACACATGTGAACTAAGAGGAACAGGGTTTTAAATATTGAGATTGCCCGTGCCTCTTCCAGTGAGAGCAGACAGGGCATTGCAGCAGCTATCTGGCTCATGGTGCATCCTGTATTAATGACTTCTTGGATGGGATGCCAGGGAGAACATTTTGCATGCAATTATTTGTTTGTTAATCTCAAAAAAACCCAGAGGCTTTTGTTTGGATTCTACTTTTTTTCCCAGCAAGTCCTTTCTTTTAAACCTGTTTGGAGAATGAAAAGAATACACAAAGTAAGTGTTTTGGTAGTAGACCTTGGTACCTTGGTAGACTTGCAGCATCTTTTGCAAGTCAGTTTTTGAGTAAATGGAGAAACATTAAAGTTAAGTGTTAATCTTCAAAAGGCACTGCTGGAACACCAAATTCTGAACATTGAACAACAGGTAGTTCAAGATGCACAGCCAAAAATAGAGGCAATCTGACTTGGAAATAGCTTTTTGAAATGTGTTTAATTTCTATATGCTTTTTTTTTTTAATGTATAGAACAAAACTTGCCTCACATGAAGTAAATTATATTCTTGCCAACACACAATAGGTTTGTAGGAAAGATGGGGATAAAATCATGGACTGAAAAATTGTGCTTTAAACAGTAGCTGCACTCCCCTTCTTTTATAATCTCAAGCTGTGGCTTTAACCATTGTTACTTTGGGATTTACTGTAGTTTTTCTCTACCATTAAAGAGCAGATTATTTCAAAAGTACCTTTTATTCAAACTAAATTGACTTTCAAAAGGAACTTAAGCTTGCTCATATGATTTGTTTCCTTTTGTTTCTGCCTTTCACACTTGTCTCAACACACTTCTAGCCATCCTGATTTGAAAGCAGCAGAGACAGGTCTCTTGGCTTCTGTAAAGGTATTCATTTACCAATATATAGAAATATCACTTGGATAGGAGAACACCTAGCTCTGATTCAGATGGTTATAGCTTTAGAGTGTATCTCTTTTATTGGACTTTGTAGACATACTATGGCATGATTTCCTAATGGGGACATAAGAAAGGATTCTGTATTAAATTTCATTGCCTACTCTGTTACTAATGCGACAGGAGACCTTGGGCAGTCCCCATGAGTTGTCTTGCTTGTCTTTCTGTATCTTTTCTATCTTGTACATTAAGTCTGTAATTCTGCAGAAACACAGACCCACAAGTAGTTTATTCATTGAGTAAATAATTTTAAAACCGTTTGAGAAGGTATTTTTGTGGGGCATAGATGAGTCCTTCATAAGGGTTTATGTGGAGTATAGAGCAGTAGGAGCCTAATCTTGGCAGGAGAATTCACACACTTTTGTCATCCTGATACTAAACAATTTTCAACAGGCATAAAGTGCCATAAACTGGATAGAATTATACTGATTTTCTGTTACCTTATGCACCAAAGTGTACATCTTCTCTAGCAAGGCATATCACCATAAAATTTCAATATTAGTTGCATTTATCCCTATTTGCACTGCTGAAAATGATGCAAGCTCCTAAATATCTTTGCTGTGGTGTTTTTTTTTTTTTAATTTCAGCATTCCCACTGAACCTTTTAATCTTCCATTTTTTGCTCCACAAAATATGCTTTGTCCTTCCTCTGTGGCAACACCTCATTGTAGATGTACAGGTGTTAATCACCTCTTATGTGGAATTATGCTGCTACTATCACTGGAGAACTTAAGCAAGAATGTTTTGTCATGATAAAAAAGGAGTATATGTTTACTGTATATTGTGCAAAATATAATCCCTTTCCAGTGTAAATTCTGTGTCATTGTAAATTCTGACTCTCATCAAGAATTTTTTAAAGCCTGGTTCTAGGAATAAGCAAGCATGCAGTTACTCATGGCAGCATGGTTGTACTACAAAAGGAGCTAAAGCTTTGCTGTCTTTGCTCAGCTCTGAAGCCTCTCTCACTGCTGCCTTCATGGGGAATGGGATCTGAGAGATGACAAATGCTCAAATTGAGTAGTCCCTTCCAGGAGTAGATGTTGCTTTTCCTGCCTTTTCTATTCCTTCTGCAGCCATATGAGAAACACAGGGGTATGTCCTGGTGCTACATCTTATCTGTGTCAGCTGTGTCCTGCTGAACCAAGTTCAAACTGTGTGGTCCCAGCTCAGTCTAAGTCACAGATATCCTAAGGACTAGCTTCAAAATTAAGATTATGTACTCAACTGAGAAACTCTGAGATTAGTGTTTGAAGGTAATTGGGATATTTTTGCTACATAAGTTACATACAAAACTAAGAAAAGAAGAGGCTCTATGAAAGCTTTTTGTGGTGTTCAAATGAAGTTCAATATAGACAAAATAAAAAGCTATTTAAAATATCAGAACTTTTAAAAATCTAGTAAAATTACTTAAAATTACCCATTTTTGATATAAACAAGCATTATTTTAAATAAATGTCAATGTATACAAAATATCAATATATACAAAAATTCACAGATTAGTTCTAACTCTAAATTCCTGAATTGTATGTCTTATTAGTTTCGTTCCAATATTAGTATTTTGGAAGTTATCTTACTTACCCTTCTACACATTTATGTAGTGAGGACTGATGCTAATAAAAGTCTCATATACTATGTGCAGATTAAAACTCAGTTATCTAAAGAGTTCAATTTGAGCATGAAATTCAGTGAGAGCAAATATGGGATACATTAGGGATTTTGAGACTTTGCAATGAGTAAGAATATGGTATTGGGATTTTGTTAACTGATAGGCAAGGAGATCTAGCTATCACACAGTGATGTCAGGATGATCTTGCTGTGAACTGGGAACACAGTAGGATTTTCTTCCAGGTTGTCAGAGGAGGGTGGGGGAAGGGCTGGTCCCTGTGGTATACATTCATTTATTGACTA
This sequence comes from Dicaeum eximium, assembly GCA_013396995.1. Classification (NCBI taxonomy): domain Eukaryota; kingdom Metazoa; phylum Chordata; class Aves; order Passeriformes; family Dicaeidae; genus Dicaeum; species Dicaeum eximium. The sequence continues at coordinate 984,312 of VWZP01006227.1, read as the reverse complement.
CAGTCACAGTTATTTGCTTCAGCCAGCATGATCTGAAATGCATGTACAAAAGCATATAGGTATTGGAATTTTCAACTCAAATCAGAATCCTAATTAACTGTAAATCGTAAAGCCAGTAGCCTGAGGTATATTAAAATGAGAACTTTGTACATGAAAGGCTGCACATGCCCCAAAATCTAAGTATTTCCTACTTATAAACCACCAAATTCACTGCATCAGCTTCCATGACTGTAATTCTGTTCCTGAGGGATATACAAGTAGAGTTAACTGAAAACAAATATGAGTTTGCAACTCATAGAACAAGTCATTTTATGGAGACATTAAAAATCACTGACATAAGGAAAGACAACATAAAATATTTGTACTTAAGGTAAGAATATGATATTAAAGCCAGAAGTGAACTTAGTCCATTGTACTTCATCAAATGCCTCTTTAATCTCTAAATGTATGTGATTATAAAGACATTAATTTCAAGGGGAAAACCACATCAGTAAAGCACTGCTGAAACACCTGGCACAATTGAATTTCACGCAGCGCCAAACGTGAAGGCAAAGAGATGAAGTTATGAAACACATTGAACAGAACTGACACAGAACTGACACGTTCTATCAGATACATAAAAGGTTCTGGTTATAAAGACCCAGTCCTGCTTAGGGCAACAGGGGTTATGTTGCCTTTAATAGGAGCAGAATCAAGCTGTAAAGGGATATTTGGTCGGTCCTTCGGTGTTCAGGAGCAAACAACAAAACAGAAGTTGCAGAGCCCTTGAGCCTGAGGACCCTCTGCTCTGTATCGTTATTTCCATCTCATGGGGCCAAGTTATCCTGTGATCTTGATTTTAATAACAGCTGGATCCTTCCCCTTGTCACATGCTGAGGCCAGGGCTCGAATACAAGCTAAGGTGTTCCCTCAGCTACTCCACCACCATGCCCTATCCTAAGGGTGTAACTTTTTCAATAAATTGATGAGGCTCAGCAAGCTCTATGTCTAGACTGTAAATTATATTGAACGCGGCCTATTTCCTAAAATAATTTTGACTATTGGCTAAAATACCTATTAAATGCTAATTGTCCTTTTTGGCGTGGTATAATTGAAAGGAATTAGCTACTTTCTTTGTTTCCTCATGGAAGACAGAGTTTAATAGTAAAGAAAGTCTGCTGTGAAAATGGCAATACATATACTCAGAACAAGAAAAATTCCTACAATATGAATTAAAGAGGTGACAGGAAGAATGGCAGGAGTGGTTTAATGTTCAAACATCAACCTTCATTAATTCCCCTAAACAACGTCTGTGCAATAAATAATGGCTAAAAAAGAGTGAGGAAAAAGTAGACTAATGCAGATTAAGGGAGATATGAATGTTTGGGAGGATTTTGGGAGTACCTTGAGGTTACATGCAGTAAATATATTGCCAAAAACAATACTAAATTTAATACTAATCATAGAACATCTCAAGTTGGAAGGATCCATTAGAATCATCAAGTTCAATTCCTAAATACACAGCCATTCTGAATATTCACATTGAAAAATACTGTGGGACCCACTGTTGGAGTTGCAAAACTTCACCCAATTTATAGTGACTATGCAGCTGGTGGTGCTATTTAAATCTGTTTCTCTCCCTCAGAAAAGCTCACTGTCACCCATGAAAGGAGGAACAAATACCACCTATGTGTATGTTAACTGAACGTGTTTATCTGAATCTGTCAACTACATCAGAAATCAAGTTGCTAAATGCTGTGCTCAAAAAATTTTTGTGGATTTGTGACATTCCTTGGAAGGCTTTAGATCCATAAAGCAATGAATAAATTATAAGAAGACATAATTATGGTATTTTCATCCCTGACAGATATAATTTTACTCCATAAACACTGAAAAGAAAGCTGTTTTTTTTTTCTCAGACCAACACTCAGATTTAAAGGGAAAAAAAAAAAAGAAAGAACATGTCTTTGCTGAAAAATGACATATTTAGTAAATATTGTCCATGGTAATTGTTCCTGTGGGATCACAACAGAAACATGTTTCAGATACTGTAACTACTGTATATTCAGAGTCTATGAGCAGTGTATATTCAGAGTAGAAGATAATCTCTGTAATGTTTCTTATGAAGCTCCTTGTGGAGCCTCAAATGTAATTTTAATGGTATCCTGAAGAAAAAAAAAAAAGTTATAACTCTCAAATTGGATTCCAGAGATAAGGTTAGTTACTGAGGGTACAATTTACATCTGCTGAATTTAGCTGTCTAACATGCATGTATCTAATTTAGGCTCCCTTTGCAGTCCATCAAGGGAAGAACGTAGCTCCAAAGGGAGAGCAATTCCACTCATTCTGACCACAGTTTTAGGACAGGATGAAGCCTGAGAGGAAAAACAGATAATAAGAATAGCAACCTGAATTTGAGGCAGGAAACACAAGGAAAGTGTATTGGGTATAGACTGATAGTGCATATTTGCACATAAAAACAGATTAATGAAACGGGAATTTTCCAAACATCTCTAGGGATTTCCCCCACATCTGCTGGAAATCACTAGGAGATGGCTCCACATTGAATGCTTCAGTCTGAGGCTTCAAATCATCCCTGTATCTCTGTTCAGAGAATCCTGTAGCATATATGTAAATCTTCAAGCTTAAATCCCATTAACATCAAAGGGATGTAAGCATGCACTTAAATGTTTTGCTGAACTGGTACCCTTGGCCCCACTCCAGCAAAACATGTAAGCATGTGCTTAACTTTAAGAATGTTAACCCTGTTAACTTCTATAGAGTTGATTTTCTACAGTTTCCTCAAGTAAAACACACATTTCAATGCTTTCACAAGTCACTATCTTAATAAAGATGCAATGCCTGTATCTTATCAGCATTACAAGCCTCAGCTAAATTAGTCATACTTAAGCACAAAGAGTAGAGCTATGTATGCTGTGAGGAGAAGAAATCCATTAGAAATGCCTAACCAAATGGTAAATACTGAAAACTAAGTACATAAAAAAATGGATCCCAAAATAGTGTAAACTGAATTAAAGCCTTGGTTCATCCAGGACTCAAGCACTTGATGTGCTTTAAGCACATTGCAGTTTATGTCTACTTTAATGCAGTTTAGGCAAGTGCTTAAGCACCATGATGAACGGGTCCAGCAGTGTACACCTTCCCTTTTATATGTTAGCTAAAGTAAAATCCTCTGGCTTTTGTATATCACATTGCTTTGCCTAAGATATCAGACAAGCTGCTCTATTCTGATGCTTATATGTGCACAATAAATCTAGACATAAAAATCAATAGAAACATTTAAACCTGAGAGGCTGTAGAAGTGCCATTGGAAAAAGACAAATGTGAAAAAAAATGAATCTCACTTAACAATGAGTTTGCTATAACAGGCAAAGAATTGTTCATGTTCATGTGTATTCATATTTTTTCACAGGAAAAATTTTGCTAGAATAAGTGCTACACAATTTTTTAATGTATATTTCTAGATTTTTCACATTTACACCTTGCTAAGCAAGGGAAGTTTTAAACGACTCTCTGCAGTATGCCACACAAGGAAGTTACTTTTCCTTCATAGGTTTTGAATTTTATTGAAGTAGTGTGATTCACTTAAAAATTAGGCAAATATAATATGTTCAGTGCAATGATTAATGATGTATATATTTACAAAATAGTCACAGGGCTATGTTTTGTTTTTGCATGATGGCACCCTGTTTGCTAAATATATCATAGGTTTACGTTCTGTAATGATGCATCCTTCCTCAGCTATTAATCTAAACTGCAAAGTACATGTATATTTAATAATCTTCAGAAAGTCTGTAAGACTAATTTAAATTTTCTATCCATCCTGCAGCTTTAAAGATCTTCTAATATTGGCCACCAATCCTATACCATCACAATACTTTAATATATGCAAAAAAGATTAATCAACAGTATGAGATGAGTGAAATCAGGTCTCTAAATGCCAATAGGAATGTTGTGCCCTTAAATTTATATTCTAAACCAAAGTTATTTTTCATCTTTGACAGTGCAGTGAACTGAAGTCATCATATTTAAAATATTTGAAGAGGTGAATATCATATACTGATGTGTAATGGCATTTCTTCTGGTAATCTGAACATCAAACCATAAGAATAAAGAAAAAAAAATAGGAAAATGAGTAAATTGATCATAATAGCAGTCCCTTATAAATAAATTTGGCATTTATTTGAAAAATTAGTTAATAGAAACTTACAATATGTAGTGTTATTTTCATCACTTGTAACATATGCTTAGAAACCTGATAAATATTTATCTTCCTTTCATTATAATAATTCACAACTCAAAAGAAAAACTGCAGTTTCTTCAGTTATATTTTTTCCATGCATATGGCATGCTATATTCTTTTATATCATCATTTTTAAAAAAAATATTTTATTATTAACAGGAATCTGATAAACAATAAAACTAGAGAAAAATATGAAAATTAATTTGTAAAAACATTTGAAAGAAAAAAGCACAGATGTTTTAATATTGTCATTTAGAATCTATGAAATGAAATGCATTTTTAAAGACAAAGTTAATGCCTCCCTTTGAAATCCTCCTGTTAAAATCAAAAACACAACTTTAATGGAAGACAGACATAGGTACTGTATGAAGAATTACAGCTTAGAAAATTAATAAAAATAGTATCTAAAACAGTATTAGTAAGATATGAAGCTCATTCATTAATGGTCTCTGTGATAATATATCACTGAAAATGTTGCATGAAGGACAGTCTTTGATAGGATTATGTACAGTATAATAGCAAGATATTGAAATTAAAATTCACTGAGAAGATACATCTTGTGAACTGAAGGGTAAGAAGATAATAATGGTAACATTAATAATAATAAATAACAAGTATAAAATGATTCACATAAATAGAATTTTCATCAGCTACCATTATTGTAATTATGAGAATGATAAAGTAATAATCTACAGTAAATAGCTAATTTTTATTGATTCACTGTTTAATTTCTTTTTTTAAAGGGCTTTAGAATTGCTGTCAATAACAATAATGTGTACACGAAGAAAAGTTAGGTAGAGAATAAATGATAGAAACTGTATTGTGTAATCTTTTTCTAAAGAATATTTTGAAGATATTTATGTTGTTTGGTGGATGAAAAGAAAAATTCTCAAAATAATTTCCCCACCTATTTAATGAGTGCTGTCAGATTTCTTCATTAGATGATTATTAGGCTTCCAGAGACATATTGGGAAAATTTAGAAAGCTTGGTATCTGGCTTTTTAATTATGCCTCTCTGTAAGATGCCATCAATGGCATCTATGAGGAAAAGCCAGGCCATAAGCTGTCTGACTCTACAGCAGCAAACAGCAAAATTAGCACAAAAGGCAATGAAAAGGTCAAGGCAGAGGCTGAATAGGAGAAATTCTAAGTAATGCTGAGCAAATATATTCTAGAATTTAGCATACATGCACCAAACACAGCTTCTGCACGGCAGCAAGGTGTAGCTCAAATCTTAGGATAGGCAAAAGAAAGACAGAACCTTATATGAGCAATTGAAGTGATGAACATATGATGCCATTGAATGCCCAATTTCAGCTGCTTTTGGATTCATAGAGGAATAGGGAATAGCTTGTGCTATGCCTTAAAAAAAAGCTGAATAATGTAGTCCCAAGAGAAGGACTGCATTTTAATTCATAAAGATTTTCTCTTTAGTTTTTTAATATATTCGTTGTAGCAGTGTCTTTTGATAATTAACAATGCAGATGGCCTTTGATCAGCCACATGCAAGTATTTTTATCATCTGTTTTCTTTCGAATTAAGAGGTATATTGGATAATAGCAACCTTCATTGTACACCATGATTTTACTTTTGCTTTGCATGTTGCTGTCTGAGTTTTGTGGGCCACTGGTCAAGAAACCATTTCACATAGTTGAGTAAGTTCATGTTATAAGAGGGTTCTTCTTGTAAGCAGCTGTCTGCCTCAAACTAAATACATTGTAATACTGAGTAATATTGTTTTCACTATGCAATGAAGAACATATTTCAAATTTTTCCCTTTTTCTTAAAGAAAAGAAGTAACTGGGGAAAAAAAAAAAAAAGAAATGCCAGGTTGACTATGGGAAAACAGCACAAACCCAGTGTGGGTCTCTCTCTGTCTGACAGTTTAAATTCATGTCCTTCTCATAATGGCACATGGCCATAATGGTATAAAGAACAGAGCAAACAATGACTGTTGCACTCCAGATGTTCGATGTCCTAATGAGCTGTGTTATGCCTCCGTGGTGGTGGACTTAAAAATCAGAGGTCTGGCTAAAAATCTGGCCATCATATTGTCATTATGTCAGTTAGATAGGAAACATATAAAAGGTTCCTACTTAAGTGGGAGAAACTGGCAATAATTTGAAATGTTTGATATAGTCATAAGGGCAGTAAGAGGACACCTCACCTTGAGGGCAGATGCCAATGCTATGATATATATACTCGTGGTAAAAAGCAAAATGCTTTTATTGGCATGAAAAAAACAACATGAAATGTGTAGCCGTATTCTTCTTTTTTTTTTTTTTTTTTTTTTTTTTTTTTTTTTTTAAGAAGAGTAGATATTCTCCCACTGTATCCATTCCAAGGAGGGGACAGTTGACACATGATGCCAAGTCCTGGGAGAAGACAGGAGGGATTCTGTGTGCAGAGAGAGAGAAAAGATCTGTCTTACACAGTTAAAAGGGGAAATGGGTACCTGGGATAAAAGTTGTGTGTGTCTGTATATATATATGTATATATATGTCTGTATGTAAGCAAGAACATATCAGAATGTCTATTTATATGTGATATAATAGCAGTAAGAGAGGAACTTTGTGAAATTACCAAGTTATATAATTAAAAGCAATAAATAAAGTTTTGGGTTTGAAAAAATGATCCATAGAAATCCTGAGGTATTTTTAGAGATGTGCAGGATCAGATTACTTAGGTGAGTTACAAAAAAACACCACAGTAGTGCTGCAATGGATAAAACATTGCAAAGAGCAGAAAATTCCATGTATGATTTTCAGTGCACAAACTATCTACTTTTGAGACAGAAAATTCCCTTTGGGGATTCATGTTCATTCATCCTAACACTATCTGTTAGGAGCTTCTCAAACCTCCCTCTGAAACATGTGGTATTAACCCCTCCTGGAAACTGGATCGCCAACAACCTTGACTATTTTTCTTAGCCACTATTAATAGAACTAATATTATTCATAGAATGGTTTGGGTTGGAAGGGATCTTAACAATCAGCTATTTCCAACCCCCCTACCAAAGACAGGAATACCTTCCCCTGGACCAGGTTGCTCTGAGCCCCATCCAACCTGGCCTTGAACGCTGCCAGGAGTGGGGCAGCCACAGCCTCCCTGGGCAACCTGTTCCAGTGCCTCACCACTCTCACAGTAAAGAACTTCTTCCCAATATCTAATCTACCCTTTAAAGCATTCCCTCTTGCCTTGTCATTACATGCCCTGTAAAAAAGTGCCTCTCCATCTCTCTTGGAGACCCCTTTAGGTGCTGGAATGCTGCTCTAAGGTCTCCAGGGAGCCTTCTCTTCTCCAGGCTGAACAACCTCAATTCTCTCAGCCTGTTTTCATAGGAGAGGTACTCCAGCCCTCTGAGCATCTTTGTGGCCATCCTTAGGATCCAACACATTCATGTATTAATATTTGTTCTGATTTCCTACAAACATAAAAGAGAAGATAATTTGTCTCCAGCTCCTATAAGGTAGCGTCCTTTAAAATTTTTTATTATAATTTTTTAATCTGCTTTGTGGACATTTTCCTGAAGTAAGGAACATGGGACTGTGACCTTTTTAAATATCTCTGCCAGGTGAAAGTGATTGTTCTGATAATTATTGATTATTAAAGACAAGAAGAATAATTGCTGCTTTCAAATATCCTGCAAATCATAAATGCCTATATGAGGGCTTTCCCTAGGCAAGCTTCCAGAATGGTCTCCCAGAATGTTATTTCCAAATGAAGAATTTGGATAAATTTGATTCCTCCTGTTCTGAATTCAATTATTTTAAAAAGCACAAGGGTGGCGATTCTTTACTTGAGTGGATTTTACCCATTTTCAGGTGGGGCATTCACTTATGAAGTGGGTGGGAGTCCAAGGACTGGGTCTAGTTATTGCATCCAAGAGCTAATGGATGGAAAAAAATTGTGTGAATAAGTATGCAAGATTATACACACTGTAAATGGGGCATGCAATTCTAAAATAAAAACCTAAAATTCTGCTGTTCAGGCTATTGTTAATTAGATAATTTAAATCTATTTTAAAAAACCCTACTGAATTCAATCTGTTCTCTTTTCCATGCTTTATTTCTGTTGATGATTTCTTATAAAAGTACAATGATCTCAGTTATATGATTGCTCTACCCTTTAGTCTCAATGCATTGTGTAAAATATAATGCAGTACAGATGTCAACCTAAGAACTAAATAGCTTATATTTCTTAAGAACCATGAAAAAATATTAACACTATAGAAACAATAGTTCAGTAATTACTTTTTGCTGTGAAGTGAGGTTAGGCATTTATCCTTATAGATCCCTAATACACTTAAAGTCAGCACTGCCCCTGTGGTCCTTTTACCTTTGTTGATAAATGTATTGTACAGGATACCTTGTATGACCACTACAGTATTTGAGGTCATGCTAGGCTGTTAGCACAAATGGTGTGAACAATAGTTTATATGCCACTTAACTCCTTGGAAGAAACAGTTAACCTTGCCAGAGAGGACAGATCAGTCATGTATAGTTATTAAAGTCTAGAAGGTTTTGTTATGTTCTGAAATACTTTTATAGAACTACAATACTCTGGTACGGGCTTTACCAAGTAGGGGAGCAACAAAGTCAAGAATTATCTTTGCCACCTTTGAAAAGGATATTCAAAATTTTCTAAAAAAAAAAAAAAATTTTACCAGACCTACTTTTGAAGCACACACAAATTTTGATATATTTAATCACTAGAATTTTCGAACAAGACTAACCAGTAGCAGTATATTAAGTCACTGTCTTAAAACAAACTAAGTTTACAAAAATTGTGAATTTGATGGCCTTGAAACGGACAGTCAACAAAGAAACCTTTAGATCTTCTTGACTACTGTTTTCCAAATAATGATGAACCATCATAAATGACACAGATGAACATCATAATTGAATTTTATTTATCAAGCAATTAACTATAAAAATACCTTCCAAGCAAATATCCTTTTCTAGAATTTCTCATGAATAGAAATGACAGAGTGAACAAAGAATAAAACCCGGTAGGAGATTACTGAGGATTTATCAGGTATTCTACATACAGATGGCAATGACACTGCTGTTAACACAGATGACCCAGTTTCATGACACCATATTCAGTTTCTACATTGTTGTTTATTCCAGTGGATTGATTATCAGATCCAACCAATTTTTGTCACTTTTAGAAAACACAAAGCTGAAGGCAGCCCCATCCATTTCCGGTTCAGGCATAGAAGCCTGTCAGCTCCTGTACCTGCATGTGTGTTTGTATGCATCCAAACATCATCAACCACCACTGAATCTTTACATTTTAAGGGTGAATTCAGAATGTTAGTGCAGCTGTCTTGGTCTGGGCTGCATTTTCAATGCAGCACACTCACATCAGTCACTTGCTCTCCTCCAGCTCTGGTTTAACATCCCTGTATGCAAACGAACAGGTGCTACCCCAGGCAGGGTTTGAAGTTACAGAGGAGTGCTCTCCTCCCTTTGACAACCAATCTGCCACATGCCACATGCCTCATCCATGCTGCACTGCTTCCACCCCTTTTCTCCAGGATGGACCTCTCCCTGGATTGTTGATACCCAATTCCACACCTGAGGTGGCAAAGCCTCACTGAGCCTTGTGGAAGCTCTTTGCACTGGCACACTTATGTCCTGTGCAAGCATGGGAACTCTCAGCACAACATCAGCTTCCAAGTCTCTGAGCAGGAAACTCTGTCATGTGCCAGGGTAGATGGGAGCAAACACATTCCATAATGAGCATTTAGGGGAGGAAAAAACACTTCTAGGTGTGTCTTCAAATGTATTTGATAGTCCATGTGCATACTCTCCTACCAAGAACCATTACCTCATTAGGTAAGAATGCTTACTGTCTCTTCAAGAGAAGGACATGGAGAGCAAGAACAGGAAGAAATCAGATTGCTACCACTGCCTTTTAAAATCTCCTAACTAGCAAAATTAAACCATGTCTCTTTATTTATTTATTGCACTTGTAAAAAGATTAATGGGGATGTGATTCCTTCAGGCTTTTACATATAACCCCATCACACAAAGAACAAAATTACACAGTGCAGCAAACGATCTAAATTAGCTACATTTATTTAAATAACTGCTGTGGAGGAAACAATAAATCAACAAGAATCCTCACAAAAATGTGTTTACAAAGTGTCTTGTAATTTGTTTTAGCTAGGACACAGACTTCTAGCTCTTAGCTAAGCTTACTTCTAACAGTCTATTATCATATCAACAGTTAATGAGTGTTTGCTATAGAAAAGCATTTCTTAGCAAAAAAAAAGACTATGTGTAACTTCTGCCTTACTGTCCTTTAAGATATGGCTGGCAACTCCACAAGAAATAGATTTTCCTAACAAACATTTTGTTAAAGGCTCCTAAGAACTTGTGAGACAATTGAAATTAACTGACAGTGCTTTGTTAAATCAGAAAAACTGATTACTTGAATGGTCATAATCATGCAATTATCTCATCTTCACTCTTTTTGAAGACTGTATCTATATCTACTCCTATATCAGGAGTGAGTAGGGGGAGCTCTAATGCTGAACCTGTGATGTATTCATAAATCAGTACTTTCAGAGCCTGTCATGGACTCCATAATGAGGGTCATTATTCAGGCAGAGTGTCAAAACTACTATCAAAGGACCTTCTCAGAATCACAATCATTCTGTTTCTTGTTAAATAAGCAATGTAGTACACAAAAATGGCAAACAAGAAGCAGGTCAATTTGATACAGTATGAGGGCACAGAGACCTCTAGAGTAATTTACCCTGTGGGAATTCTGATGGTTTGTGAGATAAATTATATACACCCTCAGAAATGATTAATGGTAATAAAATCCCAGGAATATTTTCAGAAAAAAAAAGTCCATATGTCCATATGGAAACTTCAGTAACAAAGAAGACATTTTCTAAAGCGGAACACTTAAAGAAAATTATTATTAGAACTGCAAGTAGCTCTCGGAAAAGCTACTAAATCTTATTACAAAGTTGGCAGCATTCTGTGGACATGCTTTATTTCCATTCGCTGAAAGAGTTTTTTTTAAAAAAAATACCCAAACCTAGAGCTTTTCTGAATTAAAAAGAAACGAGATAAAGGTGGGGGGGGAGGGGGCAGTGGAGAAAGGAATGACAAATTGTAAAAGATTTACTGAGACAGGCTATTTTTGACTTAATTTTATCATAACCAATATGAGTTACAAAAGGAATTATTAACAGAATATCACTTGGATGTTTGACCACAATGGCAATACATGCAAATTATTGGTAAGTGATTAAAGGCTGTATTCAAATCACATAGCATAGGTGCCTAAATTAGGCATTGGCCTTACTTCCCTTCTTTCACTTTAGGGAACAAGAGTATAATAGCCCTACATGCAAAGTAGTCTGAATTGCTCATTCTCACTTGAACTAAAATATCACATTAGTAATGGGTAAATTAGGCACCAGTGAAGGCAGCCTAAATTCTGTCTCAAGATGACTTCTAGATACAGTGGCCAATCATTTGGGGATTAATAGTAAACCTCTTCTGACACCAGTAAAGTGTCTCAGATTAGTTTTAAGCAAAAGCTCTTTACTTTCCCTTGTCTATTAGGGAGCTGTGTTGAGTTTATGCATGGTATCTTTTCATAATATGCACAACTATATATTATACATATGGATACACATATGCATTTATGTAATTCCACAGGTATGATCATACACAGCATAACTCTGAAACAGTAAAATATTGTAGGGCAGAAATTTCACTATGGTCTCTTAATGTAGCTCTTATTTGACTGGTCTGAGTCTTCTCATAAGGCTTTGTCTAAGAAACTGTAAAGTAGATCTGACCAGAATTTAGTGTGGTCTATGAAACTGTACAGCCACAGTCTTCAGAGATGGATGTCAAGGGGTTCATTTCTACCTGCAGATTCTGATACCATTTGAATACTACTTGTAGCACAGACTTTCTCAGGTGCTCACACACAGCATTGCTGACTTCAATAGGGTTTTTCTGCAAGTGTGAAGTTTCCAGAGAAATGCCACAATTGCACCTAATACCAATTGCAGACTCTGAGACATTCAAGTGCTTTTCAAGGTACCAAGGGCTTTTGAAGCTATGGTTGCCCTATTACTATTTTCCAATCTTAATCTCTTCTGTTAAATATTTACAATGTAGTCTTGTAGATGTTTGTATCCACATGCACACTTATATGGTATAACTTTATGATAAAGACTGATAACATTTTTTGTATCCCCTTCAACGCAATAAATAAATAGTGGATCAGATATAAGTCTGCTTCTCAGCTTCTTTTCTCATACTACCCTTATTAAACAGCAAGGTGAGAAGTAGATTAAAAAACAGTCCCCCTAAGTGCCTCATAAATCCCTCAGCTTCACTTTCCCACAGTGAATTTTGTCTGACAACAAACCCTACCTTGTCTAGACTTATTTTTTAAGTAAATTTGTATCTGTGCAATAATCAAAAGCAAACCAATTATATTCAGGCATCTTTTTTATCCATCTGTTTGGATATAACTTTCTATTTAATAGTGTTTGCATATGAAGCAATGTTCTATTGTATGCATAGGTACTCAATTATTTAGATTATACGTTTGAATAAACTGTGCAGTTAAAGGAGTACCCTTGTAATGCAGGACAATTACATTTTTCTAGCACAGTTTACACGTTATTAAACTAATATCAATTTGGACAACACAGCTGGATATAGGATTCTACCCTTCACCTATCAAAGTTCTTTTCTTTAAGGGTACATTTTACCCCTACAATTATCAGTCATTGTTAGTCATTTCAAATTATATCAAATTACGTAAAAAGGCTAGTGTGAATAAAGACTAAAAAAAAAAAAAATTCACACCAAAGACTGTGCATTTAAATGCAGGTTTTCTTAATGCAGCTATAAAAGTCCTGTCTAGATGCATAATAGGTCAGTATAAAAGGTGTCTGTATGAAAAACAGTGTCTGGCCAGTGTAAGAAAATAATACTAATTTTCATACTGTGAAAGAGCAGTTCACTGCATAGTCATCTTCCTACCAATCAGGGAATGACTATCACATTTTTCCAAAGTAGAAGACAACCAACTTTATGCTGAAAAAAGAAAAAAAATCAAATTATATTAAACATCCAGGCATAAATATGTGTTTGTCAATCCTTGAAATAAGTTTTCAGTGACTAATCATGAATGTCTATTCTGAGTGGAATAGTGGAAAAGATATATGGAGAAATGTAATAAAATATTCTCACAGCTTCACTCTTCTGGGCATCTTTGTCTGCCTTGTACCTTTGGGAAGGAATACTTTGCACATGTACAAATTAACTTTAAAACAAAATCTGTTCTTTTGCATCTGTTACACACCTGTATGCTCAAAGGGGAAGAACAGGTATTTACAATGATAATCTATCAATGAAACCTTGCTGAGAATCTGGAGCTGTACAGTGTTTGTCTAGTTTGCCCTGAGTACTCTTTCTGTTTTTCCCTTTGATCATAATTATTGTGAAAGATTTTTCACCATCTTGGGATCAAAACAATTATCATGATGCTTCTACGTATCACAGTACTATTCAGTGGAAGGGAATGAATTAACAAAATACCGATGCAGTCAGAAACCCTGTATGGTGAGAAAAGCTGGCTTAACCTCAGAATGCTACAGATCTGTGTGCTGTAAATTTTCTAAGGGACACAGACTGTATCACCTTTTCAATGAAAGTAGTTGCCCTGCCTAGATTTATGGTCACTTTACTTCACCTGACAGCAGCTGTTCTCCTTAGCAGTTTTCCTCCAGAAGGGTGTTCTTTTGAATGCTGAGAGTGTTCATTGCTGCTGGATTCCACAGGGGAAGCTCAAAGCCCTTGAAAGCTGTTTGCACTTGTTTTCAGGTGGATACTAAAAGTCCAGACTAACGAGACCAGTAAACTGCTTCGGAGATTGCATGATGACTCCAGAACAAGACAGACTTTTTCCAGTACTAGGAGCAACCTGTGAAGCTACTACATGAGCTGACAAAAATTGTGAAAAAAAAAGATCCATTGTTGTTTGTCAAGGAAGTTAGGAGAATCATCTGATCACTTCCCCATTTTCTCCAGCAAGATGGTGCTCAGGGCCCTATCACTTGGGTATGGATCTGCTTGAAATTTCTTTTCTTTCTTTTCTTTCCTTTCTTTCTTCCTTTCTTTTTCTTCCTTTTCCTTCCTTCCTTCCTTCCTTCCTTCCTTCCNTCTCCTGGTTCCACAGAAATCTGGATGTGCTGTTGTTTTACAGTCTATTCAGTAATGACTGGCTGCCAGCAGAACACAGTTTGGAGAAAGGCAAACTGTTGCTTGACCTATGTTGGGAATACTGCACTGGAGGAAATTCTACAAAAGGCCAGGCTGAGGTCTGGCTAAATCCACAAGCAATACCCAGAGGCAGGTTTTTGCTTGCTCATTTTAACTTTCTGCCATGCAATGTGAAAACAGAAATACTTCAAAATCATACTTTGATCTTGAATCACGTTTTATTCATTTATCCATACAGTCATGCCAGGGGGTAAGGAATCCCAGTACTATCTTCTCAACTAAAAACAGAATACAGCAGAACCAACAGGACCCTCAGGAGCTAGGGAAAAGTACCTTTTATAACATTAACGCATATTCACTGAGACCTTCAAAGTTATCATGGCTACCTTGGAGTTAGGAGTGCAGAGCCCACCCTCTGAGATATCTGACATGAAGAGAGTGTTGAGCAAAGCGATCAAAACTTAAAAAATTACTCCCTCACTGGGGTGATGGGAAAGAAGATGCTTAGGAAACCTGGCACCAAATACCTGGCTCCCTGAGATGGCCTCGCAAATATAGGAAAGTCTTGTGAAGAAGCAACATCACAATTATTATGTGTCACTGTAGTATAGTTACTGATCCAATAATCTACCAGCTTTCAAAGGCTGAATAGCATTTTTCTTCTTTTTCAAATCAGAAAGATCTACAAAATTGTGTGTCAACAATATATAATACATAATTATTCATAGTGCTAAATAGGACTATGAACACACATATATACAAATTTTTAAAAATATTAGAAGTTTTAATGTTCTAAATGGGACTGAAAAATCAGTAACCACTGACTGGCCACTTTTGGCTTATATATCCTTTGATTTTCACTTAATAATGCCTTGGTAGGTGGTGCAATTTTTTAAAGCTATTTTTTCTTCTCTTCTGCCTTTTTTTCTTTCAATTTTCAGTGTATTGACTGTATATAATGATTTAAAACTTGAAGGCTTTCACAGGTACATCTGCATTGTGGATCCTATCTGAAAGATTTCTGAAGCAGATCTACACCTGAAACACCTTACAGTCTCAGCTTCATCTCTCCTACAGCTGAATAAAATAAAAATAAATATGTACACACTCTAATGAGTTAGGTGTGTCTGTTTGGTTAATATCCACAGTGCACAGTTTTCCCTTTTGATAGAGTTTTAGTTCAAAATTACCCTTGACTCATGCCAGCCATTCCACCATAACCCTTCAGACAGACACGTACTTTGCTCCCTCCAGGTCACTTGTAATTGGCCTCTTTTCCTTTGTGCTCAGTAACTTTCCAGTTTTCTGCAGGCCTGTTCACAACTGAATTGACACTGAAGAAAGAGCGGATAAAGGCAGACCTGAAGTCTGTGCAGAGGGTAGGTAGGGACTTGCGTTTCTGAATACAAGTGGGTCAAAATATACATCCTCAGAAGCTGCTGAGAGACCTGATCCAGGGTATTATACTTCTCCCAAGGAGTTGCACTTTTTGAAATATATCAGAAACTCTATGACTGTGAAGAGAATCTGGAAACACTCTGTAAACCAGCTGTGATAAACTTTGCTTAGTTGGTACTCCAGATATATATGGGCAAAGAGCTGCAGAGAGGAGCCCTGTTGTTTCTGAGACCTCTTCTGTGACAGCTGTTGGCAGCACCCCCAGCCATCACAGTATGATGCCGACCTTTCTGCCAAAGGGCCTGTGTCACAGCTTGGAAATAGCTTAAAATCTCCAGACCTTCTGAGATGAACCTCCCCATCTGTGCTCCCCCCACCTTCCAGACACACACACTGTGCTTTTTCTTTTTTTTTTTACATGCAATTGGAGGATATGGACTTTAGGGATCTATTCATTAATAACTTATACAATGTTTACAGAAGGATTTTTAGGTAGTTTGCTTAGAAATGTTTTGAATTGGCTGTATGAAATTGG
This sequence comes from Dicaeum eximium, assembly GCA_013396995.1. NCBI lineage: Eukaryota > Metazoa > Chordata > Aves > Passeriformes > Dicaeidae > Dicaeum > Dicaeum eximium. The sequence goes on along the minus strand of VWZP01006227.1, from coordinate 967,859 downwards.
TATTCACTGTAATGAGGTTTTCTGAGTGAAAAAGGACACTGCAACATATCGGGTTCTGCAGTCTGAAGGATCAGCCAAAAAGCAACAATTAAGCATGGGTGCAGCAGGACTGGGCAGGCAAAATTGCTGGGAAGAATTTGAACTAGTACGGGAAGCTTGGACAAATTGGGATATACTGTTATGCACTGTTAATTGTCCAAATGCCGTGGGTGTTGTTGGTTGTTTCCTCTAAATTCATCATGAATGTGATTAAAAAGTCAATCAGCAAAGAATGGAAAAAGTGCAGACCCAAATGCTACAATTATAATAAAACAGAAAGTATACTCGAAGACACAATAAGTGTTTGAATCTTATCTTTCCTTTTTGTCAGTGAACTTTCTGGTACAGTGACGGTGTTCTCTCCATTTTTTCATACCTATGATCACCCTGATGATCCCCAGAAGGCATTAAATTCAAAAACGGAAAAACCATCTTTTCCCTGTCTTTATTTTTTCTGAGCTACAATATTTTTTCTATCTTGCCTTTTTTTGTTTATTTGTTCATTTTCTTTTTCACTTCCCACAATTTCCTGTCCATCCACCACAAGAACTGAGGTGACCAGAGAGGGAACAGCTGTGGGTGAGGTTTTGGTAGCCAAAAGGCACAGCACAATGCTTGCTGTGTCAGTAGTTTTGCCATAGAAGGCAGTAAGATATTTTATGAGTGCTACCTGTTCAGAGGTGAACAGAAGGGGAACTGCAAGAGCTAAACCCATTTGCAAATAGAAATCATAAAGGTTGCAGAAAGCAACTTTTTATTTTTTGTCTTCTTTTAGGCACCTACCCTGTGGTATCAAAAATAGACATAAACAAACCTCTCTCAAAAATCCATCCCACTAAAAATAGTCATAATGAGAAATGTCACTTCTCCATTTTCTCTGGTTTGGTTTTGTAAAGGCAGCTTAGAAAACTGTTATGCACTCCAGAATTCTTGGGTAATCTTGTAAATTTTGGTAAACGTGCTCTGCACACAGTTGAACTTCTTACATGTCAGTGAACACAATGTTCTCAAAAGTCATCCTTCATTTTGGTTGAAAACCAAAAAAATTGCAACCTGTATTCTATAAAATACAGCATTGATCAATGAAGAAAAAAAAGAGAAAAAAGAATATCAGTAGAATAAAAACCATGAATAGTCTAGATATACTGTGTATCCATATGCTTCTCAGGAGCAGGCTAGAGAAACTGTTAAAAAGAGCTCAAAAAATTCCAGAGATTGAAATTCTCAGTGACTGTGCTAGCAATTTAGAAAAAAGAAAATAAAAGCTTTTAGTGAAAATAATATGCCTTACTGATTCTGTGTTCAGTTGGCTTTGAGTCCTGAGCCAATATGCAGTCGAAGCAGAAACGCTATAAATTCAGACAAGAATTAAAACCAGCTTTTTGGACTCTGTAGAGAACTGAAATAAGACCAAGATGTGTGTCTGCTATGAATACCTGTGCCCCATTGGAAGTAATCTTAACATTTGCTATTTAGCTAGGAGTTGAAAAGACTACTCAACTATTTATTCAAAGGTTGGAATGCTACTAACTATAAATATCTCCTGACTTTTGTTTGCCAACAAGACAATGGTGCCACTCACTGCAGCTCTTAAAACTCCAGCATCACACACATGTATATGTTGGAGCACTGCTAGACAAATACAGAGCCTGTCTGAAAGAGAGCCACAGGGGGAAGTCCTCACATCTGTGTTTTAAAAAACACAGTATATTAATAATTTTATTTATTTACATGATGAAAGGCAACAATGTGAGGAAAGCCTGTATAAAGATCATTCATAGGTTTGTTACCTAGTTTTGCTTTGGTTATTTTTTTCAAAAACACATTTAAAGCTATAGAAAAATTGCCCAGTTAAATGCTATTTGTTAACAAATGCCATGGTATTCTACTTTGACAGTGTGGCAAATACATTGCCAATATTTATCCCTAAAACAATAGCTCTGGGATTTAGCTTTTATAATATTCTGGAAAATGTCCTAAGGACATGGTACTTAGACTAATTATTTTAAGAAATTTTGTGATATAGGAAAAAAACTCTACCTGTTAGTGGCTGAAAAAATCTTCCTCAACATTCCCTGCTATTACAACAGCAGAAAGTGGAGCAAAAGCACTGAAGTGAATTGCTGTGTGTCATAAATTGGAAGAAACTTCTGTCACCACAGCAAAAGTTCTGTCAAGTTTAGATGTTCATTAATACATGTGAGAACAGTGTTATAATAATTGCACTATAATAAAAATAATAATAATTATTGCAATATAATATTTACTTAAGTAATAAAAATAGCCCCAAATCCCTAAACTCTAGAAACCAGAATTTTTTCACTTGCTTTGCTGTAGATGAAAGGAAGGGGAAGTTCCGGAATGTTCCAGGAAGGGAAGTACAGTTCCAGGGAAGGGA
>VWZP01006227.1:789326-965415 GCA_013396995.1 Dicaeum eximium | reverse complement strand
AGGGAAGGGAAGGGAAGGGAAGGGAAGGGAAGGGAAGGGAAGGGAAGGGCTTTCTTGAAGTACACTTCAAGCATATCCGAGCACTGCCAATTTCGAATTAACACTGAAGCTGTCTGTAATGTCCAATATCTGCTTCAAAACTCATATTTTGCCTCTCTTTCTTTACTATAGGTGTATAGGTATTCTTGCTTATCTTCTCACAAAGTTCAATCACAAATGAAAGAAAGGGGATATCTCCTGCAAAAGTTGCAAAGACTAAGGCCTCATTGAAATTGAGACCATCTCATTGTTTTGCAATGATCCGGTTCAGAAAGGAAGCACCAAATCTAATGTCAGCAGCCACCCGTATGGCAAAGGAGAGCTAAAATCCCCCAACTCCCCAAAAATAGCTTACCAAATGCTATTTTTAACATGGAGGTGAAGGGTGCACCCTGAGAGAAACATTCTACACTCTGAGAGAAGCATTCTCTTCATCTGACACAAGGCTGATAACAAAGCTGTCACCTCCACCCCTCCCACAGCCACCAGTGTCACCACTTGCAGCTCCAGTGCCAGCACATTCAGAGCCTCAATAGTCTCTGATACTGCCCTCCCCATCATCAGCACGGATGAATTTCTCACTAGTACTGCTCCTGATACAAGCCTCTCCAGCAGCCCTTTTAAACACCTTTGAGCCTCTCCTTCTCTCTCTCTCTCACATTGAAACATTTCAGCTGACAGTCTATTTTTTAAACACTCAAGTGCTGGTTTTTAAAGTATTTGATGTCTCTAGCATTTCAGCCCCTTCCTTCACACCTTCTGCTCATAGGGCCAAGTGAAATGTGAGGAATTTCTTTCGGTTTCAAAAAATATATTCTTTGTTTTCTTTTCACAAGAATTCACGTCATGCCCGTGTTTAGCTGAAGCACAATGAAAGAAAAATAAATTTTACACAATATTATCAGAAAATACTAACACAGTGCATACAGTGAATTGCTAAAAGACAAAGGATTTATCAGTAAAATATCTTTAATTTGTGAAAACTGGAAATTTGCCAGAATGGCTTGGTTGTTAATTTAACCATGGAAAATAGACCTTAAATTGCCGTTTGTGAGATTTCCACCATCAGAGATGTCTTTTCTCTTATTAATCTCCATGTATTTTAAAGTCAGAGAATCATAATAAAAATAATTATTATTTTTCAGTTCAAAAATGTGTACATTGCCCTTCTTGCTGAATATTAAATCTGCTGTATAGTTTTTCTCAAGATCTATAGAACTGCTGAATAACAGAGTGAATAAACAAGGCTGGAATTAAGTGGGAAGAACTAAATATACATTCTGCTTCAGTAGCTGTTTACATAAAATGGTCATTTCTGTCCTGTTTGTAAAAGCTGATCACAAACACAAAAAACCTCACTTCATGCACATCTTTAGAATGAATTATGCATTTCCCTAATGGGCATACGAAGTAGGAAAACAAGGTGCCATCATTAATTTGGAACACAATAAGTTCAGGGAAATTAATCTGTCCTAGTAACCTGAAAATCCTTGAAAATCCTGTATTAAGTGTCAAAACCTACTACCCAATAAGGCAAATGTGTATCTCGATTTTGTTCTCTGTGCCCAGCAGTTTATACTTTTATGTAAATAACAATATTCTTAGCAGTTAAAACATTTTTATTTGTTCAGCAGTTTCTTGGAGTTCATGCCACTTTGCAAGATATGCTGTCTTTTAGAAGTTCTCTCTGGAGTTTAAAGATGATACTTAGATTTCTGTGTAATTACTGGGAAGCATCAGAGCTTCTGTTTCAGGCTCTATCTAGATTCAGGAATCTACATTTACAATCTTTATTCAGATCACACTCAGAAGAATTCAAAGATCTGTTTTAAGTCTGTGGATAGGATTTTTTATTAATTTTCAAGGAAAAAAGTAACTAAAAGTCTCCAGAATACTTGGAGGTATAGGATACCTTTTAAAATCAGGCAATTTTAAGCTATTTCAATCTGGGCCACCAGAATAATTAATAGTTTCCAAATGCCTTTAACACTGAATTGAGTAAGTCATTCAGTCTGATAATATATGACAAAGGTCAAAAATTTGACCTTACCTATTTAGGTAGAAAGAATCCCCAAGGGAAAGAATAGGCAAAGTATCATCCATCTTACTCCTTCCTTCACTGGACTCAGCTGTTCTCACCAAAACCTAGAGTACAAGTTCTTATTTCTGCAAAAGCAGACTATGGCCATGCATATCATCATATAATTCTAGCCTCTTAGAAGTATGGGGGGTTTTTAACTATGCCTTGAACTCTTTTATTTATTTATTCATTTAATACAAAATGCAGTGATTTGCGTTCCTCCATCTTCCTGTTAGGATTTAGGTACACTTTCCATTTGGAGTGTTTTGATTAAAACTGATGACTTCAATGCTTTATATGTGATGGTACAAATTTTACAATGAGCACAAAGTTTGAAACCTGAAGTACTATTTTTATTTGACTAGGACAAGTGCAGCCCAGAAAGAAAGATCCCATGACTCGATGAGCATAGGATAAAGAAACAAGGAAGAGAGTAGGTGTTGCTGAAGTAAAGAAAATAGTAAATTTCTAAGACAAATTAATTTGGCAGTTCAAAGTGACGCTGGAAATACTGACCTAAACTCATGTACAATTTTTTACAAGCCACAATTAATGCCATCACTCTACAGAAGCAAATGTAAAGCTTTCTTGCCTAAACCCTGACCTTCTGAATTATTTATAGACATTACTGGTAGTCAGCAAACGCAGCCTCAGAACACCTCTGTAACTCAGAAAATGGTGCTCACCATCTGTGACATTTCAAGGTGACCTGTTGCTACTGCAAAAAGTAATGTGCAAAACAGCACTGTGGTTTGTAAGGTTCTGCTGTCTTGATACACTATGAATTGATTTTGTCACAAGTTCTTAAAGTAGGCTGCATTTTCAAATTGAACAGGGGGGACCAATCACTTCCAATCACTTCTGAAACTTTGGTTATTTCCTCAAGGTATGTACATGTACACACAGCCCTTGCATTAGGCACCCACTACACTAATGTCTCGTTGGAATCTATTGCTCAAATGTTGCTCTCCACTTCTTTTGTTTGATCTCACGTTCTTCAAATCTCACACTCAGAAGAAAGTCATGTAGATTTCAAATGAACATGATCTGTTTATGTGGAGAACCAATATTCCTGTTCTTTATGGGGTAGGAACATGGCAAAGCAGTCCTGTGATTATCAGCAGTCCTTCTAGCAGGAGAAACAATGACAATAGGGCAAGCTCAGACTTTTCTGTGTGTCTTGACATCCAGTAATGCCAACTAACTCACTTCTGGCCTCAAATGTTATTTTTACCTAAGTCCCACTTTCCACTCTTCTGTCTTTGATCTGATGCTTGAAATGAGGACAGAGAAGTCCAGCTTACATTAAAGTGACTAAGATAGTGCCTTTTTAAAAAGGCTGATGCTGCAGCAGCAAAGACACAATACCACAAAAGTAGGCTACTGATGCCAATTTACCATTCCCTTTCTTTTCTATGGCAATTGTAGTTGGACCAATCTTCCCAGTGTTGCCTAAAGGCACCTTCATATTACCAAAGAGTACTACCTACACTCTCTCCATGAGACTCTGACAAATTTCCTTCTTGTTCATTGCCTGTTCACTGTGCACACAGATTTTTGACGGCCTGTCTTAAATGGTCTTCTAATTTGGCCCAGTTCTGTGCTACAGCCTGCTGGCCCATTAGCCTCTGCTTCACAGTTGTTCTTGCAATCCTTCTGTGACAGCTTTATGGCTTGTCCCTTGTGCTCACCTCGTTCTCAAATCTTTGTGTTCTTCACCGTGTTTTAGAACCCAGGCTTACAAGAAATAATATCTATTCCAAATGTGGTTCCTACGTACTAGGAACACTCCCTGCAAGCTAAGTTACACCCAAACAAATCACTTTACATGATCAAGGCACTAATTTTTAACTGAATGCCTACCAATTGCAACACCCTTCCCCATTTCTCTGAGGTGACTGATTCACCTTTATAACTTATCCTGTTATGGGCTTTCATTTACCATTCTGACATAATCTAGTGCCTCACTGCATGTTGCTGATGCTTTTGTCAATGTGAAGAATGCGGTGCAATTGTTGCAGAAATTGTCTAAGAAACAGAGACCTTAATATGTACCATCTGTTTTACAAAAAAAAGCTCAATGTGGTAATGCATTTGCAATACCAGAAGCAATATCTCTAAGACATGAAATGAACATATGCTGTCTAAGAGCCTTCAGGCTGACATTGAAAAAGAGAAAAGATAGTACTTCAAGGCAAATATTGTCCCAATAGAAAGACTGCCAGAACCAATATGGCTCAGTCTGTTGACAGGTCTCTGGTGAACAACATCTTATAAAGACATGCACATTGCTATGGGTTGTACAGCTCTATGCCCCATTTTTTCAGCTTGGGAAAAAAAGTAGAGAACACCTTCACTGTCACACTGGCTATTCTCCTGTTTCAGATCAACAGATGTTGTCAGATGAAGACATCCTATCCATTATTCTTTGATTAACTGTTGGTTTTTTGTGGTTTTTTTTCTAAATCAAGACAATGAAACTCACACTAGCTTCTTATACTGGGCTAAGTAAGCAGCCTGCTTAAAAGGAAAGGACTGAAAGTAGACTCTGCTTTCTACTGTATTTTTTTTTCATTCCTAAATTAATACATTTTATGCATGAAGATATCTGTGATTCTGAAGTTAAAATGGCATTGAAGCTACATTAGCTAGTAATGAATTTTATACATACCAGAAGATACAGTAATTTTTTTTTAACATCTGTTATCCTTAAAGGAAAATATCTCAGTTATTGTCCTGTCAACCACAGTTTATACTAATATAATCTAAAATCTGTATTCTTTTCGTGGAAGGCATAAACAAAAAATGCTATATTATAAAAATGGCTGTCATTGGGGGATTTTTTTATATCTTCCATTGTATATTAGAAAAAAGAATTGGTAAGTCACCTCCTCTAATTTCATCTTATATTCTCTGAATCCACTCTTCCAAAACTTTTGGTTTGGGGGGGTTGGGAATAGGTTAGGCATTTGTTAAATATTTTATACATGAAAATTTGGGTTTGCAAACAATTCTAGCAAAATGGTGTGTGGGGAGGTGAATCTATTGGAACTGATACACTCTATATATGAATTTGATGTTTTCTGTAATAATATCAATACCTTTTATAATGTAAAGGGCTCTAGCCAGATCTTTTTAGGGTTAATAGCAGGGTTCTTTCAGCAGTGGTTACTGAAAAATATAGTTTCAGGAAACATCCTGTTTCTTCTGCTTAGACTATTCAGGGGTGTTTAAAGATATCACTTGGTATGTGCATTAATCAGATGATCAAATTTTGAGGTTTTTTTTGTGTTACTACCTATGTCATAACAGCTATACCATCTTACAAGTGAAGGAACACAACGATAACGTGGACCCGTGTTTGTAGACCTAGAACATACATGATGGAATTTATTGGCTTCACACCTAAAGATTTCTGCAACCATATTAAATTCTTTCAGGCAAATGTGGATTCAGGAAATCCACAGCACTTCTTTTATTAGGTCCACAGGAGGGAGTCTTTCTGCTATAGATTGTAGATGCTACAATCATGCTAAAGGAGCTTGTAAACAGTGCTTGAGGAAGCTGCCATTCTTTAGATCTCAGAAACTCTGCAGGAGGTATCTCTTCCCCTACAGATCTTAGAAGCACAGGCTATTCTAAGTACAGTATAATTCTAATTAACTACACCATCAATTATGTCAAACAAGGGCACCATCACTGACCTTTCACTAAAGGCAAAGCCATCAAAGCAGGTTTTTTTAAACTGTGTAAGAGAGGAGAACCAAAGGAAGACCTCGTAGCACCATCTCTGGAGACTGTGATAGATACAGACATCATAGGACTGGAGGAACTGCTAGCTGCCTAGCTGTTCCTCTGTCATGTGGTAAACAGTGTGCTCTGTAAGGGGAGGCTTCTTCCCACAAATCTGTCTAAAGTTCTGCACATTCAAAACATGAATAATCTCAAGATCAACATAGACAGTTTGTTCTATAAAGGTTTTCTATAATCAGAAAAATAAACTACTTTCAGATAAAAACCCTTTCTGAAAATGCAAATTTCAATGAAAAGCTGGAGAAAGCAAAGCAAAACCATAGAAAACATTTGTTTAAAAAAGAAATAAGATCAAAACATAACAAAAATAATGGTTAATACTAAAAGCTGAGCCATGTTAAACACTGCTGTGAGACTTTCGGACACTATTTCAAGATCCATAACATTTAGCACACTTTAAAATATTGAAACGATTAGTCCAGCTTCAATAATTAGTAAATTCACTCTGGAAGAGCCAAACTCTTCCAATTGCCTCTAGGAAAACCTAGATTATTTGTTTAATCTGGATGCTTGCCTTTTAAACTGCTAAAGCAAGATAAAGTGAATGACTGCACTATGAGGAAGAGGCACAGGGCTTAAGCAAGCTCCACTGATCTTTGCCTTTGTCCTCCTCTATCTCATTCCCATAAATATCTGCTTTTCTGACTTCTACATCTATATTTTTTAAAAGAGTGGAGGATTGTCTTCAATTTCTCAGACAATTTGATACCATCTTATCCTCTGCTTTGCCAAAATCTCATATTGCACAACATAGTACAATCGCTGCTCTGAAATGCTTGAGTCTTGAACTCTAAATTTCATTATCACAAATAACCACCATGTGCCTTTCATTTTAAGTAGAACTAGGACTGTATGAGTGTGACTCTGTTAGACTCAGAGAAAAGTAGGTTTTCTTTGGAAATATAGAACGGGAGTTAAAAAAAATACAAAAAGTATAAATAATAAATAAAGTAATAAATAAATAAATAAATTTTAAAAATAAAGGAAAGACTAGCATGAAAAAATAAAAAAGCACAAGTAGAGGAGGGGCAGACACTGATCTCTTCTCTGTGGTGCCCATGGTCAGGACCCAAGGGAATGGCCTGAAGTTGTTTCAGAGGAAGTTTAGGTTGATATTTGAAAAAGGTTCTTCACCCAGTGAGTGTTTGGGCACTGAGCAGGCTCCCCAGGGCCATGGTCACAGCCCCAGTCCAACAGAGTTCAAGAAGTGTTTGAACAATTCTCTCAGGCACAGCACATGGTGTGACTCTTGGGATGTCCTGTGCAGGGCCAGGAGCTGGATTTGATGATCCTTGTGGGTCCCTTCCAACTCAGTTGACTCTGTGATTCTTTAAAAATTAGGTTTTCTTTGGAAATCTAGAACAAGAGTTAAAACCAACTGGAAAGTAAAAGTAAATAAACAAACACCTCTTTAAACAAAGGAAACTAAGAAGCAATTTGATGGCAAATATTCATTTGTACTAGAGGGTCATAGATAGGACTCTTTCCAGGAGACAAATAAAGACCAAATGTGCAGCTATGTTACTTATGAACCTGTAAATGCTGAGATACAGCATCTCTAGAAGTAGGACAAGTGTTCTTTTGATCTAAAAGGAGCATCTACACTTACTGTTATGTGAGAAATATATTCCTGACAGACACAGGGAACACATTGCACTGCTGGGAGAGATTGGTTAGCATAATTTAAAGGAAAAGCTCTTCCAAACATTATTCTTGATATTGACAGCTAAGACTTTCTCTTAGGTTACACAGGGAAGAGTAGAAATTAATAAATGTATTGCAGAGAAAGAAGCATGTATATAATCTTTAGTCTGGATTTACCAGAAATATTAATATAAAAATACATTTTTTTAGACATTGCTTTGATTGAGAAAATAAAGTTTAAGAATCTATCCACCCTTCCATTAGTATTCCATGATCCAGCATAAGAGGAAGAAAAATGACATAACTGAAGACCACAGATGCCTCATCAGATTTACAGTTGTGCTTTACACTGGTCTCTATTTTGTATGCTGTCATCATTCAGTGATTCTGATATACTTTGATGAATTATTTAAAGCTAAGGAATATCGAAAAAAGTGCTTAGTTAAAAGTTGACTCTTGTACTTCCATTTTCCTTCACTATCTCTGTCCCCACTATCCTTATCGCCCTAGAAAAGAGGGAAAAAAAAAAAAAAGAAAAAAAAATAGAGAGGAAAAAAACCCTGTGTATAGGTTTTAAGTTTAAAAAGGGATTGTCCAAGAAAACGCACAACTGAAATCATTTCTAATGTGAAACCTCCATTTTGAAGATAATTTTCTTCAGATTTTCCTGTGATGAACTGAGCTCTTGTTCTTAAACATCTGAATTTTATTATTTGTGATAATGATCACTGCTGAGCCTGTAGGAAGATTTAGATCAACTGAGACAGCAAGCAAAACCTGAACCTTGAACTTCTCCAGCCTCCTTCAAGATGTGCTACCTAGTAGTTTTTTATAAAATAGCTCATTTTGAAATTATTTTCGTTTTGCTTTCCCCATTGAAGAATAACTAAAGAGAAATGAATTTATGTTGTTTCTGATTTATGGCAAGGTAGTTCACACATTCCTATTTATTGTATCTGGCCAGAATACAGTAGCTGATATTCGTTCCATCACTGAGTACACGTGGCTTGTACAATGAACTGTAGTGGGTCAAATAGTGGTGACTAATAACCCTAATAAGACTTATTCTATGTTGAAGCTAACAAATCCTTTATCAGTACTTCAACCATTCTGCTTACGTGGCCTCATTGTTCAGATTACGCTTTTCATCTATGGGAACTAATCCCTTTCACATACAATTTTAGCAAGAAGCTTATAAAATGTGTATTAAAGCATATTGACTTGTCCAACAATAAAAAGTACAATTAGGCTTCCAACACAGAGCATTACTAATTTGCATAAAAACCTCTCTAACCCATTCCTTTTACTGCATAATATAACCAAGAGGTTATATTCTGTACCACGCACCAGTAATTTACTGCAAAATCAGTAGATAGCTGTACCTGTGTAATAGTGTTCACTTTCTTTGTGCAAATCTTTTAAAAGTGAATTGGCATGCCGAATGTATCAATAGGAAATAATATAAAAGATCATTACACTGAATGACCAAGTACAATGGGTTCCTTTGATAATATCCCATAATGCAATAACTCAAGACTTACTTATTGAGAGTACCTATCCTGATAGAGTCATGGGTAGGGTCACACTATAGACTCAGTTTTATCATACTTTGCAGTTGCAAGAGCTCATTTTCATAATGTACTATTTAAGCAAGAATCTTATAAGAACTGTAGAAGAGTAATAATGACCAGTCTATGCATAAAAATGTATAAATAGTTAGACTCCCAACACTAAGATTTTCCATCTAGGAAGATTACTTAATATCCCTTTTGCAAAATCTCTCATTTCCATAACCAAATAGGTGCTATTGTCTATCCACTCTCCAAGTGCTACAGGTCTTTGTAGCACTACAGGAATTTCTCTTCAGTGTGTACTCTGGAACATATTAAATTAGATTTTGAAAGTACGTGCCAATTAGTAAATAATAGTAAGACATGATTTATATGGGGTTTAGACTGCCTAGAAGTAGCTGAAAGAAAATCAAAAGAACATACTGCTTGTCATTAAGTGCTTTTACCTACAGAGAGTACAGAAATTCCTCATGGCTAGAGATGATTAGCCTTCTCTTCACTTGCTTAATAAAGAACAGTATTTCCTTACCAGGGTAACACAAGCTGACATTGCCTCAGGTCACTGCAGGGCATGTCATATCATGTAACACAACATAAACTGATGTAACCTGATCCAACAGGCCATGTGCCTGTTGCTTATTTGTAGAAAATATTACTTTTTTTGGAAGAGGTGACATGACACCACAGACAAAAACCATGTTAATTCTACCTTTTAGTCCAAAGACTTCTGTGTTCACAATTAACTTGGAGTTTAAGTCCAAATCGTGAGGAATAGCAACAATTTTCTCTCCAATTATTCTGTGTTGCCTATACTGAAAAGGTAATTTCTGAAGCTGCCTTTTAGACTAACTATCTTTAATCAGCAAAGGATAAGTTTACAGAAAGTGAAAATATGCCCTGTGAAATGACCCTACCCAAAAACAACAAAGAAAGATCTAAACTCATCAAGATGTTATGACCACTACTCCCTCCATTTTTCCAGTTCTCAGAAACATGTCAGTTTGTGTTAAGATCAGAACAATCCTTCACGATGATACATATGATTATTGCTGAGACATATGTTTATTGCATGATGTATTATTTTTAAAAGAATGATAGTGTATTGCAGTCTAAATTTTAAATATACTTATTTTTTCCTTATTAAGCCAGAGAAAAACTAATATATAACAAAAACTTGAAATTGGCATGTTACCAAACAAATGATTACTTTTTAAAATACCTAATCTGAGCTGTCAGCATAAAGTGATCTTTTTCAAAAAACCCAAAACCATAATCTAAGTAACTTAAGGCATTACTTTTGAAACTTTAATCCTTCTGAACTCTTTGCTGAAATAAACAAAGAGCTAAGGAAAATATTTTTAGATATTAATTTTAAGAGAAAAATAAACTAACATTACTCCAAATTAACAAGAATCCTAATTAAATTTTAACAGTGTTTGAAAGGTGTGCTGTGTTAATTAGATAAAGTTTCATAAACTTCCCTAACATTCACACATGATGAAGCACCAAATATAGAGAAATTCACGTCAACCATCGGGTAAGTATGTGCTCTTCAACCAATTGGTTTTTACTATGTCATGCAAAGCCCAAAAAGTTTAGTCAAGAAAGAGAGAAAAAAAGAAAGCTAGATGCTGCCTTTTTGTAAGGTTGTTAGTTTGCCAGCATATCAAAGAAACAAGAAACAACCACTTTTTTTTCTTGAATGGATTTACACTTTCAAAACTTCATCCCCTTGTTTTACAGTCATTTCAGATGTGTTTTTCTTTTTTTTTTTCTCTCTTTCTTTCTTTTGTTCTTTCATCCTTTTTTTTCTTCCTTTTCACTGTCGATACCTGTTTGGGAACTGTTATTATTACAAACAGCAAAGCAGGATCCTCAAGTTCAAGATCTATGATGTTTGTTCATTTATTCCACATTTTAAAAATCCATTTTTATTACAGTTTTGTTTCAGCAATCTCTTTCTATATGCACATTATATATACTTATGCAAACATTGTAAATTAAATAAAGAACGCCTATAAAATAATACTTTACAGAAACATAGATTCCCGGGAGCAGAAAACTCCTTTGGGTATCTAAAATTCATTCTTTTAATCTGTAATTCTTTGCCTTGGCAAGCAGGAGTGAGATAAGAAGAGGTATAAAATTAGAGGGCTGTTTTTAAAGTATGAGTCTTTTTCAGCCTCACAGTGTCTTCAAAAATCAGTGCTTAAAAATATGAGAACAATTGGAGAAGCTAGATCTGAATGCTTTTTATATTTGAAGAAAATTCCAATCACTGTATCTGAACAACTAATTTGATAAATCTGTGATTTGGGTCTCAACTTTGCATCCTAGGCATATTTAGTTTAGAAACATTAAATTAGTTTTAATCCTCAGCAGTGAAAACCTGCCACCATTCTGTGCTGGTACCGATATACAAAGGCATGAGCAATACAATCACCTCAGAGGAAATGTTGCTTTACTATTTCCCCTCAGTTTGACCCTTCCTAGCATGCATGAATCAAATCAAGAGCTTGAAGATTTTGCAGACCTGGATTTACATATTTGCAAAGCTCAGTTGGATTTTCACAAAGAAAGCAGATATGGAAAGAAAAACTCTTTGTTGTTTATGGAAAGTCTGATAAACATGTGGTCAACACCTGGATTTTAAAGGGACTCTCTTCCTTGATCAATAAAAGTACAATAGACACCTTCTGAGAATACAAATAATAAAACAAGGTGATAGCAACGAAAAGAGCTGTCATGTGCTTTTCTTAATCTCTTTGATTTTGTTTAATGACAATGAATCAACTTTTAGAAACAGAAATAACAGAGTAAAAAGAAAAATCCTTATAAAATATGCATTAAAACATGGGAACATATATATCATGAAGTATATGTTTTCCTAATAAATTTTATACTGTGAAAAATCCTGTTGGTGGATGCATTTCCATATGACAGTGTTTTGCATCCCGGAAATGCCAGATGAAACTGCTCTATGCAAATTATATAAAATTAATGCCCAATTTCTGTACATCCCACTGACGTCTGCAGGGTTAATAAGAAAAAAAATCTGTCCTTTGAGCAAAAATATTGCTTTTTAATACAGGTAAATATATGCAAAAGAAGTTGCACTAAAATAGAATTGAATTCTTGCTAGCTTTTCTGCCAGTATGCATTAGAAGATAGGCAAAAGGCATCTCCATTCTAACACAGATCCCAGTAATCAGGAGATGCATTGGCATAGGTGCCCCTTTGCAATCATTGGACCATTGTCCCTATTCAGCTTGTAGAGTGAATTGGAATTCACTCTTTTATTTGTTCTGAAGGGCATAGTAAATATAACACTGCCACAGAAATGCCTGGGCCCAGGTGAGATGACAACATGTGGCTGATCAGACTTGTAGGTAATCTTTTTATATCATAGAATATAAAATGGTTTATTAAAGACCACCCAGTTCCAATATCCCTGCCATAGGCAGGGACAGTTTCCACCAGATCAGGTTGCTCAAAGCCCCATCCAGCTTAGCCTTGAACATTTCCAGGAATGGAACATCCAACACTACTCTGGGAAACTTGTTCCAATGTCTAACCACCCTCACAGTAAAAAATTTCTTTTAAAATCTACCCTCTTGCAGTTTAAATATACCAGCCATGGTATATACCATCATGTTTCAACACTGGTCAGACCATGTGCTTTTGGAGATGAAATACTTTTCCTTCAAGAAGCAAAGGAGCTACAAAGGCTAGCTACATTTGATATATCAATCTTTTGAAGTTCTGATGACATGTAAAACAATCTCATTCCAAAAGTCAGGATTGTGGGGCTTTCTTTTCACTTATGCCAATGAGTGCAAGCCATTTTCTACTCTAGGTTTCCAACCAGCCAAATATAGGAACATGCTGGAGTAAGCTCTATCTTTGCTACAGAAATTTTCCTGTGAGAAGTGGCAAAAGGATTCTGCATTGAGGTTTGACTCTTCCCTAAATAGACAAATCTGGCAAGCTGTCCAGGAATTACAATGCTATGTCTACAGAGGGTGAGATGTTGACTGAAGTTCTTGTAAACAGCAAAAGTTGATATCCTAAAGCAATGAAACATGTAATGACTCCAACTTCACTTGGATCAAAATAACAGAATTTTAAATTTTAAGTAAGATAGACCTCTGAGATCAACTCCAACTTTTGACAGAACACCACCATGTCAACTAGACCATGGCACTAAGTGCCACATCCATCCATCCATCCGTCCATGCATCCATGCATCCATCCATCCATCCATCCATCCATCCATCCATCCATCCATCCATCCATCCATCCATCCATCCATCCATCCACCCATCCATCCATACATCCATCCACATTCTTTAAGCACCTCCAGGAATGGTGACTCCACCACCTCCTTGGGCACCGTCTCTGTGAAGAACTTCCTAATGTCCAACTAAACTTTCCCTGGTGCAGCTCAAGGCTGTGTCCTGTTGATCTATGAGTAGCTGCCTGGAAGAAGAGGCTGACCCTCAGCTGGCCACAATCTCTTTTCAGGTAGTTGTAGAGAGTGATAAGCTCTCCCCTGAGCCTCCTTTTCTCCAGGCTAAACAACCCAAAACTCCTTCAGCAGCTCCTCATAGGACATGTGCTCCAGACCCTCCACCAGCCTCGTTGTCCTTCTTTGGACATCTCAGTGTCCCTCCTGAACTGAGGGCCTCAGACACAGGACACAGTTATACCTCAAAGTACACTTGGATCAGACTTTGAAATCTTTGGGTCTGATACTGCCATGTATGCCCTTTTCCCACTGACTATACAGATAAAAGAACTCAGAGTTAGACCTTTGAACTTTGCATTGCTTGTCTGACATCCATTTGAAACAATGGGTAACTTGAAAAATCTCTGTTTTGTGGAAACAAAAAGAACATGAATTTTCTTCTTTGCTATTAACAAATATCTTTCACTTTTACTTTATTCATCAAGCTGCCAAGTAACATATCTTTGTGAGCTGAGTATTTGAATTAAGCAGCTTTCAACAAAGAAATTGTACACTTGCCAAAGGAACAATGATTTTTACTTCATGCTTAAAGAGGGGTTTACAGACAGAAGCAAACTTGGAATAAGAAAAGCTTTAATGTTTAAAAGATGTAGCTTGCTTTGGGGAAAGAATAAATGTAATTGTTATGGGGTTGGTTTTATTACATGTCTGCTTAAGCGTCAAAAAATCTTTGCTTTCAAAAACTTCGTTTCTCAGACTTTGTGGCTTGCTCCTGTTATAGACATATGTAAATTTATATGCAGGACATTATATGAAGGAACAGAATGTATTTAAAGAAAGATAAATGAATGGCATTGTCAACTCTGGACATAAAAATGTCATGAGAGTTTTCTGAAAATTACTATTTTTGTTAAAAACAATTGAAGTTTTAAGGTTTTTCTTATAGTTCTTTTACTTACATTCTCACTACTGAGCCTTATATATAACTAAGCTGATAAAGTCAGTCTTTTCACACCTAGAGGATCACTTTTTAGAAAAGAAAGATGGCATTCTTATACAGTGCTTTTACTTCAGGATGTGTTGCCATAAGAGAAAATATGTTGAGGTTTACCGTGACGAAAGCTGGTTAAAATAAGTAATACCTTGTATATATCCTACTACTACTTCTACTATTACATACTTGGTAGGTTATGCCTGATAAGCCATGCTGCAAAAGACCTTCTCTGGACTGAAAACTGTTGAAGTATATGTACCATAGTAACATGCATGGATTTGCAAATGTTTTCTATCCTTTATGCTCAGTTATGGTTTATCCTGAGCACTCCATTCCCTTCTTTCTTAGAAGAAACATTAAATGTATACCGTCTTAGATATATGTGACAAATTGAGTCACAAATTACAGACTTAAATCAGGAGCAAAAGATTCTTAAAGAATCAGCTGCAGAATATTTACTTTTCTGTACACAGGGACAGCGACCACTTCTCAAGTTTGTACATGATTAAGGACTTGAAAGCAATGAGATAACTTTTCGTATTCAGTATTTCTGAAAA
This sequence comes from Dicaeum eximium, assembly GCA_013396995.1. Lineage (NCBI taxonomy): Eukaryota > Metazoa > Chordata > Aves > Passeriformes > Dicaeidae > Dicaeum > Dicaeum eximium. The sequence continues at coordinate 950,249 of VWZP01006227.1, read as the reverse complement.
CAGTCATTAAGTCTCTTGTGTGCTTATTGTCTCTATAAAATACAGACAAGAAATGTTGTCCCATCTTCCAGAGGCATTGATAATCTTACATTAGATGGACAAAGTTTTGTCCTAATTTTTATGTTTGAGATATTTATGTTTTTTATATTAATGAAAGCAAAATAAACTTCTAGCCACATTAGCTGTAATTTAATTTTTTTTTTTGCTTGTTTAAATAAATCAGTTATTTTTTCAAGAGGTCTTGAATTAATATGAGTTAAAGGCCATCTTACAAATGGATCCAGGACTGGAATCTCTCAAAACTTGGTCAGAATGAGCTACAGCTAAAATAAGGGAAGTGAGGCAAGGAAGGAACGTGAGATCAATGAGTTTCCTGCTGGGACACCCAAAGTTTCAGATAGATGGAGAGGCCAAGGAGAAAAAGTGGAGAGTTAATAGATAACTCAAATTCTTGAACAAATTCTACCATGAAAACATCACTTGAAAAGAAAACTCATATCAGTCTAGGAGTCCAGCCACCTTTCCCAGAGTTCATGCACTGGAAAATTCTTGTGGGACTCAGTTTAGAGGGGTCCTGAGAGTGTGTGGGCCTCTGCTCAGATGCACAAATTAATCTGTCTATGGTAAGGGAAAACTGCTAAAGTATGTGATTTTAACACAGAACGATAAAGTGACTCCAGAGTTTTATTCTAAACCTGACCAAACCTCTCTGAATGTGATAAATGTTTATGGATTCTTCTAATTACAGATCTGGATTAAAGCTAAGACACTTAGAGAATATGTCTCTCTTTCATAAGGTTTCCAAGGTTTTCCTATAATAATCAATTACCATAATGAGTTTTTTTAAAGCTGCCATTTGTCACTTTCTTAAAATATATAAACTACCCAGTATAAAGACAAATAGCTAGAGCCAGCCTACCCTGAGGTCCTCTTCCAAAGATGTTCATTAAATCAAAATCAAGTGGGAAATGTGTAGGATTTTATTTCAAAGTCAATCCTGCTTGTGCTAAATAAAATCTGCCCTAAACAAGTGTTATTTTATGACAAGAAGCACTGCTTTCTTAACAGAACCTTTAAAAAATATGTTGGTCTTAATCCTAGAAATTGAAGGCAATCTGTCTTGAAAGAAGAACATTCAGCTACAGAAATCTGACACCTGAGTACAACAGGACTGGGGAAATGATAAACCATATATTTTCAGTTCTGATGACATTTTTGGTATCTGCCAAAGTTTTGACAGTGTTGACACAGCAGGTTCCTTTGCCAGACTGACTCTGCTGTAGATGACTTTGCTAGATGTTGAGATCTGTGCAGCTGAAACCAGGTAAAGCCACTGTATTCCGTCTCCTGTCAACATCCAGCATTCTTCTCACTTTAAGTTATCATGCATAATCTCTTAATAGCAATAAGGTGACATCTTTTGTTAAAAAGACAGCGTTCACTCAGGGCACAACTGCAGGATATTCCAAGCGAGTCATCTACAGATATTCTTAACACACATATTTGAAGTTTTTAAATCATTCCTGGATCTCTGGTCAGACAGGTTTTATTGCATGTGTAAGCTCTTGAATCCTGAACAAGTTATACCTTGTATAAGTGAGAGTTCAACAACCCTAACAAAACACAAAGCTGGAACAACAATACTTTGCAAAACACAGTTGCTGATTTGTTGCTGGGAGTCCTGGCAGAAACGGATGGTTAGGTCAGCAGAAGAACACCTCTAGATTTCTGTGAGAAGTAATTGCAGAGAGGATCATAATTTTTGTATATAAAAAAACCTTCCTTTCAAATTTTTATTTTTTTTTCTCGTGAAGACATGTGAATGTCTTATTCAAACAATAAGATATCTCTGACAGTATGATATTGGTTACGTTTCTACATCTAAGCTGATGCCACCCAAATAAATATTATATAATTACAGATGAACAAACAAGTATTTTGGCTTATGTATACTTACTGGAAATTTATCCTAAGTGAGGAACTCTAGAAAAAGGCAGATGGCAGGTGTTTTTAAAAGTCTGTAGCTAGTGACCATAGTTGAAATAAGACCGAATCATTTTTAGCAATCTATTTAATAAATTAAATTTTTAAATAATGACAAAAGTAATTTTTTGGTTGAGAGTAATTATATGGAAAGAGAAATGAGTAAACTTTCAGGAGAATGTGTTTCTTCTAAGCATTCTAAATTATATGAGTGCTGTTTTTAGTCTGTGAACAAAAATGAGAATTTTGTGAGGATACTTGAATGCTGTTAGCTCAGGAAATGCCTGGTCTACTCAGCTCTGGAGGTTCTTGTCCCTCTTGCTCATTCAGGAGCACTTTGGATCTACTTAGCTGGACTCAGTCTACCCAAAATCCTGCAGGAATACTGCCCACTCTCTAGTGGAGGGCATTTTCAGAGCCATGTACCTGAGTAGGCTTACATATGGGAAAGACAATGAAAATGCCATAGGATTGTTTGCAGGATATTGGTATAATTTGCAGCAATCCCAGAATTGCTTCTGAAAAATGGTTATGCTGTTAGAAAAGCACATCAGATGAGTTGTGCTGGTCCCATTCTCCTTTCTCAACTGAAGACAAATCTACTCTTTCAAATGTAGACATGACTGTGGCACAGGTCAGACACTCCTAACACAGAATCTGCATTTGAGTTGTGTATCTAGTCTGTTTTGATAGATCTGAGGATTTTGTAACCTGTACTTGAATATTTTGCAAGTCTAAGGTGTTATTTTTCATGTAGTTCAATGTAGTTCAATTCTGTACTAAGTACACCCTTTCTTTAGATGGCTGTTATGTCGTATGTCTCATTATCTTGTGTACACATGTAATTCTACATAGTGAGGCTTCTGCTCTTGAACAAAAATTATCTTCCTTTTATGAATTTACTTTTCCAAGAAGTTTATTCTGCTGTAATTTGATCCTTAGACAACACTGAATGGCATGTCTGGCATTTTTTGGTTACATACGGTGCTTACATATAAATTTTGAAAATACCTCACTGACATAAAAGCCCAAATTTTTTTTTAAATGACAGTGACATTTCAAATGCTAAAGGACTAAATGATTTATCTTAGGTGAGACTGAGATACTGTCTGTGCTTACTGTTGAAATTGTGCATGCACTCAACATCAAGCCCAAAGAAAAGCTTACCCTGACCTCATCTAGCCTGTCCCAAAGCCTCTGCTGAATTATGACTGTCAGCAGTCTCCTACCTGCCTTGTGCTCTAGTTAAATTTTATTTGTTCTTCACAGTTTATTAGTACCAGAAGTTTCCATTCCCACCATACTTTTATTCCTGACTTGATTCCTGAAGCAAGAGCCTTCTACTGATCTTGATTAACACCTGTGGAGAAAAAACCAGGGCAAATTCCTAGAAGAGGGCCACTGAACAATCATCTGAACAGCAGGGATGTTTACTTGAAGTTAAAGCTCATTTGTATAAGTCCATTTACAGGGTTCAAACTAACCGAAGATGAAAATTAAAATCTTATTATAAATGTGTACATACCTAGAACATACCTAACCCCACAGTTTCCTTGAATATGTATAAAGCAGTAATTTATAATACCTTTGAAATGTCCTTTCATCTGCTACCTGAATGCACACAAGGGTTTGGGTGCCATGGAGCATATGCTCAACTCCTTAGGGGATTCACAAACTCTATGTTTCCCATACCATTTCCAGGCCTCCATCCAATAAGGCAATACTTGCACAATTAAATTTGACACTCCTGGACACTGAAACTTGATAATAGTATTGTTAAATTGTTTGACTGGCCTCAGCAGAGTTTTGTTCCTGGCCAGCTAGACCTTGGTTTTGAGAACCTTTGCCAGGCACAGTTAGAGAGAGCTACTGCTATTCACAGACTATTCACAAGAAATAGTTTGAATGAAGCCTTTCTGTTTTAAAAGCTAACAGAGTGTGATAGTGGAGCATTACAAGACTGGTTAGAAAACTTTTTTTATAATTTTTAAGAAAGTACATTTTAAAATAGAAATAGGAATCTCAAATTAAAACATGAGTTAATTTATTTTGATCACTACTGGAGATGCTATATATGACAACCTGTTCAATTTGAAGTATTGAATGACAAATCTGAATTGGTGGAAAGCAACTAGATTCAGTCTGTTGAAATGAAAACCAGCTGTTGGCAGCAGTAGAATCTTTCACAATTGCAAAGGGAATATTTTCTTCATTTCAGTCAAATTGATCCAATTACTAGTTCACTGAAAGGTGAGAAATTGTCCGGGAGTTGACAAATTATAAAGATTTGTTTGCTTTCTCTGTTGTTGAAAACCAGGTTCAGGAAAATGAGATCTACTAATTCCAAAACCCATTATGAGAGCAAAAGGAGATGGCTCAGTCCCCCTGCCTAGCTAAGTCTGCAATCCTCAATGTGGATATTCAACTCTCTGTGATCCAAGGCTTAGTTTGCTATAGCACAACTCTGTGACCTTGTCTCAGTTTTGCTCAGAAAATTGTTTTTTAAGGTATGAGAAAATCCATGAGCTAAACCCATAAAATATAAGAAAAGTAAAAACACAGACAGAATTGAAACTCTTGAGATGGTGATATCAGCTCTAGGGTTGAAGAAGAAAAATAGTGACATGGAAAGGTAAAAATCCCCAAAACAAAAAGCAAATAACAGGAAGTCAGCAATGCAGCAATGCTGAGGAGCAGCCCCTTCCACAGAACCTCTGCTTCTCCAACTGATTGACCTCCATGTTCTCACAAAGTATCTTGGGGAAAGTAAGAGTGAATATACTACACCTTAGCCTAGCCACATGTAGTGACCAGTCCTCTGCTGTGTGTATTACCAACAAATCACCACTGAATGCTCTTAAAATGTGTATATTCTCCTGGCAGAGCTTCTTCCAACATGACAGAAGATGCCAGGACAAAACAGATTTAGTGACTATGGGCTACAAGTGGTTTAATTTTCTAAAATGAAAAATTATTAGATATATTTATCCAGTTCTTATTTAGAAGAAAGTTGTCTGTTTTGCTTATATTAAAAAATACTATTTTGTGCTTCTCTAAAAGAATAGTCTTTTCTGAAGAAATCAAGTATAAAGACATGATACCCATTCAGTTGAACAGACTAAAAAGTATAGCAACAACCATATACTAACACATGGGATATATCCATTAAAACTCACATAAATCCATATAAGCAGTAAATTTACTCAAATAAATATGCAAAGATTTCATATATCTAACTATCTAGAAAAGAGAAGCATCAGATACAAAAATTTGCTCTAACAATGTATTTTAATATTTGCCAAACTTTAGGAACCAGTCTTTTTACAGAAAAATAAGTAAGCAAATATTAATTCAAAATAATACAAATCACATTGTTTAAACCAAAGTTTAGTGATTGTGAAAAACTACTCTAGAATTCATCCTAGAGAAGGAAGAAGCCTTGCAATTCTGAATCCTTCAGAGCCTACAACCCCTAGAAAAACATCTAGACACCAAGAACAGCAGGACCCACCCAATCAAAATATGGCTAAAAGGCTGGTGCTGTCTGTGGTATTTACTTTTTCAGTCATGGTGCATTTTGTGTGGCACCAACACTGCTAGAGACAAACGGGGTTCACCTGTCTAAAGGGAGAAAAGGATTCCAGCTCATGAGTTGACAGGGCTGGTTGAGAGGACTTTAAACGAGGTTTGAAGGGGGAAGGGCATAAGACCAGGCTGCTAGAGATGACCCTGGGGGTGTCAAGCCAGTGTTGGGGGAGGAATTGATAGCCCAGGTGAAGCGCATCCACACCAGTGCACACAGTTCAGGAGAGAAACAAGAGGAGCAGGAAGTCTTTGTGCAGCAGAAAAGCTATAACAGAGTCTCCATCAGGGAAACACGGGGGCATGACTAGTGGAGGCCCAGGGGCTACCATTGGAGCTGTAATTCCCCAGCCCTGGGAGGGCAAAGGTGACCAGGGTCGAAGAGAGTGACAATGGTCTCACGCATAAGCATTTGCAGGCTCATGTTAGTGCAACAGGTTTTATTGGTATCACACAGTTCAATCACCCTTTTTTCCTTGCATGTACCTCGCCTAGAATGTTCTCCCCTCTCTTGCCCCCTGTTGGTCCCCTTTACTGCAATGCTCCTCCCCTCGTTGGTTCCCCAGTTGGCGGCCCCTCCTCTGCGTCACTTGTACTCAGATCCCCTTGACCCTTGGATCCGCCTCTTCACCCCCATATAAAACCCTGTGTCCTCAGCCCCATTTTGTCTCTGTCCCTGGACCCTCTCCATCGCGTTTGGGGCTCACACAAAGACCAGTCTCTCACCTCGTTCGTCAGCAGTTTAAGCAATCATGCCCCGGGCTCTGGGAACGCCGGTTGCTCACAGCGGCCAGTTTGGACACGCCGCAGCAATGACTCACATGGCTGGAGTGATGATAAAATTGAGTGTCTATGGTAAGGATCAGGGCCAAGGCTAACCAGGCAGACTCCTGGTGGGAGTCTGTCCTAGACCACCCAGCCGGCACGAAGAGGCAGATGAAGTGTTCTGTAAGCTGACATTTCACTAAACGGAAACTCAGCACAGCAGAGAGGAAGCAGTCTGAAGGGTGTGGAAGAGAACTTCCTGACACAGCTGATGACAAAAATTACCTGGGGCATCTAGAGGACTTTGTTTTCTGCACAAAAAAAAAATTAAAATTATATTCTTTAATCATTGTGATACAGATTAATAAATCACTACAAATTTGAGCTCAAAGTCTTCAGACCTGGAAAAATAGGAACCTTCTGCTGCATAAGCCCAAAAGCAGCTAAACATTACTCCTGTCTTAGGTCTTTTTGTATTAAATTACTTTTGGTGATGTATAAAAAACCCTCCTCAGAACAAAAAAATTAGATTGCAGGCCTGCTGTGTATATGCAATTATGAATAGAGAATATATATGTTATTATACATTGTTAATGAAAGGATTTATGATCAGTTACCCTCTCTACCATCATCTTCCTATGTGGCCTTTCCTAAACCAATTAATGTCATTGAACCTTAGCTGAATTATAGGATGCAAATCTCACAAAGTAGCAGTGAAGTTAAATATATTACAGATTTGGAGGTCATTAGATAAGATTAGGGAAGTAATTTACATACAAAAAGAAGGAAAGAACCAACTCTTTTAGCGTGATGAGCTCCTGTTGGCACATGTTACAAAATCTACTTGCCACGATGATGCTTAGGTGTCCCTGGGTGTTTTGGCATTAAGAATACAGATTGGTCTTTGACAGCAAAAGAATTAATACAGTTTTGATTTTAGTTTGTTGACATTTTTTCAGTTAAATATCTCATTTTCACGGAATTGTGTTTTCATATGAGAGAAACAAAGAGGAGATGTGAAATAAATAGGTTTCTCTGTAGAACTGAATGGAAATTAACCACAAAGAAAGGAATTTGTGAACCATCTGCCCTTCAATGTAGTTGAAATTCTCTCAGGAACTAATATCACAGATAAATGGGAAAAGGGGCTAAAAGGGAAATGAAAATTTATCAAGATCCCAAATTTGAATTCTTACATATTAAAAGACCATGAGAAGAAACTACCAAAAGGAAAAGAACAAACAAACAAACAAACAAAAAAAAAACCAAACAAAAAACCAACACACACACACACAAAAAACCCAAACAAACAGTTAAGGGACTTCCCTGAGGAGGAGAACATATAGCATGAAGAACAGCTATGAAAACTAAGGTAGAAGAGGATTTCAGATTTTAAAAGCCATTGTTAATAATACATCATTACTTTTATAGATGAGTTCTGTTCCATAACCTAGAATTTAAGAAAAATAACTACTGATCTATGCTCTTACATCAACATGTGAAAAAGTATATTTAATAACTTCAAAAATAATAAATATATAGAAAACAGAGAAAATCATTTAACAAAACAGAAAACATTGCCAATTACACTAAGATGAAAGTTTCTGTGAAAAACATGGCAGGTAATTCTCTGTCACTTTCTAAGTGGATGACAGAGAAGTTGGTTTCAAAAGAGAAAAGCAGCATCATTAAGAACTCAAAACCAGATATTTAAAATAAAAAAAACAGTAAGTGGTTTTCAGACATAGACCCTGTATTGGCTATGTAATTGCAGTAGATGTATATGCAGATATTAGCCCTTAAAGTCTGCTTTCAAGGCTCAATGGAAACTCATTTCAAGGGTTCAGCTCTGCATGACTAGCTTGTCATAAGGAAAAGCAACCAAAGACAATTGGATGTGATACTGACTCCATCATTGCCTTGTATACTGATGGTTACAGGTACTGCACACCTTATGGCTGCCAGTTTAGTTACCTTTAGCTTGGGAATATTCTAGATTGGAATTGGAGGGGAGAGGAAGGGCATGTGGGTAACTGTGTGCATAGAGACAGCTGCTAAATTCAGTATTTTAATATAATCAGGAATAGGACTCTGTTTATCATAGACAATTAAATATGAGGGTGTGTATCACATTCCATGTGGAAAAAGGAATTCTTATGGATATGCAAAACTGAAGGCAAAATAAGACTGCAGTAGCTGCTACAGCCCTACACAGGAAAGCCATACAGTTGTGGAGCATCTTAGGGTTAATGATTGCAAGTTCAAAATGCATTCAAGAAGAAGAAAATGAAGGTATTCTACAGAATAAAATATGTTCTTTGTCAATGACTTATACAGAACACTGGGCTTACAGAAAAAGCATTGGTCCAGATAAATAACTTCTTTATTTATGTCAAGAATTTTTAAAATGCTACATTTAATTTTAATATCATGATGAGAAGTATTTCTCCTTCATGATAGGCCTCATTACACTACACTGAGTATAGTGTTTGCCTTATTTAACAATTTTTATCAATCATTTAACAATGGATAATGCACTCAATGTCGATAGAAATACAAGCAACAAAGGCACAAGGGTACAATCGACTAGGAAAAACAATTTCTGTCTTAGAGCATGGCAGTACTATTGCAGTGAAATAAGAAGAATGTTGCTATTAAATGAAATATCTCAGGATGGTAAGAGGAATCTTATTGAATTCTAATTTTTATTTTATGCAAATTCTTAGTCTTTATGACCTTTGTTTTGCACTGACTAATACATAAGAAAATATGGGTGTGGCTAACATTTCTGTTCATAAATAAGCCAGTCACAGTTTATGAGAACATGCATGCATCTCAGTTGAGAAGAATTGAAGGTATAATATATATGCATAACTCAACAAGATTCTCTAAACCCAAAACTCCAAACTGATGAATTCAATACCACAGCTAATGATATATCTAAGATTCTTTAATTTCCCCAGCATGTATATAAAAATATTAATTTTTATTTCTTTATATAGGCACTAATAATGATGAGTAATTTACTCATATGCTTCTTCATTTAAAGAAATAACATGTTCAAATCTCTTCTTTTGCCTAAGAGAGAGCTCTAATAAGCATAAAGATTTCATATTATACCACTCTGCTCTTGCTGCAAAGTTGCTGAGGCCATCAATGCATAATGGAAGTGTTTGAGTTGTGGTGTCTGTCAGTCTACTAAGCTCTTCATAAAATTGTTTTCCTAGAGCTTCTTGAGCCTTGCAAAGTCAAATTCTAGAGAAGATACCATCAATCCTTTAAGTGGATGTGCTCCAAAAATTCTGGACTGTGTTTATCTCAACAACAAAAAACCACACAATGACTTGTCTGTTAGGCAGTTATGATTCCATATGAATAATAAAAAATCATATAAATATTCAGCAGCGATCTACCCTGGCAAATGGAATATTTTTGTTTTCCATTAGCCCTTTAAAACTAATTAATGAATTAATGAGTGAAAAGAAGCAATATCAGACCTCAGTAGACTGAAGTGAGGTCACTCTGGTGCCATTTTCAATTAATGTTAGCTTTTCATATGCATTACATACTATTGAAGGATGACTCTTTGTGTGTTGAGACAATTTCATAGCTGGGACAAGGGACCAAGGACCTGGTGCTGGGCTGGTTCAATTCTTTGTTCTTCCACTGAATCACCTTGTCTCCCTGAGTGAGCCACCAAAGGTGGCAGCTACTTGGAGTGCACCTACTTGGAAGAGGGATGTGGGGCATAATTAAATAAAAGCATTAAACGCCAACATTTAACTGATGAAAGCAGCAATAGAAGTACAAACCATGTTACTATTTTTTTTCAATCTGCCTATAAAGAGACCACCATATTTGAAGGCCTGTAGATGTTTGGGTTTTTTTAATGGGACTTCTGACAGCCAACACTACTAGAATGCCACGTGGAAGAACTACTAGAGAATAAAAAGAGAGGTTTTTCTGTGGCAATTTTTCAAAATGTTGCATGGGGTTTTAACTATGTGATTCCTATTGACTTAAATGGAAGTCATGCAGTTTAAAAAGCATACAACACTTAGAAAATGTATGCCTAAGTGTTTTGTCAATAATCATATGTAGGTAATAAAATGGGATTAATTTTTTTCTGTTCAATACATATAAACATTATGTTTATATCAGCATAATTACTGACTTTCTGTAGCTTGATAGCTACTCTTTAGTCATACTATAATTGGCATCCTGATCACATAATGTCATTTTAATGTGTTCTTCAGAACACACATTACATTATTAGATTCTTGCTGTGAAAGAAGTGCAGAACAACTATATCATAAAAAACTGCAACAGTGCTAACTCAAAAAATCATTCTCCATTCAAAATGCAGTATAGAACTGTGTCTGAGTAATAATTTCTATAAACATTTCAAAACTGTGCACACAGCTAATTTCTGGGGGAAAAAATAGATTCACTGTATACTGCCTATACACTGAGAAAAGGAATGTATGGAAAGGCCTTGAAAGGATTGCTTCAGGGAGTCAGAAGGGAAGAAAACTGTTCCCTCACTAATTGATAGCTTATGAAACATTTTCATACCAAAAAGTCTTCTGTATTCTGATTGGAGAGTAGCAGCCAACTATTTGAAAAGCCCAGGTTTTGTGGTATGTTTCATCAGCTGTAGTCTTTATTCACACCTCTGTTAACTGGCTGGTGCCCTTATCCTTCAGCAATTTTGAGAGGATAGACAAGCCAAATGCTGAGACTTGTAAAATGGATTATTCTTTTCTTGGTCATTGAGGAACAATTGTTCCTCAATACTCAGTCTGCTATTTCTCATTGATTGCAAAGCAAATCCTGAGCTTAATCTGACTCTCAAGCTGTTAAAGATAATTTGTAAAAAAAAGAAAAAGAAAGGAAAAAACTATTGCACTGATAAATTCATGACACGTAAAGATTATTTGAGAAGAACAGGACTAAAAGAGACTGAGAGAGGCCAGAGCTATTTTAAGGTGTTTAAAGTAGGCACATGGAGGAAATACTGGGAACATACTAACTCAAAGAATATTCACAGGGGCTGGCTACAGCAGTTAATGAGAGGAGAATATAAACTATTTCACCATTTAACTATACCAGATATGGAGTGATTATGATATTTTAAGATATAATCACAAAGTAGACATAGCTTTTATTTAGCCTATTATGTACTTTTGTAAGCAGAAAATATTAATCCTGGAATAATCATGCCAAGAGATTTTTTAGAAATGGGAAGTCAGAAGAGGAATTACGAATTTAGCCATAAAGTTCTGCAGTATGTGTTAGCCTTGACCTGCCATTGTAATCTGCTTCTGCTGAGCAGAAGCTGCCAATTGTGTTGTTATGTGGTGATTTTACCAGGTAGACAAATACTTCCTAGAAAATACAAGATCATCACAAGAAGTTTATTGTGTTGGAAAGGCTTCATAGTTTATATTGCATTTCTTGGAAACTCAGCACATAATGCCTTGGCACTGTGTAAAAACAACATTCTGAGGAACCATTAAAAGAGTAGGCCCGATCATATTTGCACTATTTTGGGTGGACTAAATAATTTACGAATCTTGCAGTTGTCTGAAAGATAAGAGATGTTTGTGTGAGTATAAAACAAGTCAGGACCTGTGTTTTTACTTCCTAGAGAGAAAAAAAAAAAAGCAATTGCAAAAGCCTTTACAGCTGCAGTAAGAAATATTACGTTAACAAAGATGGTCATAAATATTTGGTGTGGTTTAGAGGATTTGATTATATTTTCATTCTCAAGTCATTGAAAACAATGAACTTATGAAGTTCAACAAGAACAAGTATAAGGTCTTGTATGTGGGAAAACATAATCCAGGAGTACAGCACTGGCTGAGATTTACCTGTCTGGAGAGCAGCTCTGTGAAAAGGGACCTGGGGATGCAGGTGGACAACAAGCTCAGTAGAGTGAGCAGCGTGTTGCTGCTGTGGCAAAGAAGTCAAGAGAATGCTGGGCTGCAAAATGGCAATGTAAACATATAGGAAACAACATGAAATTCTATAATCATATTATACATCATGTTGATAAAATGGAAGATGGATTTGCTAAAAGTTAGCCACATCAGCTGTGAATTTATTGGCTTCCTTTCTGGAATATCTGCACTGCTGTCAGTGACTGCTGCTCTTGAGGACCCACGTGGGTTAAATTGAAACCTCTTCAGGTAGATAGTAACAGGCAGCCGTGGTCACACAGAACTTGGTTTAACCATCTGAGTACTTAATTTGCTTCTCCAGCAGTTTCTGCAGCCCACGCTCAGCTCCTTGATGCTGAAAATATCCTGTCACTGGTACTTTTGCTGTACAGTGTGAAGCTTCTGCAGCTTATTCTAAGTAAACTGCAGTAACAGAAGAACCAGCATAGTGCTTATGAAAACAGATTAACCAGAAAGATTCTTAGAATGTATTCAGATACTACAGACCAGCACAGAAGAGAGCAATTGCAATGCAAATTATCATAAAACACCTGACTTGAAGAGGCTTCAGAGGTTTGCTACAGACTGAGTTAGTGCATAATCATTTCAGGCAACATATTTAGTACAAGTTAATGCATGCACTCAGTATTAAATTCACTACAGGTGTAAACAAGTATGACTTCAATTGAGTTGTTCCTGCTTGTACTAAATTTGGCCTAAGTTCAGAATGACTTTCAGCAGGTGCAGTTTGTGGTCCTCCAGATGATATATCTCTGCCCACAGCATAAAAATAAAAATAAACACAAGGACAGATTGGGTTATGATGAACACACTATACAGTTAGTCAATCTTAGTACAGTTACATTTCTTTGTTACCTGGTTTTGTAAGAGTTCTGGTAGCCCAGTCCTGATAAAGGAATTTTCCACTCTTTCCTGCCCTACCCTAGTCCTCTCTTGCAGGCTGTTTCCTGACTGCTTCAGCCCACAGTCCAATACGGTCGCAGATCCACTTTCAGAAACATCTTAAATTTAGGAAATAGTGAAAACAGCTCCTGAAACATGGACAGGCTTTCCATTCTACACCTCCAGTATGGAAGAGGGAATCCCCAGCAAAGGGTTGGGGCAGACAGTGTCCTCTGCAGTACTGTTATGTCTGCACTGCACTGTTAAGACAAGGAAGACCCGGGGCCATATGGGAATAGAGGCAGCAGAACTGTTGCATCCTAAAGCTTTGTCTTTCCTAGAGAAAGAAGCTGCCTTCTGAACTCAAGGAAAAATGGTAAGAGAACATAGCNAAAAAAAGATGGAATGAAAGAGCAGTCTTTAACATCATCTAGTTAGCTCAGGTGAAAAAAAGAGAAAGAGGTTCCTCAAACTATCTCCCAGTCACCATAAGCATCAGCCACTTTTTAGCCTGACAAAATAAGCACTTATTTCTGACAGAGAAAACGCAGTGTGAAATTACATCAAATCTAATTGTATATTTATGATCCATGAAAACAAATACACGAGAGGATGAGATATAATACAAGAGAAGCACAAACAACTTGGACTTCATTGTCAGGCCACGCATTTAAATACAAAGAGCTGCCCCACACAACACACTGTTTTTTTAAAACTACAAATCCATGAATGATAAAGAAGCTGGTTTGTTTGGGTCAAAGCTCATTGAAACAGTGCCACCAGCCTGCTACCCAAAGGGAGCCTGGGGCCATTGTGAATGGTAGCCTGTGCCTTTCAAACCAGTTTTTTCCCCAATTGCTTAATTTCATTCCTGAAAGCCAGAGAAGTACTAAAACTGAATGAGAGCTATGCCCAGCTGTCAGTGCCTGTCCTTCTTCCATCCATTAACACTCCCTAATCTGAAAAATTCACCAGCCCTATAGGTTCCCATACCACACACCAGTTATGCTGATTAGAAAATTCACGCTTCAGTATTAGTGCTGATTAAAAAGGTTTCCCTGTGCTTTATGCAGATGTTGAATATTCATCAACAGTGTCTGGTTTAAGAAATGATAAATAGCATAGGAAATAATTTTATAACTACATCAAAAACTTATTTGTAGTGTTCAGCAATGTCCCCCTACAGCCTAGTTTATAAACAAATTATCTGAATTATTAATTTATCATGCAGGGACTGAAAAAAGGAAAAAAAATCCCAGTGGGTTATTACAGTCCTTCACAGGAAATGAATATCTCCTGGCACTAATGACATCATCAATAACAAGAAGTTTATTTCCAAAGAACTCAACTCAAAATTTAATTAACTATATATGATATTTTCAAATTAAATATGAGTTAAGGGGTTCAGTACTTGGACTAATGTAACAGTTCTAGAGTAAATTTATTTTTTAGTAGATTAAAAACAACAACAAAAGCTATAATAAAAGCCCTTTTGGACTACAAAATAAATATACAATTTAAGGGAAGTATTCATTTTGTCTGTTGACAATATGGAAATTATTTTCTTCTGTTTCAAACTCCCATTTGTTTAAAGGACTCAGCAAGAACACTTGTAGATAGAAAATGTAACACAGGCCAGTGATACTGGAACTGTGACAGAAAAGGAAATCTTACCAATGAAATTCCCATTTTCCTATACTTTTGGTAGTTTTTTATCTTTCTGGATGACAGCACAAAAAGTAAATAGAGAGTAATCTACACTGCATGATGCCCATTTTCAAGTCATCTTTGAAATAACGAATCAGACATCCCAGACATGTAACAGGGAACAGAACTACTTGAATCTCTACTCAGTTTCTTGTTTGTTACAAAAGACAGTTGGCCAACACAGTAAAATGAAAACCTAATCCAAAAAGTTACCTTATAAAAGGAGAAATAATGACATTCATGTTTATGGCAATATAGAAAATGTAACTGATGTTGCGGTGGGGAAAAAACAAACAAACAAAAAAACCCCATACCCAACCATCCAACCAAAACATATAAAAACCCTGAAAGAAGAACCCTAAAGAAATGACAATTTTGTGAGGATTCCTCAAACTTCAGAAAAAAAATGAAGGATTAGATTCTAGAAACCTGTCTAGTTTAACTATTTTGATATTCACATATATGCAGTATTCAAACAGAATCAGTATCAAGTCCTTTTTCATTATTTCTTTTGGTAGAATTGCATTTCTAAAGACAAAGGAACACTAACCAATGCATTGTTAAGGCACTGAACAAATAGTGAGCAATTTTTTTTGATGCCAAAGCATCCTTCATTTGCAAAAAAAGGCAATGAATATGCAGACAGATGCCAATATGAAAGGGGTGAAAAGTTATGCACTGTCTTTCTGTTCAAAAGGAAAGAAAAAAGCTTTTCTATTGTGAAAACTGCTTTTCCTTTCAGCCGCCTTTGACTCAATCTTCTTCCAAGGGAGACATTATTGACAGAAGAAGCAGGAAACAGACACTGATGTTTTGGAGAGTGAAGAGCAAATTGTTTCTCCACAGAGCCTTCTGCAGTATCCCCTGAAGGATATATACCTTAAATCACAAAACCGACCAAAGCATCTTGCTTTTCCATGTCCTTATGGCCAGCTTTATGGTCATGACTTCTATGAAATGGGGAACTATGGACATAAAGTCAATTTTCAAGCATTTTCTTAATAGAGGTGGTGATTAAAACAAGAAGCCAGGAAGCAGTGGTAGAAAAATAGCCAATTTCCTTTCATGGCTTGTTGTGAGACCTTGAAAATGGAGTCAGCAACAACAGCTGAAATTTAACATTCAAGAGATCCACAGGGAGGGAAGATGAGATGGCATGCAATTATGAAGGAAGCTAAAATTTTCCATAGTACACTATTTTTTCTTTTTAGAAAACCACCATAACAGTAACTTTTTATTGACTGTTGAATGTAAGAGAGGTTTTATGAGGCTGTTACAAGAAGTCTCCACAATTATGTACCTATGTGTAAAAAGAGGAAATTATATATAATCGTAATCGTAAGCACAGACCAAATAGCTGATGTGAAGCCAGGTGATAATTGCTAAATTATATAAATGCAAAGTTATTGTTATTATTATTGGTGGTGGTGATGATGATTGGTTCTTTTACTTTGGCACATTCCAGGAGCCACTTTGCTAGGCACACTGTACCAAGTATAAAGTGTTGTCTGTGCTAAGAATCAAGTGCTTTAGGTCCCACTGTATTTTTCACTTTCCCAAGTCAAGGACTTAAATTTTAAAAAATCTGAGTAGCATCAGAAATTCATTAAAATCAGCTCATTGCAGAAGCATTTCTAAATTTTCATTGTATTTTTTCTGTTCCCATAGTCCTGTTTATTTCATTATCCTAGTTGTTTTAGCCATTGTAAACAGAAACTGCCATCAGCCTGGGATGCTGCTGTTCATTTTTGCTGCACATTTAAATGTGGGAACCTGTGTTTCACATGCTTACAATGCTAGCAAGAAAGAACAGATTGCCCAGAGTTGTTGTGGAATCTCCTTCACTGGAGACATTCAAGAATCATCTGGATAGAATCCTGTGCCCTGTGCTCTGGGATGGCCCAGCTTGAGCAGGGAACTTGGACCAGATGATCCACTGGGGTCTCTTCCAACCAGATCCGTTATGTGAATTCTGTGATTCTGTGGAAGGATGTTCCACTTTTCGAAAAGTATTACGTGTTCCCAAGTACTGTGGAAAAACACTACCAAGACTTCTGGAATGACCCAAGTTCTAGGATGTTTGGATGTGCTAAATGCTAGTGGCTTTCAGAAGTTAATTATTAACTTCTCTTGAATTCTGTACAGCTAGAAATGTAGAAATGCATAAAGCGTACAATAACTAGATACAGGGTAAAGTATTACCTACAGTCAGCGACATTCTGTGAACAATTTATTATTTGACAATGCTTGCAATGAAGACACAACGTGGGGAAGAAACATTGGGATGCACACTGGAATTCAAGCAGGCAGAATCTGATTTGCTGGTGCTGTAAGCAATCTGAGTTGGAGCTAATTCTTCCCAGGTATTTGAACAGAGGCCATCAGAAGGTGGCTGATTTCAGGAGAGACCCTAAATGTGCTACTGTAATGAAACCAGTAAAATTAATGTGCACTTACTTGTGGCTTTGCCAAGCATGAGCACTACAGCTATGTCCAATTCTTACCATCTGCTTCACTGGAAATAAAACTAAGACTGTACAGAACAGTTTTAAATATATTTGGGCAACAAAATCCATAATATAAAACTGATTTCAAGAGCAGAAAACGACAATATTTCCAAAAGTTTGCCACGGTTGTATTTTTTCACAAAAAAAATCTAGTACTCTATACCAGGTATATTGGCATAATAAGATCTTTTGCAATATGGATATTTATAATACACATGGTTTACTAAAAAATGTAAATTATCATAAATATACTTCACATAAAATAAATACTCTGTGGTGTGTAAGATGTTGGCATTGTGCTAAAGCATGCTGCAAATAAAGTGAATGTGATATTTAGGATATATATAGGTTCATATCAAGTTTCTGTAAAAATAACATAAAGTCTCTCATTCAAAACGCCTTCAGGGAAAAAGCAGAATATTAATTTTCATGGTACTTCATTCCAGTATTTTCATAAGTATTATATGCCTATGTCTACATAAAAACACTGTTACATACTAGAACCAGTATAGTTTAAAACCTTCCATGAATTGAACAGAAATCTTTCCATCCCCAAAGTGCCAAGTAACAAGCCAGCTCAAATGAATGGTAAAAAGCATAATTATGAGTGCCTTCTAATACCTGCAATGAATTTATCTTTGAAAGCTTTTCATTGTTTGTATGCTATATTCCACTTATAAATAAAATTTTATAAGGTGCTGTATACCTCAAAAAGGGTATTAAAACTTCAAAGAAATATATATGTTAATTATGTTACCATGGACACACAATACTGCAGAGGTGTGTACAATTGTGATGGCCAAACCCTCCATATTTATAGAGCGTGAAATTATGAAATATTGTTTTCTTTACTCACATTATTAGTTTAATTTTCAGAGTAAAATTTTCAGAGACCTGTAGTCTGACAAACCAAGATAAAGACAGCCTTCAAGACTAGGCCTTTTACATAAGCTTAACAATTACCAGTATATTTAAATATGCCCTAAAACCTTTATCTACCATGTATAACATATTTTGAAGGAATATTATCAATATTAAAATTAGCAATGACAGTCTCACCTGTGGCCCTGAAATATCAAACTGAGGAAAAATGGCAAGAAACCCTCTTCAAGGAGACATCTACTGTCTTCTCCTGATCCTGCATTTCAAGCCACTCAGATGCATTCCTAGGCTTGTGCAGACTATTTCTGCAACCCAGGCACACCATGCTTTGCCTTTATAATCCAGATAAAGGGCCATGGCCTATCTCTAATGCGGTATTACACCTAATTCCTTTAACTTAAATAATAATTTCCTTATACCGAGCACAACACATTCGTCACCACAGATCAGATCACCCTCCCTTTTTACAGCATCTCATTGATTGGTAGGGATGCTAAGAGGTCTTTTGTCTCTCTGCTCAGAGCAGGGATAACACAGAATTAAGACCTATTTAATAGGTAAGGATTTTGTCCACTCTTAAAAGTCTCCAAGAATATAGATACTGTAACTTCTGTGATACTGCAACAGTGCTTAATTATGCTCATAACATCAGAAACTCTCATGCTTCAATTTATGTGCACTGTTTCTTATTCTCCCACTGTGTACTTCAGTAAAGAGCCTGCCTCTGTATTCTTTGTAGTCCCTTAAGTCCTCTGGAGCAACATCTCTTGAACAAGCTGAACAAGCTCAACTCCCTCAGCCTTCCCTCACAGGATTTCAGCCACTCTGTTGGATCTTCAGCTGATCAGCATCTCTTTCCTGTACTTAGGGGCCCACAGCACAACGTAGTGCTCCAGAAACTCTCAAATAAGCAACACACTGAAGTGATTAAGCACTTCCCTTGGTCTAGTGGCTACAATCCCATTTTTACAGCCAAGTACACTGTTAGCCCTCATCACAGCCAGGTGGAACTCATATCTAGTTTACTGTTCAGCAGGACCCTCAGGGGCTTTCCAAGGGAGCTGGTAGCCAGGCAGCCAGCCAGTGCCCAGCCTGCTCTGGTGCAGGGTGTTAGTGTCTCACAAGTGCACAGCTTCACATTTGTCTGTGTTCGATATTGTGAGGCTCCTGTTGGCACTTTTGTGTAGCTTGGCAGGTCCATCTGGGCAGCATCTCTGCCCTCATCAGTCCCCATGACGTCCCCAGAAGCTGTCATATGCAAAATTGATGAAGGTGCCTTCTGTCTTCTCCTCTAAGTCATTGGTAAAGGATTAAACACAATCAGTCTCAGGGCAGACCCCTTAGAAGTTTTGCTTGTGACTAGTCAGCCAAGGCAGAACATGGATCACTGGTGCACTTTGACCAGTGATCCAGCTGACTTTTCCCTCACCTAATAACCTACCCATCAAGACTAATATCCAGTTGTGATAAAGAGGTGGGAGACCGTATCAAAATTCTGGATTTAAAGTGGATTACATCAATCCCTATGAAAACCTGGTGAATTTCTACAATGGAAGTATTTGGATATCATGTTTTCAACCTCCTTTGTGTATTCCTTCTTTCTTTGTGACAGCTGCCCTACACGATAAGGAGCTCCCCTTTTGAGCCACATTCCATCAACCGCAGGTCTTGTGCACTCTGAAACTTTGATTAAACTACTTCACATCCCAGTTCCTGATATAACCAGGGAGAAATCATAAAATACACCTGAATATTCATCTGAATATTCAGAGATCAATTTCACTTGGCTACTCTTCCAGCCCTCTGGTGACTACTTTTCCAAATATGTGCATGACTGATTTTGCAGAATTGCTACCAGGAAACCAAGTCTGTGCTTGCACTTAGTGTAGGGATAGCAGGGATGGTATGTTTCATTAGGGACAGAATGCAGCTTCAAGTACAGAGGAAACAGATTTTTACAAAAGCAGTGTCAGACTTCTGGAAGACAAACTAAGTTGTTAATTTAAGATCCACACTTCCCACACTGAAGCATTTGCTCATCTGCCTACAATTCCGCAGAACATTTAATCACATTCATTCTCAAAAACCTACGTACATATTTAATTGCTTGATGGATCAGGGCCTTAACTGAATAGGGCAAAGCTACAACACAGTGGAATCACTGGGACACCTGAGGCTGTAGGACTCATCCAACATTACACATCCAACATTTATAACAAAAGCATATATCTCAGCTAGTTACTATAGCCCCTTTTCATAGTTAATGGAGAGAAATAGACACTTCTAGGGTGCAATTCATCAGTCTTATTTTAAACATCTGCTTTAGGAAGAGATGAATTGCATCCGTCAGGTGCATATTTTTTCCTGGTTATAAAAGGGACCAAGGTAGCTACCTCACAGGCAGCACCTTTATTTTAATCCTGACCAAAATAAAGCCTCTGAACGGACTAAGAGGGCTATAGAACACACTCCCAGCAACTTGTAGTTTGCCTCTGAGCTTTATTCTGATTCTTGATTCCTAACTTTGGTTCCTACCTGCTGCAATCTGGTCTGTAGTTCTTAGTACATATTCCATATTACTTGCCCAAGTATTTGTCCCCACCTAGCCTGCACTGCCTGTTCCTGTTTCTGTCCCCTCACCTTGGACTTAAAATCCCTGTAACCCTAACCTTTTTCTGAACCTGTGTTAGGCAGAGCCTTCTGCCTTGCCCCTTAGGCTTAGAATATACAGATGCCTTGTCTTCTGGGTTTTCCTCTGAACTTCCATGGAAGGTATTTTCTATCTAGACCCTAGCATTTAGATTCCTTCCCACTCCTGACATTGATCTTTCTTAATCACAGGCTCCAGCTTGCACGTCCATCTCATTTCCAGCCCAGTTTAAAAGCCCTATCTAGCCAAGTTCTATTTAGAGTAATTAAGATGTCAACCATGGGAGTAGGGATAGTTTTTGCCACATAACTTTATCTGTGCTATAAATTGCAATATGAATCTGTGAATAAGACTATTAAATGTTCATATAATAGAAGTACAAAAGTAATACAGACCATGAATGGAGCAATTCCTGGGCATTGAGCATAGCAACAAACCTTAGTACCTGGATATCCATCTACAAAAAATACATAGCTACTGCTGTTCAGATATTGACCTTCTCCTGAAAACCTTCAGTCATTTTCCAAAAATAGCTGAATAGCACAATTTTCTTCTTGTGTCCTCCACAGCAGTTCAATCTTTACCCATCCAAGTCTCTCTGTAGTCTTTTTTTACCTAGTATTCTCTACCACTTAGTATCAGAAACAGAAATTGTTTGAGCAACTGTGTACCATGTTCCCTGAGTTCAGCAAACACTTAACCCCAGACAAAGCCCTCTTTAGGAAGTTCACATGTGCATTATTCTATCAATTTGGACTGCCAGCTGGACCATCAGCTTTTCCAATAGCAACTAGCTTCTGATGAAGAGCAAATAAAATGCTGATATTTGCAGATGGAATTAGTTTAGTTTTAGTGGCATCTCCTTACAGGTAGTAAGTCACCTCCTTACAGATGACTGAAACCCTCCATAATCTCAATAGAGCACCCATTTACTACACTCCCCAAAAGACTGCTTTGCTATAGTACCCAATGAAAAAATCTTAATATTTATTAGCTCTCACAGTAAGCAAAGATTATGCTAAATTATGAAATTCAAAATAAATAAAATTATTTTGTCTATTAGTATGGTATTTTTAATGAAAACCCAACAGACTGTTAAATGCAATTGCAATGAAATAAAGGAGCAGGAGGTAGAGTGAAACACACCTTTTCCATCCTTGCAAGTGATAATGCTGCCATAGTAATCCATTCATCAGTGACGCTCTCTACCCTCAAAATTACACATGTATATGCTTTTCTTTTTCTGATCAGTAAAATTCTAAACAAGACTCATTAAAAACCCCAAAACATTAAGCTGTTGCAAATGGGAAATTAATTGTTAGAGACACCTCAACTCCCCTTCAAAAAAATGAACAAAAAGACAGAGAAAAACCCCAAGTTTATCCTTTATAATATGCCTTTGTCATTAGCATCCAAAGGGCCCCTGCTATTGCCCTTTTCAAACACTTGAGTATGTTAATGTCCATAATGGTGACCTAATCAGTTTAGGTGTATCATCCAAACAGTTTCACAGAAGCAATTGAGAGAATGTCATTGAGGACTTGCAAATGTAGAGTGCTTCAGCATGTCTGCAGAGCAGGCCAGAGTGTGCTGGATGGCAGTGATACTGTACTCCTTCTGGGAAGCTACTGATCTCTTGCATAAAAACACATTCTAACACAGGACTTCATTTGTTTTTTAAATGGATAAAGCATGGGAGCACTGTTAGATTTGAGTTCTGTTAGGAGCTGGGAGACATTCTTCACATAAAACCCCCAATTTTGAGCTTGGGGTCAGAAGTTATACCCACAAAATATAAGTTAATACAGCCTGCTGGCAGAGCATAAAGCTGTGTAAAAAATCAGTGCTTGAGTTCTTGCCCTACATATGACAGTAAATGTCTTGGATGTGGGAACATGATAAAATTAATCCTGAACTGAGAATGGTTAATTATTAAAGAATAGAACATAGAAAAATAGCTTACAATACCTTTTCATTATTTATTTTTTCTTAATTAAAAGAAATTACGGTTACTTAAGAAGAATCTATGGAAATAATCTAGGATGATACTCTGATTTTATGCAAAAATGGCTGCAGAATTTTCAGAATCATCTGCAGGTATTGATGAGGAGAAAAGCCATGTGCCAAGCACTTTCATTTGTTTTGCCAGTAGTGAGTAACAAAATACTAAACATAAAAGTTTTTACTAGGAGGCATATTACAGTCTTTTCTCTTGTGCAGATAGTTAAGAAACACCAGCACTGCACAAACAAAACATCTTGATAAAAATTCTCCAGCTTTCAGCACCCCACTAGGTTCTTGAAAACATGTTTGAATGTGAGGAGGCAAAATGAAATCCAGAAACTGTCGTCTTAATAATCTCTGGATTTCTGCAAGCTTGCTAGGTTTTTTCTCTCTCTAAAGAATTGAGAAAAGTTCTATAAACAATGTCTGTATTCTCAAAATACCACCTGCTGTTTTCTACCCTGCTCCACAATATGGAGATATGGGTCTCTCTCTCTCTCTCTTTCAACCAGTGATATAGAGAATTGTTATCACTGAGCTCTAGGCATTCTTGTACTAGACACGAAGGAGAAAGCATTGTACTAAGTTTGTACTGAGCATTGTTGTTGTAAGAGCATTGTACAGAAACATTGTACAAGACATTAAAGCCTCAGGCCTGGAACATGGAGCTGATCATAATAAAACTACCTTAAGCCTTCTGATACATAGAGTCAAAGTTCTTATGCACAAGGGAAACAACCAATACAATTGGAAACCCCTTGTGCCAGAGAAGGACAAGAAACAGATGTTCTTCCTTCCTCATTGATTCAGAAAACATTCTCCTTTAATTCAACTTCCTCCCACCCTGTATAGAGATTACTTTTTAAACACCATGTCTTTTATTCATTGATGAGGAAATAAAAGAACACATCAGACAATAATATATATATAATTGGCAACAATAACAATGAAATGGAGACACTACAATGGGAAAATACCTTTCTAGGAGAACTATTATGTAAAATACCTAAGGCTTGAAATTCTTTCTTCTTCTTTAAGGTTTATTTATGGCTTTGCACTTTTTAATGAAGGGGGCATTTGGATTGAATGAAACCATGGACAAAATACCAGGTGGAATCACAGTGAAGGTGAAGATGGCCTGTGCCTCCACCAGGTTTCATGTGTTGCTTTTATGGCCCTAACATGTAGCTGTTATATCTTGTATGTTTTTAAGATCATATAATCTGAAACCTGTTGTGTTTTGTGTTGCACCCCATTGGTCTCCACGCTGTGGAGAGCAGCACAAAGACATGTAGGAGTGTTTGGAGGACACAAAAGCCAGCTGCAGCAGAAGTGGAGGGCTATGGAAAATGGAGAGGGCCCATCCTGGTGCCTTTTCACTGACACTGCCCAGGGATGTGGCCAAGGCTCATCCAGGCAGCTCCAGTGAGCATAGCCTGAAATCCCATGGAGTCAAATAGGGTCCAAGATTACCCATGCCGAGCCTGCACTCTCTTCCTTGTCCTGTCTTGTTGGATGCACAGACACAGCCTAAGAGTATGACTTCTTAATTCTTTTAAGGTATCTTCCTCTTTCATTCACAGTCGTGACAATTTTATACTTCTGTGATAAATTAACAATGAAATTATCCTCTAGAGCTTCTTTCAGGCAAATAAAAATGTGTCGACGTCTATTTTGCCCACGATATTTACCTATTTTCAAAAGGACTTGTTTAATTATGTTTAAGATACCTACATTTAACCACAAGGGCCAGAATCCCTGTCTCTGAACTGCTTTTCTCCCCCTTGTACATGGACTTTCAAAGCTCAGCATTTTCTGAATGGCCTTCAGAGCTGTGCATGGATTAGCAGTGTAGCCTTGCAGTAGGTCTGCGAAACAAAACAGCTGATGTAGAGGACCTCACATCCACACTGCAAATATTTCAATGAGAAGTTAATTTAGATCAGTTCTTGTGTAGCTCAAGGGTCCAGCACCTCTCTTCAGTAATTGAACTTTCAGTCTGCTTTTGGAGAACATAATCCAGTTTAGTTTCATCCTAAAGGAGTCCAGTTTATATTTTCCAAAATGATTACATGATGTCAGCTATCCTTTTTTTAACCCATAAACAATTACACTTCAGGATACAGATAAACAGTTTCAATCAAATTATTTCATTTTGCAGGTAATTAAAACTAGCAAAAATTCCAGTGGATTGGGGCTTTTAAGAGATGGTAGCCAGGCTGCCCATTAGGGAGCTACAGCCTGAGAAGCAGCCCAGTGATAAGGAGGTCCAGCAACTCAAATACCTTCAGTGGTCCAAGACCTTTCAGATGTACCACCTGGTTCCTTTAATGGCAAAGTGATTTAGTTAATCTTTAAATTTCAGAAATGCAAGCTGAATTCACCTTTACTTGAAAGTTCAAACCTTGTTTAAACACAAGCTTGGGACTTCTTTCAAATCTTGAAAGGCATTTTTGTTTTATAAATGAGCATCTGAGCTGTTTTCAAATAACTTAAATGAGCATAGCTCCTAGGCTTTGTATAAAAATACAAACAAACAAGAAATAACTACCCTGAAAATTGTACCCTCACCCAATGTGTGTTCAACCCACGTGCTCTTGTCTCTCACACTCTGGAACAGCACCTTACACTGTTAAACATTTTCTGCAATCTCCACTGCTGAGAAACAGTTGGATGCTTCAGTTCTCTCAGCTCTTCAGTTGCTTTTATTCTTTCAGCTACATGCTATTATAATGAATTATCTGATTTCAAAGACCAGAAAATGTCTCCTTTTGTAATAAAGCTGTTCAAGCCATTTAAAATGTGTTTTCCAGATTATCAAGCATTTTGTCACGTTAGAATCTCACTTTAACACAGATAAGCCATAGCTTCATCAAGTTTTATCTTGCCCAAACTGAGCCAAGGGCAGGCTGACTCACTGAGTAGCAACAGAACGCATAGCTTTTCATCTCAATGTCACCAGCTGAAATTCAGCAAAGGTCATCACTGATAACCAACTGAGGTTTTGATGGCCTTATGAAATTAGCTGATGATCTAGGTATAGTGACTAAAAGATAGGTGTTCTTATTATAAAAACCATTATACCAATTGATAACCTCTCTTACTAGACTCAACTGAGATATGACAAGCTAAATGAGACACAGGTGCTCAACCACTTCCTCACATCAACAACTGGCACCTGAAAAAGAAGTTTAAGAGCATATTGCCAGGGGTTAAGTGTGTCTCACCTATCCTGAAACTGAAAGACTTCAGACACTAAAGCTATTAGACTATTACCTTTCTTTAATATCATGCTATTTCAACTTTTGTTTTAGGAGAAAAAAAAAGAAATAAAAGATACTGACTCAATCTAAAATTCAAATCAACCTAAACCATAAGGGCTAATTAAAACATTCCACAGTAAGACCAAAAATAATGGGTGCAATAATATATAGTTGAACAGTATAATTTTATAAGCCCCTAGTAGTATCAAATTCTTGCTGTTCTGATGCATTTTCCATGTGAGTCCTTTTCAGTGGAAACCAAGACATCTTTGTCGTATGGTGCATGTTATGGAGTTGCTTGCTGCAGCTAGATTTTAAATTCTGTTTAAAAGAAGATATCTTCATTAAAAGGAATGATTAAAAAGCTTTGTCTCCCCTTTTTAGAGGAAAATTTCTTCTGTTGTTGTCAAATGTCATTTTAAAATAGTTATTTCTTCTTGCGTGTACTCAGGATGGGAAGTTATTTTTCAAGTTAATTTTACAAATTCAGTTAATTACCATCCCTTTTAGACTAATAAAAAAGAAATTCTGAAAAGAGATACTGCCAAGGTTGGCTCTGGATGCCAGAAACTCATTGCTTCTTCCTGAAACAAGCAGAATACTTAACACTTTAGCAATTTTTCCTGCACTGTATTTAAACCAGATTTCTCTGGGGCTTATAAAACTTGTGCATTTAGTGGAGACTTTTAGTTCATTCATCAAACACATGATATAAACCATTCTGTTATGCACCTTCAAATCAAAAGATGAAAAAGAAAGAAGAAAGAAAGGTGCACACAAAGGTAAGAGTGCTTACTGAAGGACATGCTTCTTAGTGCTTGGCTGTACAAAAACATGTTCACACAAACAACTGTCGCAGCAATTATTTATGATTAAAAAACATGGGAATGTTGTGGTGACTTTGCATTAGAAGTCTAGTATATGTCAATTGTTTTATTCATGATAAACAGATCATTTAGTTGGAAAAATCCCATCTGCCTAGATATATCTCTTATTATTTATGAGAACCATGTTTAGGAATGCAGGCAGCACATGTGCATAATTAATCCTGAAGAGAATTAGACATTGTTTGATTCACAGCTGAATGCAATTAGCATTAGGAAGTTTACATATGTTGGCAATAACACAGATTAGCAACTAAAGTGCTTGTTAAAAAATTTAACCTGAGGCTGCTGGAGCAGACCTCTCTTAATGATGCTTTAAATGTTGTTGATGAAGTAATAATCAATTTTGTTTTATAAATAGTAAATCAAGAATTTAGGTCTAATTAGCTGTGCTACAGATCACTTCACTTACATATCCAATGTACATGTGATGTGTACTGTGAACTTTCTCTGAGTCTGGTGTGCAAACAGTTGTTAAGGGAAAGATGCGATCCCTTCTGTATAAAAAAGAAAAAAAAAAGTCACAGATGGGGAAGAATGAGATGTCTGTGATGGGAATGACTCTATGCTCCTGGCACTCAAGAAGGAAAGAGCTTTTCCTTTGTTATTTCAGAGGTTTTTAACTGAAAAATGAAGAAACAATGCCTTGCTTGCCTTTTTAAAATATAATAATTAGATTATAATTCATAGTCTGTGAAATGAAGCTCTCTAATGGAGAGGGAGGAGGAAGAGAATAAGTGATGAAAGTGAGGAGGCAAAGTAAAATTGAGCTGTAATTGTTTTCACTTCAACTTTAAGAAGTTCAACATTAATTAAAATGTTTCTGCACCACTCACCACCAGATTGGCACAAAAGAGGGCTGGCTGGTATGTGCAGCTGCTGACTGGCAGGAATGTCAGCAAGGCAAAGCCAGGAAGATTGCAGTTACACACACACACTCCCCTGACACACAGACGCAGATATTCTAAAGACCACGTTGCAATTAGAGCAAGAGCAGTTTTATTCAAGGAGTATTCAAGGTTTTATTCAAGGAGTATGTCAGAATACCTCCCAGGTATGAAATTCATGTTTCCTAAAACACCCAAAACAGTTTGAAAATAGTTCCAAGATATCTTTCTCCTTTTTTAGCTCAGAGTTTGCTTTGATTTTCTCATTTTCAATTATGTTTATTTGTATGGGAGATGTTCAGAGAGGTAGACTTCAGGTGACCACCTCCCATGACCTAAGACGCAGCAGGAGCTGGATCCATAAAGAGTTTTCCTTCTCCTTCAGCTTTATTGTCTCCTCACCCCCTAAACATTTCTTCATGCAAACAGGTGCTTTTGGGGGGTGTATTATGCAGTCCCTGCAATCACCCTTTATATATTTAAAAAGCAGGACGGGTACTACTTACTATCAGTGAGTTACTGATCTGCTAGAAGAAACCGTGGCTTCAGGTATGCTCTTTTAATGTGAGTCCCCACACCAAGTAAAAGGATGAGTAAAAGGAGGCCTATAGCCTAAAGCCTGCCCTCCCTGGCAGCCTAGGAAGCTGAGGTCAAGATGGGATGGATAGCCAGGAAAATTTTTAAGTAGCTGAAGGAAGGGGGGTCAAGTAGAGAGCCAGAACTGATGGGACGTTGCTTTCCACAGAGCCAAAAGAAACTCATTTTCTGTGTGACAACACAAATTGGGCACTTCCTTACTCATCTACACCACTGCCAAGACTAAATAATCTTGAAATTGAGTCAGGGCTAAAGTGGAAAAGGCATTTGGGCTCCTAAAAATGAGAAGCAGGCATCCAAGAATGAATAAGAGCTTTCGTCAGAGGAAGAGCGTGGAGTGCAGAGCAGCTTCGATTGGCCACGCGTTCTTTAGGGAGTCATGGAAAAGAGCAGCTGGCTCAAAAGATTTCCCTGGTGAATGGCAAGCTCTACCCATAGGTCCAGAGGGAGGAATTGAAGAATTGAGCCTGGGGAAAGCCTGCATATATGCAAAGGCTGAGTGGCTTCTTTTTAAATGATTATAAGTGTAGCAAATTTGTAAGTGCTGCTCAATCCCACTATTTAATATGCATTGTATCAGTTCTGTAGGCTGTGTGGGGAGCTTATGATGCTCCTCTTAGTCACTTTGACTGATCAGACTGTATCACTTCAGGTTTTGTACAGAAAAAAGTTGTCTGTATCCAAGCTTAATTCTCAGTATTTTGTCTGTTCAAATCCTATAAAAACAGATGATTCTGAGGAGACATGACAGTAGCCTGGTGCAGTTTTAAGAAATTCCAAGACACCCTCTGTGTTTATCTTTGTTTGGCTGTAGAGCCAGATGAAAGGAACAGATACCTTGTATGTTAGAAGACTGAAGTGAATTAATAGACTGCTGTATCTTACAAAAAAGTAAGGAAGGAAAAAATGAACGAATGAACTTTGACTTTCCTTAAGTATACAGGGCAGCTGGGCTCTGACTGATGTTTACAAAAGTAGATGTGTTTGAAGCAGCACCACATGGAGAACCATGAACAATTTAAGGGTTAAGCAGGAAGAGCCTTAAGAACCTACAAAATTGGAAAAATATCATCTCTAAAATGTATTTATCACCATTTTCTAAAAAGAAAATTCTCATAAACTAAACAAGAGATAACTTCTGTACAAGGTGCATGAGAAAATTAAGAATTAAATCATAAGAAATATGTACAGAAGTAGCAGTTTTGATGCAAGACAGTGAACAGTTTCACTGCATTCAAACATTAATTATAGTAACCTATTGGGTAATGAGAGGAACTTTTCTTGTTCTCATGCTGTTCTCGCTAACAGATGAAGGAGCAGGTTTCAGGTCACCAGAATTCCTACAGTGCTAGCCCTTGCTTCTGTTTATGAGTTGAAACAATAAAACCCTTAAGCAGATGCCTGACTTCAGAATCCTGAGTACTGCTGTTCAATACTGAAACAGCATCCTCGATGTGTATTAAAAAATCCATGTATGAAAGGATTGTTTATAAGCACTTCTCCAATCAAAATAAATCAAGCTTCCAACTGACAGAAATTTGTTGAAGAATAAGGACTTCGCACTTCTTCCTTCTTCTAATATAACATGCTCTATAAGATAAGTAACATAAAAAATAGGGGAAAAGACCATTCCTTTTCTTTAGGTGGTGCACTGTGATATTCTTATGTATGCACTTTGATAAGTTAAAAATACCTCCAATGTACACAAAGAGTAGCCAAAGAAGATGCTATTTATTTGCAGAATAGCAGCACCAACATAGTGTACTTTCAGCTAATTATAATAATGTGCATATTTTCTGTGAGCAGTAGGAAGGGATATCACAGTTTAAATTATTCTGTGTTGGCTTTTGGAGGACAAACACTTGTTGTTGACAACTATTTGATCTGTCTCATAATACTGTTATGATGACAAAATAAAACTATACTTTCTTCTCAATTTCTGTGATCTTTCACCTAGATAAGAACCAACACCTGGCATCTTTTCAAATTTTCTTTTTTTCTTTACATCAGTAGCAAAAGTTAAAAAGGTAACATGAAAAGAAAGATGAAAAAGGAATGCTGTTCAAATTGAAGGACTGCAGTTTCAAGTTTCAATCCTGTATCAAAACATCTCCGCCTCATCTTCTTTCTCAGTCATCACAAATGAAATAGTACAAAGAAGTACACAAACATCAGTACAATGCTGTGTGTGTACTGCTATCCAAAAATCACAGTTACAAAATTATACCTGACATACCAAAAACTGACAGTCACATCCTCAAGATTTTCTTCTGTTCATTCCCATGGACCTTCTTTATTAATAAATCTGACACATAAAAAGCATCTGTATGACTAAAGTGTCAGTTACTGGAAAGACCGTTTTGATCTACTTCTTAACTTTTAGAAGAAATATTCTCTTTTTTATGAAGACAGAATCTGTTCACTGACTGCCAGCTTTCAAATGACCACCTCTTGAAGTTTAATTTTAAGTTTTAAATAAATATTGTATGCATGCAGAATAATTATGATGCTCTAGAGAGTCTGTGTATAATGACATTGATTCTTTTTTATCTAAAAATGCCAAACCCTTGAGGCGGCAAAGTCTGTATTTGCCACAGATATATGGAGGTTCATTCTACATGTTAAATTATAATAGCTTCTTCATGTTTCTGTCACTAAGTCAGTAGTGAAACTTCCATTGTAAACTTCAATTTCCAATTGCTTAAAACTTACTGGTAAAAATTATCTTTGGCCAAACATTTGATATAGAGCATTTTAGCTGTGGAATAACTTATACTACAATAAAAGATAATTTTTAAATTCTGGTACAATGCTGTGTAACTACTGAAAAGAAAGCATATTGGGTTTGGATAAATTTTAACAGTCAGAACTAAAACAAGCACTGTCTTTCACTGATAAATGTTGTGGACATGTTATTCATAAAAATATATAGTTACTTCAATACTAAGAAAAACTGAAATTGCATATTTAAATGTGAAAATTGGCATTTGTGCATGCAAATCAGCTTCTTATTTTATTTCTGTTATATTTAGTATATCTAAATAAATGTTCTGGTTTCATAATTAATCAAACCCCCCAAATTACTGCAAAGCCATAGACAAAATTCAATAATGTTTATAGGGATCAAACCAAGCTCATTTTTTAATCTGTTGTTTGGTTCACTGCTTAGGTTAGCAGTCTTTCTTCAGAAAAAGTGATTTCTTTTTCTGTGACTACATATTTGATCATTCATAATATTTACAGACCCTTTAAAAAAAAGACTAATGTTTTGAACACCTGCATTTGCTTTAAAACTTCCAATAACGTTGGTCTTACTATATCATTATTAATTTTTGCTCTCAATATTCAAAAATAACAGAGACATAGTTAACAATAATGTTACTATTAATCACTAAAAATTCTTAATAGCAAAAAAATTTCAGTAAATATAGAACTGATGGAGTCCTTCATGTCACAGCCCAAAATCAACATTTTGGGAGCAATCATTATGCAAGCATTGAGAATCAGGGGGAGAAAGCTCTGAAGACTACAGTAAGTACCCTGAAGTACTCTGAAGTATACAGTAAGTATAAAAAATTTCCTTTTAAACCTTAGGTTTCATTAGGTTCCTTGAAACATACATTCCTCTCATTTAATTGTAGCTAGAAATTATTCATCGAATACTGTAGTAGATATCGATATGAAACTCCTGCAGAATTTTTGTTGGGTGAGAGATGGGCACATTAGGAAAGTAAGTCATTACACCTATCTAAATATATATTTTATGGTAGAGGAGTATGTCTGTTGACATTTAAGCCTAGCAGACTAGATGCCTAATTTTTAGGTGCTTATTCTTAAAAGAGAGATTCCTGTTTTAGAGTTTTGGAGTGAATAATGACATAACATTTCAGTAGGTATTTCTATGCAAATAATTCAACTGTGTTTAGGCAAAGTTGAAGTCTAGCAGAAAACACACCATAACAGACTGAAATATATAGACTAAATTTGCAACTCTTCTCCCATTACATTTCATGTATGATGGGCTCAAATTGTTTGGTTTCAAGAAAGACAAGAAGCAAGTGCCTCTTAGCTCAGAAGGCTCACAAATATTCTCTCCAGAAGGATGTACCCTCATAAAACAAGAGTCTTCCCCCTGCAATCAGGCTCCTTTCCCATGGTCTTGCCGTTCAATTCTCAGCCAAGGTCCAGAAGGACTCACTGCTCTCCTAGGAAATTTTCTTAGGTCAGAATTAACAAGACTATGCCAAAAGCTAAATTCATTTCTGTTTTAATATTTCAAAGTTTTTTTAGTAATATCTCTTTTATTTATTGCTAAGTTAATTTAATGTTTCATGCAGTATGTTTTTTCATCACATATTTTTAACCTTTCTCTGCTTGAGATACAATCTTTGAGAGAACCAATGTTGGACATGCAGGTAGGCAAAACATAACTGTCTCCTACAGTCATCCCCATGTGCTGATCTTTTAACTACCTTCCCTCTAAAAACAAAAGTTTTCATGGTTTCCAGTTCAAGGTGTTTGCATAAGCAATTTAAAGTATTGTGACCCAGCTTTTATCATCATTTTAAAGCAAAAATGCCCATTGATTTTATGAAAAATTGCTCCAGAATTTTTTAATTATTTGGCTCAGTGTAGATTAAGATGAACATCCTTGTTTGCAATTTTGTTTCTAAGATTCACTTCATTATTAATTCACTTAGTATTCATTGCAATTTTACTGAGTATAATTGTTTTGCTATTCATGTGGCTGTCGGAAGGATTTTTATAGGCCATCCATTATAATTAGACATACATTAATAGACATTTAAAGCATGTTACCATTTTTAATAAAACTTGAAGATGGGGTCTAGTAAAGAGGAAAAGGCCTAATAGGAAAATGTGAATACTTCATTTTAAGATACATAGCTTTAAGCCATGACATTCCTATAGTAGGGTTTTGAATATCTTTGTTCACCTGAATCCAGGACACTGACCTGGATTCAGTTAATGATGTACTGTCTAGTTATGTACCTCCTAAATTGAAGTATAGTGTCCCCTTGAAAGGTATTTGGTCATCCAGGGATCTCCTAGACATCAGTAAGTAGGTCAAATTATATTCCCATAATTCTAGAAAACTCCAGAAAACCAGTAGTCCAGTATTTCAAGTACAAGAGGGGAAACTTTTTCCCTGGGGACTTTTATGACAAGGTTTCCAGGTAAGAGACCATTTGTGGAAAGAATAGACATACCCATACCCATAAGGAGAGGCTTAGTGATTATCCATCATCTATTGAATTTTTGGTAGCCTAGAAAGTTCCCAGATAACTTCTGATAGAAATAAAATGTTTCCCATTAATGGTGTCAGCAAGCCTATCAACTACTTAATTTTTACTGTGCTGCTCTGGTCCGTACAGGAAAAACACAGGTACATTGCATTCAGTCTATTTCAGATGGACAAAGGGAAAGGAAAGGGCACTAAAACAGTGCTGGAGCAGCCCCTCTTTCTCTCAGCACTCTATTTATGAATGGGTGTACATGAGGCAGATGAGTCTCTTCACTCTTCCATATAACATGAAATATTTGTGAAAGAAAGTTGAAGAATAACCTTTCCAAAGGTATCTTATAGGGTGGTGCTTAGGAACGCTTACAGGGATATAGGAAATGTCTTCCAATGTGGGAATAAGGACGAGATGTTCCCAGGTGTTCCTGGACCCAGTCTGAGGCTATTGAGAAAGGTCATTATCTTCTTCCAGTAGTTTTGTGAATTTAATCCCATAACAGAAGTTCCAGCCAACCTTTTTAAAATTACGTAACTTAAATCAGCCAGCCTTACTTTTCTTAGGAAGGGGCATTTGCCAAAAAGAAATTGTGATGTTTTAGCACAAAGATAAAGCAAGAGTATGGCAACACTTTCCTCTCTTTGCTTCTCAGTTAAGGAACAGAAACAGAAAGTCTTGTAAAAACACTCTTATTACTACCTAAGCTTAGAAACCATTTATGACTCCTCAAGCCTCCATGCCTTTAGCCAGAACTAAGACTGCATGTAGCATTGGAGCTGTATATGACATCTGTGTAATTTTTTTCTTTCTTGGTGCTATTTTGCAAAATATCCCTATGAAGTAATTTAAAGGGTTTTTTGCTTGTGTTTTCCTGAGAAGGAAAGGGAGGAAATTCCGTGATGGGCTTTGTATTGAGACCCTATCAATCAACCTATTCAGGGGTCAGGCTCACTTTCTAAAAATCTTTCCATGTTTTGAAGATGCTGTACACTTTCCTGTCTCACGTCCTTACTAGTTATAATTAGGAGAAATCTTGCAAAAAAACCCCACAGTATCTTCAAACAGGCCAAAATATCTCAAAACTCCTTGCTGCATTTTACACAGACTTCAATATGTTAAAATAATAGAACATTGTAAGGATTATCTAGCAACATATGAAAATATTATATCTCAGTACAGATTTGCATTGTGATCCAAATTTGTGTTTAATGGTTTATTCTAAAACAAAATAATTTTAATTGCTACATAATTTTACCTGCTAGACAAAAAAAGGTGTTTAGGTACAGTAATGTTTCACAGCTCTTTAGTGTATCTTATGGTACATACAGATTTAAGCCAAAAGAAATAAGAAAAATATGTTATAAAATTAAGACTTAGACAACTCTTTATATTAAATTGTGCTTGCCAGGCAGGAAGTTCAAGTATCTCTCAATACAGTGTGAGATGCCTTTAAATGACTTTCCAAGAAAATGTAGCATGGACTAACTTACTTATATTACAATTGAGTTATTAGATCATTCATGGGATGAAGGGGCATCTGAATACAGTACAGCCGTACAGTTCAGAGCCTTAAACAAATTAGCCTCTAAAGACTTATAGTCCAAAACAAAAACAAAGCTCAATTCAATTGGTCTTTTAATTTTTTTCCCTAAAAGCTAGAAATTTTATATGCCTATAGAAAGTAGAGAAATTAATAAAAAATCAGTCAATGAATTTTAATTAATAGTAATTAACCAACTATCTCCCCATATGTTTTACTTGCAAATTAAAAAAAACTAAAGAAAAATGCCATTCCTACATATTATTGATTACCAGTTAGAAAATTCATTACTTTCTTGCTTTGTGTGCTTCAGTCAAGGAGTTCTGCCTATTATTATTATTATTATTATTATTATTATTATTATTATTATTATTATTATTATTATTATTATCCTTTCTTCCCCCCCCTCCTGTTTTTAACAAAACAAAAAGCATTTCCACAAGAACAATTAGATTATTTTGTGACACGGGACTCCTTGGGGATAGTTTCAGAGCACTGCTGTAAGTAATCCTGTAGGACACAGTTTCAAACAAACTACACTTCTACAAAGGGCTTTTTTTCCTGTGCCATGTGGAGATGTATGTATTCAGGACAAGGAAAGAAAATTAATAAATTGAAGAAAGACAATAAACAAATGTAATGGTCTTTAATGGAACTCTTGTCTAAATGCTCTTCCCTTAAAAGTGATAATATGTAAGTACAAGTCCTTATCCTAAGGTATGTCTTAGTCTAGACTGAAGTAGGAGACTCCAGGTCAGACATATGGTGACTGAAAAAGTGCATTTTATTTATTCATATATCTTAATGGGAAATGTGTATTTGAAGAGACTAAAAATCTCTGAAAGAGCAATTACTCTCAGCTTTTTAATTCTGGCAATACATTTGGAACATTTTCATTGTTCTAAGGGTTAAAAACCTCACCGTGACAATGATGAGCCTTATTACTCAGTCAAAGTAAATGGATCACCATATAACCTTTCAGAAATGTTCTTCCTTAAGCTATTAAAACATTCCATGCCCTTAGATGACAACAATTTCTCTGCCTTTTGAAATTTCTTTTCTATCCTGCAGAGTTCATAGAGATATGCTTGGTTAAAATCAACTTATATAAAACTATGCACTGTAAATTCTGACACTTCTGTTTGAATCTCTTTTCAAACACTTGTCTTTGCTCACCATAATAGATGTCAGTTCTTCTGATGTAGTTCAAGCATGAGCTTCATATGAAGACTCAGCTATGTCTATTGCATTTCTGAAGCTACTACTCACTGAAGTTTTGTGCTGTTTGACATCAAAGATAGGCAAGAATCACCTGCTGAGTTCACATGCATGGAGCAAAACATCTTCAAATCACTTGTGCTAGACAAAAGTTTTTCATATTAAGCTTTCACTATCATGTGGACTTAAAGACAAATGTAGTCCTTGTTAAAGTTGCAGCACAGTGTTATTAAACTATGCATTTGGGCCTCTTGATTTATAGAAGTTTTAAGCAAAAGGTAATAATTTGGCTGATTTATTTTTGGCATCAATTGCAAAGCATTCTGTTGCACACAAAAAATTGTTTTTCATTCAGTATGCAGTGATTTAGCTTAAAGGTAAAAAACAATTTGAAAGTGTGATATTCTCTAGCTTAGACAAAAGCCAGTGCTCTACTTCTTCAAACTTTAAGAACTGGCTTTTTTTTATCAAATTGAAAACCAGAAAGAAGCAACAGTTAAAACATATATTGTATATAAAGGATATCTATTAAACAAATTCCTATTCTAAAAAGTTCACTAATCTCTTTTTTGTATAAGTTTAATCAAATAACATGGTGAAAAATAAATAGAATGTAGAAGAAAAAATATTTATGAAGGATCAAGAACTACGGATGTATAAGGGATGTGAGTCTAATGGAGGCTAATCAGTGTAACAACTGTGCCATAGTTTTTAATCACAATGGCTCCAGTGATGACTCTGTATGTAAACCAGATTCAACATGAATATGCATAGGAATTAGATTTTGGAACAGTTGTGAATGAAAAGTGTTTATAATTAGCCAGATTTAAATGTCACCAAGTAACTGCATTAAGTGCAAAGCAAAACACAACAGGGCATGTGGCTGTTGTGAGATAATTGAATGCCTTGGGTGTGTCAGCTCAGTCAGCAGATGCAGAGATGTAGTTGCCAATTTTAGCAGACCGATGATTTTAGTACTATAGGGCCTCCAGAGTTTCTATTCATTTAAGTGTCTTGAAATGAATTTAAAAGAAGAAATGTTATTCCCCTAGTATTGTTTTTCCATTTCTTTAGTATACAGATCCAAGGGAGCCAATGTGCCTAACACTTTCCAATCTCTGCTGTTGTTCCATAACCTCAAGGTTAAAACCCTAGCAGGACAGATCATTAACTCACTCCTGACTATTTAAATTTTTGGTACCTAAATAAAATGCTGTCTTTGGAATTTCAATATTAATACGCTTCTTGTTTAAAATACATCTCATATTTACTGAGGGCTTAATGTCTTACAAATAGATAGTGTAGTTAGGTTGCACTTGGTGCTTATATGTACATACAGATAGGTTCATAGCATGTTTTTTGTCTTTTATACATGCGTAAGGAACTTTTAAACCCCTTTAAAGACTCCGGTACTTGTTCCTGTGTCACAGGGCTCAGAGGTGTTCCCAAGTATCATGCATTCATCCAAGTTTTGTGCTAATGACATCATGCAGTGAGATGCCAGCTAATTAACTTACCTTCCTTTCCATCTGTCCCCTCCTCAAGTCTTGTTTTTCACATAAAATAAATCCGTGCATGTTGGCTGGCAGGGAACCATGTCTGCCCCAGCAGTAACTGTGTAACACCTGAAATAATTCTAGAACATCCATGATTTACCAAATACCAAAAGCTTTGGAAAAGACTGTTTCATTATAGGATCAAATACACAAACACGTGAGAATCTGCCAGTAAAAGCCTCCTAGATCTTACAGACCATAATATGACCTTAATATACACAAATAAGGGTCCAAAGCTGGAACTATAAAATGCCTTGTGAAGAACAATTGTGCTAAGCAACACAGAGTAGGAAATCTGGTGTTAAGGTGGTTGAGACAGGATATGGGCTGCAGATTACGTTGGTTTACTTAAAACACAATCAATGTCTTGCCTTTGTAGTTGTGGCTCCTTCAGATCTGTCAACACTAATTTAATATCCTACTCTTAACATGAATTGTCTTCAATATGAGGCATTTTAGGATGTATTTGAGCCTGTGCTCAGATTTAATTAGAAATGAGAAATACAGCAGATGGAGAGAAATCATTGTTGCACAATTGGGCCATAATGCAAAGAAATTTCTCTGAAAGTTGACAGTCAAGAACTGCTCGATTAGCAAACCACAGCAAAAGAAAAATTATCTACAAATAAAATTAAAAAGCAGGATAACAGCTGCTCCAAAGCCTTTACAAAAGTCTCTTTTGAAAACAAGGAAAATACTAACCACGACACCAAATACCACCATAAGAAAACCAGATTGCAGTAGTGGTATTAGAGTTTAACATCTGTCAAGCTGCTACAGAAGTGACCCTTATATTTGGCTTTCCTTTCAGAGGAGCTCAAAAGAGACATTCTGTTATCAAAGAAAAAAAATTCAAAAGGAGTCTTCTGCTATTAGTTTTGCATGGTGTAACTCTGATTCCCCCATATTTTGCACAACAGAGACAAGTTTCTGTACACAGGAATAGTATGCTGCCCAGATAAAAATAGTTTTGCCTTTAATGAGTTTTATACGCCCAGTCATCCTAACATCTGAGTCCACAATACACAGAAGAAGTAAGCAACACATTAAACTAAACTATACACAAGAGGAAGCACAAAGCGCCAACAGCGGGCGGGTCAGCAATCCCTCATTTGTGAGGTATCAAAGGCTGTTGATAGATCTAATAAAATTACTCTGAACATCTGACCTTTGTCCATGGCCAGAAGGAATGCAGCTATACAAGCGGGGAAGGGAAACCACTGGTGACAAAATGCAGTTTCAAATAAACTATGCTTCTACTGGCAATTTTTCTTTATCCACTATCGTGTAATACGCAGAGGGATACACAGTATGTACTTAGAACAGGAAATGAAAGTGAAAAAAATGGAAGCTAAAACTGACACTAACAATACTTAAATTGCTTAATGGAGATGCTGTGTACATACTCCCCCAGGCAACAGATCCTTGTAAGTATTTAGAGCTCCTAATTGTACCGTATGTCTTAATAAACAGCAGGTTACAGAAACTCCAGGTCAAATGTTAGACAACAGAAAGATTTTGCCTATAATTTATTCAAAAGTTTGATTGTATCATTGTACATTAGTAGGAAGTCAAACCTCAGAGCTATGAGGCTAATTATACTGCCAAACATCTCTGCGTTCATGTGTGTGTATTTGAATAGAAATATATGTGTGGTTTTGCATGAATGTGTTTGTTATATTTATATATATATATTTGTAAAAAAATACGTGTAGCTGTTTTTTTCTGGGGGTTAAAGGCATCACCAACGGACAGCAGCAAGCCTTTCACATGTCTGTGTTCTATTTATTTGATAAGTAGCAAAAGAATATTTCTTTATCAAGGAAAAGGCTAGGAAATTTTATTAGATTATTTTAAATCAGACACAGTTTCTCTGCTTAAGTAGTTCCTTACCTAGCCTCTCTCTCTGTTTTACTGGGTTAAGTAACAGTCCTATAATCACCCCAAGGATCTCTCCTGCAAAGTGGCTGTATCAGAGGATCCAACACAAGAATGAACAAGCTGTTTAAAATAAACCGAGCTTCCTTTTGTGCAGACATGCAGGAAGGAAATTACATAGAGCAATACTAAATAAATACCAGAGCTCCCTCGGGTTTTCAGGGTGCTCTTCCATGGGTTTGCACATTCCCATGCTGCTCTGCTTGTGCCAGTTGTCTCTGGAAAAGCTGTGTCCACCCTGTCAGTAAAGTTCTGTTTTGATACCCTGCTAGGTTTTTCTGCAAGAGAACCTTTGCTCAAGCTTCAGAGCTCTCTGGGTACAAGAAACCTCATCACTAACATAATCTAGACACACTGAGCACTTTGACAAGTAGATATTACAGGAACCACTATAATTTCTGAGAATGCTGCCTCCACATTAGATCCAAAGATGCTGAAATGCCTTTCATTTAACTGAGTGCCTTTGTGGCTATAATGTGAATTTATGACACTGAGCAATTCACAGGAACTTGTCAGGCAGATGGCTGAAACACATACAGAAGTGTATAGGTAATGAAGGTAACTAGGTTTAAGACTGTTTCCAGACCTGCTTTCCATTTCCATCCTGTTAGGAAATATGAATATTCTTCATAAACATTTTGTGGATTAGTGTAACACAGCTTAAAAAGCCAAAGGACTAAGAGCTGCCCTATAACAGCAACAGAAAAGAAAGTAGTGATAAGCCACAGATTCCATCCCTTCCACAATTTAAAAATCAAACAGAAATATTTGAAGAAAAGCTTTTTTTTTGGTCCTCCTCAAGTTTTTTTGAGGTAAGATTAGGGAGACAGTTTATTAATTGGGGAAAAAAAATAGCTTCTTGAATTTGTATAAATTTTATGCTATTACTTTTAAACCAAATTAAATTTAGGGCTATTGTGAGCCTATGGCAACCAATTGATTATTTAATTGCCATAGGTAGTTTCTACAGAAAATCTCTCTACGTCCAGACTAAAACACAAAAAGCCAAACAGACCTAGCTAAAATTTGTTAACCCAAGGAATAACATCCTTTAAAAAAAATCTTCTAACTCTGTCAAGGAATGATGCAGGAAAGGTGTGCAGGTACTTTCTAGAGAAGTCAGATGGCCAACATATCCAACAGAGAGGAGTCAGACATTGTCACAGACAGACATTTTCTAACTACAAAAAAACAGGTCACTGTGCCCCACTGTCAAAACTCTCAAAGCCAAAAAAACCCCAAAGAAATAGACAGTTGCATATATATAACCACACAGATTCTATGAGAATCTACAGAATATTCATCTTTGGGGTTTTGGTGTCCACCCAAAACAAAATAATTTGTTGAAACAATCCTTCATCTGAAAAAAATTAGCAAGCAATTAACCAGGGACAATATGCATAATGAAAAACACAGGTCTTATTTGTTCAAGTATATCTGCTAAGATTGTAGGAAATCTTGTTATTCTTCTAAGTACACATTTTAGTTATGTTCAGAATGGCAAAAGAAACATGTAATAAAATGAAAATTTTGAAAGAAAAAAGAATTTTAAGAGTTACTATGAAAGGGAACTATGCCCTTCTTGAGGTTTCCCTATGGAATATTTAAGTGAAGCATACATACTTTTTAAAATTTGTTTACAGATAAAGAAATGCAGGATAACCTGCACTGTTGTTTGGGAAGGGCGAGGGGGAGGGTGTGGGGAGGTTAACCAAAAATCTTACATGAGGAACAAAATCAAATATTGATGATTTCTTTGAACAGCCACTATCATATTAAAGTAATGCCTAGACTCTCTGAATATGAAGGAAAAAGAAAGGAAAGAAGACATTTTTAAACAAACATTGAAAAACTGATATTAAACTTGTTGCTGAGTCAAAAATTTCTCTTCTCGATATTTTAGTGTAATGACATGTAATCTTAAAGCTCATGAATAACATACTCATCCTACTTTGGCTATTTTGACTTGGTTTTAATAGCAAACTTTGGGTTCATAATCCCAAAATAATTCTTTTCCCCTACTCCAAACAAACTCATTCTGTGTTAGCTATCAAGTCTTACTAAACAATAAGTCTTCACATAAAATCTTCCTTAACTACTCCACTGCTCCACTGATGTTTCTCTTCAAGGGCATTTAGATGTAGAAAGAAACCATGTGGTGCATAAGTGGAGAGGTTTGTCATAGTGATCTGTAAACTTCTATCACAATAGTCAATATATATTTAGAGTAGTATTTCATTAATTGTAATATTTGCCAAGAAGCTAAAGCTTTTAAAAGTATAACTAACTCTAGTCAATTTTTCGTTTTACTTATTAAGAGAGAGAACCAGCAATTTATCATTAGATACCACAAGCACCACTTATCATAAAATTATGTAATATGAATCCTCCTGAGTACATAAGAACCAAAAGATCAGAAAAAGGTCTTGGTTTGTTCATTTAAACTGAAATGAAAAAATAAAACCAAACCTGTGGCCTGGTTACATTCAGTACAAACATATAAAATGAATACACAATGTAAATATTAAGAACTCAAATAAAAAATTGTTGTATTTTCATCATAAGTGGATATAAACATGTACCATTAGATAAAAGTTATATTACCCATTTCTTAGCGAGATATCATTTTCTACAGCATGAACTCTATTTCTGTCTTTATCATATGCTGTATATTCTGTCAATAAGCAGGAAAAGGAACTAAGTTTCCACCCTGTTCTCAAATAAAAATAAAATTTTATGTATAGCTAAGAAGTTACTGGGAAACTACCATGTGAAATATGGCCTATACTGCAGCAGTGAGTGATCTCACTATTGTAAATGATCATTCTGCCAAGTGTCACTAAACACCTTTTGAATTCCATTCTGGAACTCATTTGCAGTAACAGCAATACAAGATCATTTGGAAAGACAATTCTGCTTACAATATATTTTTTCAGGACCCACTTTAATCAAGGCAGATAACACCTTGCATAGTGATAAAAACAGAATCCATCTTATGATTAAATCTGACATTTTCATTCTTTTACATACCAGCCAGAATACTGAGATCAAATATTGGAGGAGATGTATCCACAGACCTCAGCTGAACAACTGCAAAACATCAAATCATAGGGCATGCATCCAAAAAAGTACTGGACCTAAGGACAAGGTACATGAGATACATTCAAAAATGACAGAAAACAAATTTCCTCCTCATCTTTATCTACGATTTCTATGGTCACTCCTTTCATCATCAGATCACAGGACAGTTTTTTCCCTGCTTACCTTAATATTTGTCACTGACATGCAGAGAGACCCAGTCATCCTGCCAAGGACCTTCTAACTGCTCTAAGATATGTCAAGGCCACAACTAAGCCAGTGCCTCCTCCCCAGCATTCACTGTTTTGAACAGGAATTAATGCAGTCCGCTGTTCTGGATCTCTTCTCACAGCATGTTTCAGCCATACTCAGCCTGGAAAGCTCTTTTTTTCTTCCATAACATAAGGAATGTTCGCAACATGTTGGCTGCTGCACATAAAATCCAGACATTTCATATACTCTGTTACAACCATATGGGAAATTAAGACAGCTGCATGGAAAGCATAACTTTCTTTCTATCAGCTGAAAAGAGGCTTATGGACAGCTGGAGACATGTCCTTCAGGACAGAGTGGTCAGCATGGAGGAACAGCGTATATCACACAGTGAGATGTTCACCACAAACCTCAGAGTGATGAAATATGAAATACATATGCTTCTCAAGGAATCCACACATGAAACACAGACAGTGAACCACAATCACACACTTTCTATCTCAAAGACTGGCAAAGCAAAGAGAAACATTTCTGTAAAAGAAGTGTTATATCCACATGTGCCATCTGTCAACATCTGCTGGTGGATCACAAAGAGGTCAAGTGGGGTGCAATTTGAACATTTTTGGATTTCAGCATATTGAACCACTTTCAAAAATAAGTTGGCACCCCTCCTGGTATGAGATCTGTCTACAAGGATATTTTCTCACGGTTTTTGAAAAACTGAGCAAAGCAAGAGAGAAAAAATCTTGAAAGCAGCCATGCCAGAATGATCTGATATGCTTTAGCCTGATGAGACCAGTACCACTAGGTCTTTCTCATAATGAAAATGCATACAAATTAGGTAATTGCCATTAGGCAGATACTTTG
The DNA here is from genome assembly GCA_013396995.1 of Dicaeum eximium. Taxonomy (NCBI): domain Eukaryota; kingdom Metazoa; phylum Chordata; class Aves; order Passeriformes; family Dicaeidae; genus Dicaeum; species Dicaeum eximium. The sequence goes on along the minus strand of VWZP01006227.1, from coordinate 906,025 downwards.
TTACAGCAACATACAGACACTGTCATTACTGTAGCTCTGCAATTCCTTATAACTTAGGAGTTCTTAAAAGCTATGCACCCTATAAGACAGTGTCTGAGCAATTCACAGTTCAGAATGTGTCCTTTAACCACTACTCTCTCCTGGGGAAATACACTGATTTCTGGTGGGATTTTGTTGCTGTTGAGCCAGGAATGAGAACTGAAGACTCTGATTAATCAGAAGGCAAAAAGGGGTTCAATAGGAATTCCGTGCGTTTTTATAACAAGACTCGCTAAAGTTAGACCTGATTGGTGTTAGAGAAAGCACCTCTCATCCCACTGGTGAACCAAGAATAACACTCTTCGAAGGACAACTATTATAAACAATAGCTACAAGGAAGAGATAACAATAGTTTATAATTCCTTCCTTCTAAGTTTCCCAGGCCAATTATCTCTGTTCTTTCTTTGACTGAACTGAGAATATCCACAGGATTTTATTAGAAATAGGACATAAAGGAATTAAGTGATATGTTGAAAGCCACTTGAGCAATCTGAGGCATAATGGAAAACAACTCAAAGACTTTGAACCCCGGGCTCCATAAGATAACAAAAAAAAGGTATTTCCTGTTTAATATTAATACTTCCTGTGTGTTTAGGGAAGTGATCACAAGGAATGAACAATTATGCAAGCATCAGGAATCAAAAACATCCAGAAATAAATGGGGAAACTTTTATGTCCAGAAGACACTGCTGTTGCTGCTACAGATAATGATAGCGCAGCTGATCCTGACACTGCTGAGTGGGACGTAATGTCAGTTCTGGATGAGGAGCTGCACTGCAGCAAAAATTCTGATCATGAATCCCATGATACCATATCAGCATTTAACAGGTCTGACTTTCATGCCTAGGAGACAACTGACTAAAATTCCAAGCAAAGAATCAGAGAAATCATTGTCAACTCTATTTAAAATGTTTTAAGAAAAAGCACTAATTATTATTAACTACTTACTGATCAACTACAGAAAGACATGGAAGGGTGAATCTAATCTTTAGAGGAAGACTAATGCCCTGCAGAAATACACCTTCTTTAATTTTAGGCTAGATTTTGGTGCTATTTAATAGCATTTGTATTTGGCAGGTTTAATTGCCATATTTTTTATATAATACTAAAGCCATGAGTAAAAACTGAGATTTAGCAGTGCTGAGAAAACAGTTACTGTTTCCTTATTGTTTGAATAGAAAAATAATCACACCATCATTAGATTCAAATAATCATTAGATTCAAATAATCAAAGACTTATTTACAAGTAATTAAGACCATCACTCCTCTTGATATGAGGAGAAGATGCCTTGCAGCCCCTAGATCCCCTTGTAGCCACCTCTGCAACAGTCATAGATATTTCCCTTCCTTTTGCACTTTTGCTATTAGCAACTGTTGAATACCTTTTCTTTTCTTTTGGGTCAGTCTTCCATGTTGAAAAATTAGTCTTACTCTTGAAATATTTTTCCAATTTTTCTAGATTTTTTTTATTACTAGATTTATTTCGTTTCATAGTGCTAATGCATGAGGACAGAACTCTGGTCCATGCGCATGACCTTGTACAAATGCACAGCAAATGTAGTCTCTTAACTGACTATTCAGAGGTAGTTCATAGTTAATAATGCCCAGATTTCACCAACTTTTATCTGTCCATGGTATTTGTTAATTTTGGGATTTGATCATTTTAACAATTTTTAATTTTAATTACTACTTTGATTCTTTTTTGAAAAAACCTCACCTATAATTCTGGGTTGATTAAAACCTCTTTGAGCTCCAAGAGTTCTCAACAAAATTAAAGTAGACCTGAAATTATATCTTTTATCTCTTTAATATGGAAAAAAAAAGAGGTAGTAGAGCCATATGAAGTACAAGCCATTACACTTGTTTGATACACCAGAATGAAGCAAAAGAAGGCACAAGTCTAATTTTTTTAGCAAATCCTTTGCAGTTCACCTTTAAACTAAAGGTCATCGGGTGAGAATCCGTGTGTTTGAAAGCACTTGAACTGCTTAGGGAGTTCATTTTATCTGTATTATTCATACATATTTGACGATTATAAATCACAATGGACTGAAATATTTCTGGTCTTTCACATCAGCAGGCATCCAGAGAGCACTGTCTTTTATTTACTGACCATGTTAAAAATGGCACACTTTTTTATTATTTTATAATAATATGCTGTCTGACCAGTTCAGAGAGATCTCTAATAATGTCTCAGTCCAACCATGGGTCTCATTATGTTGGTAGGAACTGTCATGCAACTGTGAATGTGCAATAAGTGTAGAGGTACAGTAAATGGCAGAAAAATATGAAAAGCATTCTACTTTCAGATGCTGCACAAAGCTATTTATTCCTACTGCACTGACTGAACTAAAAATTGAGGAGAGAAAATGAGAACTATACTTCATGGCCTTCTAAATTTAAACAAAGAGGATTTAAGGGTATGTCTTACAGCAGAAAATGAGGGACGTTACACAGTGCAAGACATGCACTAAGCATTTCTTATATTCCATCCATTTTTTTTTAAAGCTCAGTAGCACATTGATTTTAATGGAAGTTCTGTTTAAAAATCAATGCTATGCCATGACCTAGGTAACAATGTAGGTAGTATACATATTATTCATAAATTATGTGATTCTGCCCCAAATCCAACATCCTTACTGTGGGCATGTTCTTCTGACTGTGGTCTACCTGAACATTTTACAACAACAGTACAGTTGTATCTCTGGATTTCAGTTTATAGAAACCAGAAATATTTGTCTTTTCATTAGATTTTATGTACTAAATTACATAAAGTATGCCATATAAATGGTGCCTGGATTTCTAAATAACTTGTTACACAGCATGACAAACCAGTAAAAAGGGAGACTTGTTTGAGGATTTTGATGCACAACTAAGAGAATTTATTGTATCCTCCTAACCTTGGGTCGGACTCCCTATTTGGAAGTACAAAACTGTCTACAAAATGAAATGAGAGGTGAATCATCCATTTGCTCTCTGTCTGTGCCACATCTCTGCTGCTTCTGGTGTGACATTTCTTGGATGAGACAGAGTGAAGAAGAAAGGGAACTGCTGAAGTGCCTTTCACTTCATTAACATACCTGTCAACAGCATCCATACCTACTTCTATCGACAGTCTTCCATTGCAATTCAGTTTGGTTTACCATGTAGGCATAAATTTCATTCCTATGGTGAATACTGCCAAAAAATCAGCACTATGCAAGGAGTAACTATTTGAGAGGCTTGAACTCATTCAAATACTGCCTGCATGCAAACAGGTGGTTTATATACTAGCACTATTCAAGTACTAAACAAAAAATAAATTGTTCTGCTCAAAAATAAAAAAAAAAGCAAGAATATTTTTTGAAAGAAGAGGAAAAGCAGCACAATCTCATTTTAATCAATATAAAACACTCCATTCCAAACTCAGTAGTGGGCACACTTTTGATAATATGAAAGCAAAGAAAGGGATAAATTCACAACTGTGCCAGAGAGCACAATTAAATAATTAATAGCACAGTTGGTGGGAAATTCACCTAAGCTTTGCAAGACCTTTCTTCCAACCAAGACATATGATCCTGAGCTCTCACCTGCCAGGAGGGTGTACTGACCAGGCTGCCCCAGCAAAGCTAGCCAGCCCCTGGGGCTGATCCACTTTGTATGTGGCTGCAGAAGAGGCTGGAGCCCAGGAATTGCCTCTGTAATGCACCCCATCTGCAGTGCTAGAAAGCCTTCTTTCCTTTGCTCCATGAATATTTAGGTACCCCAGGTGAGCTGGAACAACTTTCCTCAGAAAGGTGTTGGTTCCAGCATCATCCTGAATCAGACAGAGGGAGTTTGGACCAGGGTCTTGTGCCACTCAGGAGAGCAGCCTAACCACCAGGCTATTAGGTGTTCGAGTGTGGAGCTCCCGAAATCCCTCCTGTGGGAGCAGTGGCACTTGCCATAATGTATTTAAATATTAATTGAGCAAGAGAATGTGAATGACTCTTTAAGCCTGACTAGCAGCTAAGGTGCTCTCCTGGGACATGGGAGCTGCGATTTTAGATACCCTGAGGCAGTGTAAAGAATTGAACCCACGGCTCCCACAGCTGCATCTCTCTTTTTGCCTACATCTGAAGCCAGCCTGAATCCATCTAAAACCACTGAGGTCTGTGGACAGCTAAATAACCCACCAAAGTACATTGCTCAGTGAATTTACTGTTCACCAAGAAATCTCTGCCCCACTTACAACCCACCCCACTTTTACCTGCCTGTAGAGTCAAAGGTCCCAACACACGACACCTCACTGCTCCTATGGATATGTGTGACTTTTCACTTTTCAAATATTGGCACTCTTTTGAAGTGCAGTTTCCCTTTACTTTCTCCTGGTGAGTGATCAGTGAACTGGGACTGGTCAAGACGATTTATTTTAAGAGTGGGAGTTTTACATTGCCACACCGATAATGCCACCTGTATAGTATATGATATTGCAAGAGTGTGTCTGAAGGTAAGACAAAAGCCTGAGAGATCTGGGGAATGAACTGGGGATAGTTCCAAAGTCCCTTAATGTCCTTTAAAGGGAAAGCCAATACGGGAATGTCTTTACAGTACAAATTATGTGGGCAGAAGCTGTAAGCCCATTCATGTCTCTGATTGTTCCACATCTGAAGGAGACTGCTGCACAGATGTTATTCCACCACAAGAGTGGAATATATTATGAATTTGCCTGCACCTATCAAGCTGAAGGAAGGTTTCATGGAGTAAAAAAGGAGTGGGTTTTTGCCAAAATGTGCATCCTTTTGGAAACTAACTGGGGCCAACACAGATGTGTTGAGCAGCAAAAATCCCTCTTTGGAGCACAGTTAGTTCCAGAAGAAGCATCATTTTTCTACTGTTGGCAGGGAGCCATGAAGTCATTTATATTATTCTCTGAGAAGCAAGAGAGGACAGAAATTCCAAGTGTCTCAGTGTATTTGCTATTTTAATGCAGTTAAGTGACTAGGAAAAAAGAGTGATGCCACATGCTACTGCATTCTCAACCTGTGAGAACTTTGCAATAAAGCATGGTAAAAAATACAGTAGTATGAGGGGAAACTGGCAATGAGATCTATGGTCTGGGTTATTCATCCAGTAGAAGGTAGCAAGGAGCAGATATTTTGATGGCTTATATGAAATGATGTGTTCTCAAAAAAATGCCTAATAGTCCTTACCAGCACATTTTTGGCTCTCCTACTACTCCCAGAGAAATTTAGCAAAGTCAGACTAACTTAAATACTTTGTACTACCTGAGACAGTCTTCTGCAGCTAATATTGAGGCAATACAAGCTGCCAGGCTGAGACAGCCTGATATGTCCTTGTCTTTCTTCTGTTTGATCTTTACTTTAAGAGACCAATTTTTAATTTTAATTTTAATTTAGTTTTACCATTATTAAATGATCATATATCTAACACATAAAGAGATAAAATGCTAAATGTGTTAGGTGGGTATTCTGGCTTAGATCTACTAACATGGATTAAAGCATGAATTTCCTTTATAAGTAGAATTGTACAAATAATAAATTGGTTTTATGCCTTCACATCAAAAATAAAACAATTAATTTGGGCCTCAAAGCAAAAACAAAACAAAACAAAACAAAAAAACCCACAAAGAAAGCCAAAACCAAAACCAAACAAGCAATGTATGTGTGTGACTATTTTGGTTTCTCTTTAATCAATCCTGCACTGAGAAACACATATCTTTCAGGATTATTTTATTTTGAAGTCCTTATTTAGCCTTAGTAGCTTATTAAAGCATAAGTATTGTCAACTTTGCAATAAATTATTTGAAACATATCAGAGCAAAATATTTGTTTAGTTTATATCTCCTCTTTTAAACTCAAAGTGAAAACAACATAAAACATGTGCATTTAGCCCCCTGAAGTTTCATTTTGTGCTAAATATTTGATTAGTAGACTAATAAAAATTTAGAACAGCCAATATCATTCATACTGGTATTTTTTTCTTCTTTTGAGGTGATACTGCTGGGAAGTATTTATCCTCCAAAAATAACACATTGGGAGATATTTAGAATATTAAAAAATACAGTAAATAGTAATTATAAAACCCTTATAGTCTTCATCCCTAGTTAGAAGTCAGATTAAGGTATTTGCAGCAAAAATTAGCAAACAACCACAGTGTTGCATTCTGGAGCGTGTTTAGAAAAAACAAAGTTTCTTCACATGCTATACACAAAACATTACATAAGAGAAAAAAAGAAATCATACCATCATATCTTACAATTACAGCATTATCTGCTCCCCTTTAAATCTTTTGTTATGCCAAATGTACAGGCTGGAGTGCCTGATTTTCAAGAGCTGAATGTTAGATCCTATACATTAATTAATTGTCAGGTCCATGCCATTTTTAAAGCACTGTTCAACAGGTCTTAATCTACCTGCTGATCACCCAGAAGGAAGCCTCCATTCCACAGAGGAAATTATTAGCCAGAAGCACATATTGGAAGGTCATCTCTTGACTTTTACTGAACAGCTCTCCTGACATAAAGGGTTAACAAGCAAAAATCAGTGTGATTTAAAGAGATTTGTCTTCAATAAATGAGCTACATCCTTCTGTTGTGAAAGATTTTGTAAGATAGCAATCCTATACAAATACCACTGGTGCTTTTTTATTAGCCAACAGTCTCTGTAACTAGCACAGTTTACAGAAGTAAAAGGATTTTATTGAACATCATATTTGCACAGTTATCAATAACTTCATACACAGGCCAAAAATTGAAACAGTGGTGTGTAACATGGGTGTGTGTAAATGGAGGAAGAAAGGAGAAAAAAAAGAGGAAAAGTAGAGGGGATGACAATGGCTGTTTAAGCACCAAAACCCACAGTTCTGAGGAAAAATCTGCAGAGGTCTACATAGGCATTGACTGTGTAGCTCTTCAAAAGGCTCTGAGATCTAAAAGATATATATTTTGTTAATACTTTTTATATTTGGGTAATATCTTCTTATTTTATCTGAACAGCACTTGCACATGCAATGCATAGAGAATATACACCAGCAACAAGAGAGTTTATATTTAACACAGTTTCATGATATCTAATATTTTGTCAAACATTTTATAGGTTTTAGCTTAGGGATAAATTTGAAGCTGACTTTTCCCCAGTGAAACCTGCAACAATAGAGAAATATATATTGAAGGAAAAGAGAAACTAGGATATTGAGAAAGCCTAACAGAAACCTAACATTTCATTTTATACTTAATAATTACTTTCTACAGATCCCTTTGACTGGGAAAGCTTTTATATCTCAAAGTTTTACTGCTCAGCTATGATGCTGAAAATCTCCAGATTTTTTCCTTGCTTCACATTCTAAAGTCTACATATGGTCTGTTTTCTGACATGAGACAGTAGTTTCAATTTCAAATAGTAACATCTCATCTGCCAATTCTTTACGTAAGATTTAATGGCTAAAAAACCATTTTAAGCCAACCTGTAAAACTCACTATTGAGCAGGAAACAGCTAATTTGCCCTTATGCAAACAGAAACTTCATGTTTTGTTGTATAACTATGGCAACTTCTACAAATTACTCATCCAGGACTTTTGTTATGCTGTGTTATGACTCAGACTTATTAGTGTTCACCTCCCTCAACTTCCAGTACAGTATCATCTTTCCAAAATGGCTCTGAACTGCATTAATAGGTCTGAATGTCCCTATCCAGCTGCCCACTAAAAATTACAAACACACAAAAATTCTTTCTGGATAGGTGTGAGCAGTGCCTATAAACTCTGAGTTTTAGCTCTGTGCACCCAGATTGTTAGGCTGTGGTCTATTACATTGTGACAAGACCTATTTTATATTAAAAGTAGCAGAACTGCTGTAGTATGTGACAAGGAGATAAGTGCACCCACCTAGTTTGTTTCGAAGTGGATTGGTTCTTCTGCACGTATTAAGCTCTTCCAGATTTATCCCCGGTGGCTGGCTCTTTGCCAGGGCTTGGATTCTGTTCTGGTGTGCAGTGTGCTGAGTATTCCCAGGTGCTGGTATATTTTTATGCCTTAGTCCTTATTTACAGTTTTTCTAAGGGTTGCTTTGAAGTCTGAACAATCGTGGTGCAGTGCACTACAAAGTTCTTTCCACATCCAGCAATCTTTTCATGTTGCCTTAAGTTAAGCCATTTCTAAATGAGAAAATACAAGGATGAGCACTAATAAATTGCAAAAGAAAAGAGCCTGTTTCTTGCATAAAATTAATAATTTCAGTGTACCAGAAGCTATGTGAGTAATCACAGAACAAGATTAATAACTTAAAATAATCATTCACTCCATCTTCCTAAAACTCTTTCACAATGGCTACTAATACAGTACTACTTTCAACTTTATAGCTCCCCTTTTTACCAGCCCTACTATTATAACACTTGACATGCTTGGCTGCCATGGTGTAATAAAGAGGGGCAAAATGATGCATTAAAGGTCCCTGGTGCAAATCCTATTCAAATTTTTTCAGTCTGGAATAGGCAGCACAAAAAGGCAATACCGGGAATTTAAGGGTCATAAAGTAGTAAAGGCACTCAGCTCTCCAAGTTTCAGTTAACTTTCTAAAAGGCAAAGCAACAATAGCAAAAGCTCTAACGATATGTTCAACTTTCTTTTGGAGAACAGGCACCTAGAGAATTGTAAGGGAGGGCAAGCAGGGAAGCGGCCACATTATGCTGCAGTGTTAGCCAGCATCACTCATATGTGACTCTCAGCAGCTGTCTGATGCAAGTAACTGCTCAGTGCCTGGGCAAACAACATGGTATGGTAGCATGCTTCACACCGTGAGGCAAACAACACTCTGTGGAACAAGAAAAATCAGAATAAACCTCTGGAAAATCAACCCAATGTTTCCGGGTTTAGTGCATTCACTCCTCAAAATTAAATTCTAATTTCTTACATTTATTCTCACAGATTCTTTTCCTATTAAAAATGTCAGTTTCTCAGTTTAGTGTATATTTCTTTTTCAAAGCTTTATTTGACAAAAAAAAAAAAAATCTTTGGAAGCATATATTTGTGTCTCCAAAGTGCTTTAGTTAGTTTGCAGAAAACATATCTTACTCTATACAAACTAGAGGTCACATACCTTACTCTATACAAACTTTGGTCACCAGATATTAAATGTTTTTATACTTCAGCAAAGCTGTGTTTTTGAAGGGGTGATAAATTTGAGAAGGCAGCTCTGGTTTACTGTCAAAGTACAGACAAACCTAAGGGTCTGTGTCCAGGTACAGGGTTCCCAGTTATGGACAAACCTGAGGTGCTCAGCAGTCTTTGCCTTAGGTTTACCAGATGGGATATTAAATAGCTGAACAGGGCTTGTATAAAGACAAATTGTCTGTACAGTGTGATATACATTGTTATATTTTGGGGGAGAAATGTACCAGTGAGTAAACTGAGGAAGGGAATATTGCTGAGAGTCCAAGTCCATTCAAGTTCCCGAAATGCTTCAGTTAACTTCTACAGTTTTCAGAGGAGACATTGCACAATTTCTAGCAGTTAGTAATGCTGTATAAACTGAACAATACTTTCATCTGCCTCAAATAGACATGGAGACTAAACCAGAGGAGAAATAACAGAGAAGAATATGCTCTATTTTACCATCACAGGAATACATGTATAACACATAAACATCCTCCCTTAGACACTGGATCAAGAGCCAAGGGAGATCCTGCATACTTGAAGCCATCAACCACTTAAAACTGCTATTGTCAAAGCAATTTTTTACAGCAGACTGATTTGTATGCAGACCGTTTTTAATAGCACAGAAAGAGTTTGGGACCATGTGTTAAGAGTACACAAGTGATTTCCAAAAGACATTTGAAATGTAAAAATTCTGGAGGCTGCCTCCTTCCTTTCTCCCCTTCCCTGCAACATGCATACACATGCACACACGCACCATCAACTTCCACTGACATTTCTTCATTACTATGAAGAAGCTCAGGCTCTCTTGAGGGATTTTGCAAAGCACTGCTCCTCTTTTTAAGTAAGGCTACACTTACGTCTCTCAAAATGATTTCCATAAGTTTATATTCCATCAAAACACATGATTTCAGATCTTAAGGTGTAGAAGTAGTGTTAACAAGGTCCTCCTATGAAGATTTTAAGCTCTTTTGAATGCAATTTCATTCTTTCTGGTGTCTTCTGCTTGTCAAATTTACACAGGGCATTGGGACATTCTTTGGCGTCAGAAGGTGCAGTTGGGGAATAAAATGTCCTCAAATCCACACTGCTGCACTGAAACCTTTGCTTCTTTGATCTAGGAAAAGGCCATACCCTGGGTTCAGTGTTATCAAATCATGATATCTGCAAGAGATGCTAGTTTTGTCTAAGAAGAATAATGTTAAAATTAATTAAATTAAGTTCATAAATAAAGTAAAACAATATAATAAAATACCAAAATGCTCCCCTCTGATATCAAGCCCTATCAACTCTTTTAGGGTTCCACCTGGTCACCACAGCATTTAGGGTAGATACAGTGATTTGTCTAACATGTTAAGACAGAACCTCATTTCCCTCTTATCTAAGCACTGACAGAGGGTTAATATTACACTAGGTGGGGATTTTAACAGGGATAAACAAGAACATCTTTTTTTCTACTGTAAAGCTACTAGAACCATGCAGTCCAGCTGTAAGCATGCTCATCAAAAGAGAAACTCAAGAAACAAGACACTTTGCAATTCCATTTTGCTGCACTTTCAAGGTACAGTAGCAAAGGTAACAAAAGCATGTTTATTTCCTTTGTGTAACAGACAAAGGAAGCTGCACTAGCACTTACTGTTTAAGTTTCAAGATAAGCACAATACATCCACACCAGTGACAAAAAAAAACAGAGATGCTGTGAATTGTAGGGTGGTCTGTACAAAAAAAATCAATATTATGGTAATGTGTAGTAATTCAGCATTCCTGCAACAAACTACTATTTCAACAGTGATATAAATTAATAAAAAAAATTAAAAATGGTTTTTGAATCTTACTTGTTTCATCTATAGTCACACTAAAAATTTTGGTTTAGAAATTTAGTTTAGAAAAATCATCTTAATTATTTTTAGGTAGTACCACTGCAGGAGAGAAAAAATATAAATTAGTTCATTTTCCCTTTATGTGGTGCTGTGAGACAGCAAAATCTAGTGGGATGAATAGAGGAATGGAAATTGGGACTTAGAAGTTTTATTTCTTGCTCTTGGTTTGAATCTCAGTGAAGCACTAAACTCTCTGCCTCATCTTCACCAACTGTATCAGGAGAATAATGATGTTTTGTAGAAGTTCTGCAAAGCTTTGGACACCAGATCTGTAGTGTAAGGCTACAAGTGCAAAGACATGGTGTCCCAAAGCACCATGTGGTGAACATGAAACTAGAAATACATGTGTACCCCTGTTGCTTTGTTTCTTTTTGATTCTCTAAACTTACCTATTTTTTTAATGCAGAACATTCTTTCAAATTTTCATGTATTTCAGGGGTTCTAAATTCCACTTTTGCCTACGGACAGAGCTTTTTTAAGTGTAGAATTTTGTAATGGAAACATACTTCTGTTTGGGGGACTAGCTGTATGGCAGTTAAACACATTTTCAATCTCTCCTAAGGAAAAAATATCCTTTGCAAATAACAAGATAATTTAAGAGAGTTAAATGCAGAAGCACCTTAAATATACAGAGTACTCCACTTATAAAGATTTTAGAAAAGACATCTTCATGTCTAGAGAACATAGTCTGAGCACTGGAGAGTGTGTATGACTTCCAAGCAATACAGATTGAAGCCACAAAAGTTATTTCCTAAAATTAAGTTGAAATTTTGAAAGAGACATGTTTTTGTGGTGGACTTAGCAGTGCTAGGTTAACAGTTGGACTTGACGATCTTAAAGGTCTTTTCATACTTAAAGAATTCTATGAGTCTGTGAATCTTCCCTCCCTTGGGCTTGACCGTTTTGCAGAAAGAAAAGAGTAGCTGCAGCAGTACCATCCATATGATGACTCCAACATTCATTCACTCAACAGGACTCCCTTTTCGATTCTTCTGCTGTCTCCACTGCTTAATGAAGAGAGCACAATTCACAGTCTTATAAAAGATACTGAAATACTTCTACAAAAGGAACTTCAGTATTCTCCAAGTCTGCTGCTGTGGTTCATTAGGAAAAATGTCGTGGCATAACCACCTACTTCATGACAAATGCAATGTGTCTCCCTAAGCCTCCAGTCTCAAACATGCCCTCAATAGGTCTATTTACATACAAGGCACAGTAACATCAAGCCGCTGCCATGAACCAGGAAAAATATACTGAAAAAATTACCCTGAACTTGAAGGTTTTGTAATTCCCAGATTTAATATATTCACACATCATTCTCAAATGACTCAGACATATTTCTAGAGAGTGGCCTAGATGACTAAAATAGGTCTTAACTGTAATAGAAAACTAGAAGAGCTGCTAATGTTTATGGCCACACAAAAATCAGCGTGCTGGGATATTCACGAAAATTTCCTGAGTTAGGCATGCTGGTCAGTCCTGTAGGATCATCTCAGAGAAGTGCCAAGCTGTTAGATCTAAATGAAAATAGTAACAGTTCAACATGCAGATGCTGCAAACTGAGGTTAAGCACAAAATTCTGGAGTTGTAGAAGAGGACCATGCGAAGTGAAGTGGATTGCAGGATCAAGGAAAGAGATATACGTGCAATGCAATGAATAAACAGATGTAATTCTTAGATGCATCTGCACTCTATGCAACTTCTATCATGTCTAAGGAAAAAGCTTCTTCTCTGCTGTCCTTGTCTCTCTTTGTTACTCACTGTCTTGTCTTAAAAACATCCCTCTTCCCTCTCAATATGCTCGATCTGTGCTTGTCTTCATATGAATAAACTGTATTACTGATAAGATTTTAGAGATGTAATTCCATGATGTAATCAAAAGATAGTGATTTCAAAAATTCTAATACATATCAAAATAGTAAAACTTGTCTTAAAACTGTGTATTTAACAAAAAAGCTTAATGAAATATTAAAATTCTGTAATATTTTTCCACCTGGCTCTGTGTCAGACTGGTGATTTCTCTTCATTAAATTCAGTTTTGGAATGTTTATTCTAACACTGTGTTATCTGATTTTGCATGTAGAATATACATGTAGCATATTCTACCTTTTCAGATCAAGTTATATTCCCATATTACCTGGAATTGTGAATTACAGAGCTTCTTTCTCGTATAACACAAACTTCCTAAGCTTTCCTGTGAGCTTACATTCACAGCTACTCTACCACTTTTTGTTTAGGGATAATTGACATTATTTTAGGGTAGATGATACTTTAGAACTGAATACCATTTCTCATTATTAAAGTAATGGTTAAATTGACACTAAACATTATAACCCACTCTCCAGTTAACATTCTATAGGCTTTGGTGCTCTAAGTCAGGTTTAGGTACTAAGCACTCCCCATGACGGGGAGAAAGATATAAATGCCAATAGATTCAATTCTGTGGTCCAGCTGGGTATTCTTACCACATTCCATGATGAAATGCAGATGCTGATGGTTTCCTCTCCCTTTATCCTGACAGTGAATTCTATCATGAAAATCCAGAGCTATGGAGAAGGAGGCTCTGGTTCACCCCGGCTGGCCCCACAGCCCAGACCCTGACCACAGCAGTTCTTCTCAGGCTGTCATACAGCTGACAGCCTGGGGGAGCTCCATCTTTCACTTTGCTCTCCAAATTAATCTCTAAAAAAAAAGCAAAACCAAGATAAGTTTCCCTTTTTGCCAGCAGCAAATTTATTTGATAGATTCATTGGCAGGAGGAAGTCAAAAAGCCCTGCTACCATTATTTAAAAATGTACTCTAAAATATTCAGAGCTGTGTTGAACAGATGAAACCTCTTTGGAAACTGCATTGAAGAAATATCATTGCTCAAGAGCTCAGTCCATCAGACCACATAGCCATGTATACATTCAGTTCTTAGGCATGTGCTCCAATGCCATCCTGGATCAAGCCCTTTATTACTCATTTAGGACAAAAATTGAAAATATATGCCAGCACGCGGTGTTATATGATTCAGCTCTATTTGAGAGGGCTAAGGCAAGGAAAGTCATTGCTAGCAAAAAAAAAAAAAAAAACAACAACTAGAAAAGTACTGCCTTTGTATTATCCTGTCCTCCCCATTTTATATTTTAGACTGAAATATATTTGTTTCTAAGATACTTTCAAACATATTATTTTGGTTTCCTTTGATATAGGAAATCTACAGTGCAATCCAATGCAGCATTTCATATGGAATACATATGAAAATCACTTGATTGGGTCCTTGGTTTGATTTTTTTTTACTTTTTTTAAAAAAATATAGGGAAGAAAATATGAAAAGAATAAAATGCTGGTAGCCAAATCTGGTAGAAACATATGGACAGTCATGTTGTATTTTCATCTATGGCAGAAAAACAAGCAAACATGAACAAGGCAACAAAACAAAATTAACTTATTCACTCAAAAAACTGAAATAATCTACTCTACTGTGATCAGTTGAAAACATGGTTTTGTCTACTCATTTGTTGTGTCTTAATGCTTAGAAAAGTTTTCAAATGCCACCCTGTGCTTCTGCTCAAGGTAACATATTTTACAAATCAACAAAAACCTTTCAGCAAGGAATTTAAGTTGCTCTATCTATTCACATGAAACACCAAGAGTAATTTAAAGATAATTCATCTAGTCCTTGATCCTGGCTTACCAGTGGAATCACTACCATAGAGCATAAGAAAGAGAAGGAACTCCTGTGCAATTAGCTGTATGGGTACTTCTTGGAGTAGCAACTGAACCCTGCAGATCAGAAATATCAGCAGAAACCTAAGTCAGAGCAATTTGATGAGTACCTTGTAGGTATCAAAGTGTAAAGATATAAAATCATGTACCATAGGAGCCAGCAGAGGGTGCTTCCATTTTAGGGCTGGAATAGGAGGAATCTGAGCCACAAAATAAAAAAAACCCTTTGCCTATCTTTCATTTGCTAAAATATTTCTTCCCAGTTCATATAGATATAATTTCTTAGGGAAAACGGGGGTTTCAAACATAAGGTGGTTGCAGAGTCAATCATATGCATATTTTAAAAAAACATAATCTTTCTCAAATCTATGTGTATTGTGTCATAAGGTAAAGATTGCATAGTTTGCATGTAACTTTTTTGGGTTTTAGCAGAAACAATTTCCCTCACTTAAAGCAAGGTAAGCTTCACTGAGGCTATCTTTTCACTGCAGCAGCTCCCACTCTGAGAAGCAATGTGAAGTGTCACTGACATTCTTTAAACTCATGTTTGCCTTTGAACACTTTTTTTTCAGATTTCCTCAGGAATTCTCTATAATGAACATAATACTTTACTGTCTCTACATCACCACCAGATGACTGAGTATACTCACCAGCAAAAAATCCCCAGACAGATAAGATTTCCAAAATAGCATATTGTCTAGTTCAAGGTGAGCTGCACAGATAAAGACAATGACCTTAGACTTCCCAGTATGTGCCACTATTACCTCAGATTCCCTTCCCTAGGGGAGATCTATGTTTTTAATTAAAAAAAAGAAAAAACATCCAGTCAAAGTTGAAATTTGAAAAAGCAGCTTTTATTTAGCAGCCTAAATGAAAATTTGCCTGGCAGTGCTGGCCCTGATAGCCTGACTGCCAGCTCTGAGAGCCTCACGTTGACAGGAATCACAGCCCTCAGAAGAGCAAACCACGAGTACTAGACAGGGTTGGAGGTCTGATGCGTGAAGCTAGCTTTAAGATTTTTCATTTCCCTTTATTTTTATGTTTGATAGCATGTTTAAATTAAATACTTGGAAGATTAAATTTCAATAAATATGTTGTGAGAAAATACATTCTGCAGTCCCATCGTTCTTTCACCCAGGAACATTTATCTTGAAAAGGTAGCACATTTCCTTGGACACAAGCCATTCCTGGCAGCAGATCTCAGCACTCAGTAGGGAACCCATGTCTTTGAGTGTCTGAACTAGCCCATACTGGAATTAAAACACAACACTAACAGTCAGAATCAGTTGCTCTTGGTGGGTAAATGTTTTATAACTGCATGGGGATATAAGAGCAGAGCTTCGAGTTTAATTCCTTTTTTACAGAATGCTGTGATTAACTGCATGACTTCACTCATTGTTAAGGTAACAGATGGAAGTGCCACAGTGAAATATTTCCTTTTTATTTACAAACAATAGAAAGTCTTTCTGCTGATAGGAATTAAAACATTACAGGAGCATTTGTTCCACAAGCTTAAATTCTTTCATGCTACCACATGCATTTTTCATGGAAAGTCAACATCTTTAACATTTTTGCACTGTCTGAATTTATCATCCATAACTTTTTTCTGATTCCTGTTCAAATGAATTTGCTTAAAGAATTATGTACCTTCAGTATAATGAGCTAATTAACTAAAGAACAAAAGGTGCCTTCTGTTATAGATGAGACATAACTAGGTCTCAGACAGAGGCAACACATTCTTTATTTTTAAAGGCAATCTGTATTGCTGATTTTGATGTCAGACACCCTGTATCATTTTGTACAGTGACACAAAAGGACTGATAAAACATTAAAATGAAAATTGGCTTTAAAAAAACCCATGCGTCACATCTTACCACCAGTATTATGAATTTTGAGAGGTTTGTAAAAGATGTGCACTTTGATCAATTGCAAGGTTTCTAAGAAAAAAAAAATCACTTTTATGCTCTTTGACTGGCAATAGCACTGAGCAATGGACAAAACTGACTGAGACAGAAGCTGCATAAACAAAATAAGTCAGGGATTTTATTAAATATTAATTCTATTAATTCACAACAAAAATCTTTGTTTATTATTGTATATTAAAAATATATTTTCTTTATTCTAAATCATTTCTCCACAGACACAGTACAACTTGTCAATGCCTGTAAAGATCTTTTAGCTTGCTAGAAACGCCTCAAGCACAAAGAGCAGTAAAATATTTTTAACACCATAGACTTAGATCTCACCACATTTAACAAAATATATTAAAATAATGATTTACAATGCGGTTAAAAGAGAATGGTAAAGAACACATTTGCTTTTAACCAGCAATAATTGTCACTGTACCATTGAAAGACATCAAAAGAATTAAAAACATTGCGCAATGAAACTTAGCAGATTCTGTGAGCTGCTGTAAGAGCCCATTACCTGTGCCCAGTGTTCACAAATCAGTATGTGAAGCAGAAGGATGCTGGAAGTACACTTCTGCATACACACAAAAGAAAAACTCTCTTATCCCAGGGTTCCGATAAGAATTACAACAATAATTGCATTGCCAATATACAAGTTGTGTGGATTAGAGTTGCAGACTCAACAATGACCACTCTATCCATGGCTTTCTGTGTCCCTTATAGATCCCTCTGTGTGAGGCACAGGGTTTTGGCTCCTCTTCTGTGCTATGGGCCAGCTCAGCCCAAAGAACTGCGATCAGCTGCACTGCAAAATCACAACAAGTCTTAGACTGTAACTGTTTCTTTCTCTTCTAGGTGACTCCAGAAATCAATAAAAAAAGTAAGCTTTCTACTTTAGGGACATTCATCCCTAGCTATGTATTTCTATTAAACCTAATCTCTTTACTTGCAACATCAAACATCTAAACAGATCCCCCATATTCAATAGGATACTATCCTCATGGGATAGGCTTTCTGCTATCCTTAATAAAATCTCATATTTATGGTATCTCCTGCTTATGTTGTGACAGCAAAAGGCTTGAACGTCTCTTACATGTAATTTCATAGTTATTCCTCTTTTTAAAGATGTATTGCAAAAGAGATACAAGCATTATGCAGAGAGGTATTTGACTTTCAGCTATGGGCATACACTATAAGGATTTTTTAAAAATGTAAAAAGGCAGCTATCCACCATTTTAATTTCTGATTTTACAGAAAATAAAATGGTGATTAATACATATCATTAGAACTAAGGAAGAGTTTCCTATCATCACTAATAACTGCCTTCCTTCTCTGTGGACACTCATTCACTTGGGGCAATATGAGTACACACACAGAGAACCAGAAACTCCCTTCCCACTGTCATCTAAGTTTCACAAAAGTTCTCATCCAAAGGTCAGCTGCCAATCAGTATATACATATATACACACATGGGTCCTTGGTGGGAATAAATTCCAAGTTAGTTGGCTACAAGAGCATATAGGTACTATTACTTGAGGTAAAGAAGAATAAATCTTTTTTATTTGTTCTTTTGTCCTTCCTGGATGATGGGATGCTCATATATCCTGAGTGTCTGTAGGTTTCAACAATAAATAGTGGCGTATAAAAGACAGAGCTAAATTTTAATTATAATATCTAAAAAACATTAAAATGCCTCTGCATAGCAGTCACCAACCTCTATTATACCTTGACTGTCAGGTCTTCTTACAGGTCTCAAAATCAACTTAAGCAGTAAAGGAGGAGGCTTTGCAGGGTAATTTCAAAGTTATGAATCTGTCTTACTTGAAAATCACCAGCAACCTCTTCATCTTTACGAAATCATCTCTAGAAGGCTGTGTTTAATTGAAACAACAATTATAGAAACTTCAGCTGCTGCTCCTTGTCCCTACAGAAAGAACACAATACAGTAACTGCTTCATGGCCTTCACTTATTAAGCTGGAACGGTTTTGATTGGAGAAGCTGTATAATCTTCAGAAGAGTGGAAAGGCTAAAAGTGACAGCTATGAACATTCCAAAGGCTGAAGAAACAAGCAAAGTGAGTCTACTTGGGATCTGAGGCTATTGTTTAGGACAGTTTCCCTTAAATATTTTCATTTTCTGTCTTAGTAAGTGACGAAATTATTGGTAATTTCACAAAGAATTTCCAATTAATAATCAGAAGCTGTTTCCCTTTCTCAGTGAACCCACTATGTGGTGAAAGCTTTTTCTAGCAGTGTTATAGTGTACCCAGATTTTTCCAGGCAGATGTTTGAAAAAAAGCAAGAAGGTGGAGATTCAGTGCTCTTACAAAATCAGAGTACTGTTTTGGGAGCACTTGTAGAGACTAACATCTGCTCTTGGAACAGGAAAGGAGAAGCATTAAAAATATTTTTAGAAAAATTAATAGTATATCAATATCTTGGCTCTTATACCCTTATTACTCTCTCAATGATTTCTGCAGGAGCCTGCTTATAATAATCAGGAGATATATATTCCCTAGAAAAAACTGAAAGTACAAGAAATGGTTTGTGTTGTTTTTGCATGGCCTGGTTTTTGGTAGTGAGGGGGCCACAGAGGTGGCTTCTGTAAGAAGCTGCTGGAAGCTTCCATTATGTCCAATAGAGTCAATCCCTGATGGCTCTGAAGATGGACATGCCACTGGCCAAGGCTGGGCCAATGAGAGAGGCTGCTAACACCTCTGTGATGACATATTTAAGAAGAAAATCAAAACAAAGACACACAGTTTTGTTTCTAGTCAGAGAAGAGGAGGAGGTGAGAACACATGAGGGAAACAACATGGGCATACCAAGGTCAATGGAGAAGGAGGGGCAGGAGGTGCTCCAGGTGCTGGAGCCCAGATTCCTCTGCAGGCCCTGGTGAGACCATGGTGAAGCAGCTGGGCCCCTGCAGCCCATGGGGATCCATGGAGGATGCAGAGATCCACCCTCAGCCCGTGGGGATCCATGGGGGACGCAGAGATCCACCCACAGCCCGTGGGGGAGGTGCCCATGCTGGAGCAGGTGGATGCCTGGAGGAGGCTCTGATCCAGTGGGAGAGCCAGTGGAGGTAGAGGGCCCTGCTTCCAGGCTGGAGCAGCCTGTCCTTGGAGGACTGCACCCCTGTCACAAGGGACCTCACATTGCAGCAGTTTTGGAAGGACTGTCTGCCCATGGGAAGGACTCACGTTGCAGCGATTTTGTCAGGACTGCTGTTTGTGAGAGTGGACCCAGGCTGGAGAAATTCACGGAGAATTGTCTCCTGTGGGAGGGACCCCACAGCCTTACAGGGGATGAACTCTTCTTCTGGAGCAGCAGAAGAAAACCCCAGGTGATAAACTGACCAACCCTCTGTCTCCCTGCACTGTCAGTAGGAAGGAGGGAGGGGCTGGAGGAAGAAAAGGTGTTTTTAAGGGCCTCTTTTACTTCCCATTTTCCTCCTCTGATCCTGTTAGTAATAAAGTCACTTTCCAACTTTAAGTTGATCCTGTTTCGCCCCTGGAGTGTTTCCTCCAGGTCCTTAGCTCAACTCATGAATCCTTTGTTGGTTTCTTTTCTCTCTGCCCAGCTGTGGCAGGGCAGGGTGAATGAGCAACATTCATGGGTGCCTGGCCTGAGACCAGTGTCAAGCCAGGACATGGTTTCACTTGGTAAGCTTGCTATTCCTGCCCTAAAGAACATGTTTTCTGTGGAAACTTTTCCTGCTGCACGATCAATCTTAAATAAAACCAAAACAAAATAAACATCAATACAATCTTACAGTTCAAGAGTCATAAATAACCCAATTAACAATTTTCCAGCTGTACTGACATGTCATAAAAAAAGGTTGATGCTTCTCTCACTTGAGTACATTAGGAACACCTCTACCACAGACATGGAACAGAAATAATCAATGAGAATAGAATCAGAATCTGAAACTTTATTAATATGGGTTAAAAAATTGGTCATTTTTTGCATTTCCACACACTTCTCTTAAGGACATATGGAAGCAACATTTTTACAAGCAAAACTGAGGAAGATAAATAGCTGATAGCTTTTTATATTTATTACTGATTTTATTATACAGATTTTTGTTAAATTAGCATAACAAAATTACTTGAATCACAGTATAACTTAATGAAAAATCTTTTTTATGCATGATGATATTAAAAAGCATCTGATTCTGTATTGGCAGTAGATTCATATATACTTTAGCCACTAATATCTTATTACTAATTTTAATAATCAGCAATGATTCTAACCTATTTATTGAATTGCTTAGTAGTAGATATAACAAAGTTTAATCCATGTTGCAACTACTTGAAAAATAAACCCAACAGTACTATAATTTGATATGACAGTCAGGACTGCAAGTGTAAGATCATTAACACTTCACAGGTTATACCCTGAAGTAAATCTTACAAGAAGTTCACATAAATAAGGACAGATTTACACAATTATGTAGTTATGAATATCGCTGCATTTCTAACCATAAGTGAATTCTTCTCAATTTGCTGTTCATTTGACTTTGATATGCATAAAAACCGCAATCCAACAAAAAACAAGTCAACCCATTTTTCCTTTTTTCTTATTTGGTTTCAGGACATTTATATATCAGGTAGAGGTATATGAAGCCAGACAGTTTCATCTTAGAGAATTTTTGCTTGTGAAAGAATTCAGAAAAGTTTCGTTTGTTCCACTTAGGTTTGCATTTTTGCCTGTTGTTTGACTGGAATGCTACAAAAGACTTACAAGGAGTTAAAGAAAAGTAAAATTCGGCAAATATAAGACCCTCTCTGGAAAAAAAAAAAAAAAAAGGAAAAGAAAAAGAAGAAACTGCTGAGAATAATCATAAAAAATTTTAGATAACCCCTATGGTGGTAACATCAATATTTTGGAATGTTTTTTAAAATAAAAAATGCAAAGACAAGGGAACTCTCTACTTTGTCAAGGAGCTTTTCATTGATATTTGAAACTGAACTCAAAAATGTTACACTAGCACACCATACTGATCTTGTAATTTACATTATCTTGTAAAATTCCTCACCTCTGTGGAGCCACTGATGACATTGTTTGGTTTTTATCTGATAGGGAGAGAAGGGAATTGGAAAGGTATTATTTCAGGATATTATAAATAACTCTACATGAAACACATAGCTTTGAAAGATGGAGGGGGTGGAGGTTAAATTTGCAGTGATACTGACTTTGTCACACTCAGACTTTGAGAACTAGTAGATTTATTCCCTTTTTTTTTTTAAATACACACATACACACACAAATAGTATTTTATGCAACTGTTTTAATATTTGTGGTTATCACCATTCTGAACTAGTTGACCTCGCTGTTTTTTAACACAGCTCTTTCTTATGAAATATAAGAGGAACCAATTGCTCAAAACTGTTATATGTGAAACTGTGAGAGACTGTATTTTTATTAGCCAGAATTGAAAGTTATTTATTTTTTACACTCCACTTTCAGAGAGCTCACATTTAGAGCAGTTTGGTACAGTACACAAAACTATTACATTATTGCTTTCGACATTTTGGAGCCTTTTGTTTTACAGACAAACTTGGTGTTACTTCACTACACAATATACTGAAGGCTAGTAATTATTAGGACATGTGGTAGGCGTTTATCACCACTAACATCACACAACCCACTCTATGATCAAGATAAAATAGGGCAAGTGGTTCAATTAAAGGCACATTCTTTGGTGCATAACAATAGAAGGCTTGTGACATGGCAAGATTAAGAAAAGACTCAAACATCTTTAAAACTACTCATTACCACCAGTTAAAATGTGCATGTCTGACCTTTATGGTAATCAGTAATACTCGATTTGCACACTATAAAACTAAATAATCTTTATTTTAGACACACAGAGTTACTTGTGGTGGCCTGCAGTTAACATAGCTGATCTCAGAGCTTATGCTTGCAATGAATCAATGGCCATAATGATAGGCCATCATCTTTATCAACCCATTTATGATGACAGGAAGAAAACAGGACTGTAGATTTTCCTGACAAGTGGAGTAGTATTTAAATGTTGACTGCTACATACATCAGATTAACAAGGTTGCAAAGTTACTGAGAATCCCATTCCCTGACGTACAGATTCACCCTGTGGTGCTATTATACCATAAGGTATATCAAAGATAATTGCTTAGTTTATTATCCTGTTGTCTTTTATGTCAGCCCTTAATTGTGAATTCAGAAGTCTCTTGATCTCCCTGTTCCTTATGGACCTGTTATTAACCCCAATCATTTTCATTAGGATTTATTAATATTGTTATTATTAAAGTGCAAAATTTTTTAAAATAATGTTTCCAAATAACCCACTACTCCTTCTTATTGCTTCAGTAAAAGACAAATTGATGAGATATTCAGTCAGCATTGTAAACACCACTCTCTCAAGCTCTTCCTTACTCGGAAAAAATTTTGCATATCAAAGGTCAGATATTTTTACTCAGTTACTTCAATGTTCAGTTAAATAGTTTTTAAACATACAAAGATTTCTGTGGTAAAATCAGATTATTATAGTTCTAGATGACTTTATAAAATTATCTCAACAGGAGAGTGCAAAGGTGGCAATGTCACTGCTGCTATCTTTCCCCACCGTCCTGAAGTATGGTGGTCAAGCTTTCACACTTCTTGTGTTGCACTTCCAGAGAACCATTGAAGCACATTCCCATAAAATAGCACATGAAACCTACAGAACCTAGAAATAGTTAAAAAACTATGGCCTGGCTAGTACAGATAAGTAGTCATTCATAATTCCTCCTAATGTATACAATATTAATCTGTATGTACCTAGAAAATCTGACTACTTCCTATACTTCAAAGTCATTGCCTTTGCTACGAGGCCTAGAAAGTGCTTCAGGATTCATTATGACATGTGGAATATATAAGCAATAAGGCATGACAGGGAGTGTGGTTATCATAAGATAATCACACCCCTGGGTCATTACAAAGCATGAGGTGCAGCCGAGCACCTCTCATTCCCCCTGGGGTGTGATTATATCATGATAAGCACACTTCATGCAGTTACCTTATTGCTTTTATAAAAAGTCTTTGTTGGGAAGAAAAACTGTATTTTTTACTTAAAGATGATAAAGTTGGCAGTTTACAGTCTTGAGCAGTACCTTCTGCTAAGCTCAATGGCTTATATGTATTCATCTACTCCTTTTTAATGTGCATCTGCCAAAGCTGATCCGAACTCATTAATCAAAGGGAGTTTTCATAATTCAGTATGTGTTCAACTGATCCAGCTGGAAAAGAACAACTGCATGTCCCAGACAATCTCGACAATCTCGTAGTCATTGACTGTTCACTGGACACCTATTTCCTTTCTCAGAAAAAAAGAAAAAAACCACCAAAAAAAGTTGCTTAACTAACAGTTAAAAGATGATGTAAACACATACATTACAAGTGAGAAAGTTCAGCAACTGGAATACTTGGATCTGTAAAAGAAGAAAAAGTTTCGAACTTGTTTTTGCCCCTGGTAGATGTTATCCCACAAATTAAGGGTGACAACTTAATTTAGGGTCCTAGATAAACTACAAAATCCCACTGCTGTCATTCAGATTGTAGCCTAAGGGGTCTAATGTGATCTTTAGGATTTACAAACACCTGCCTTGGATTATGCCATATGTCTTCTGAGTGGCTCCAGGGGTGTATGCTCTGTCCAGTACTCAGCTCATTTTGTGGTTTAAGAATGCATAACTGAACACAGAAATATGAAGGTTTGCATCCATTTACAATTTATCAAGTGTGATGGCCATGTTCTGATTTTGGAGGCATTCAGTGGTCTGGAAAGGGGCATATGTATGGGCTGAATTTGGCCCTGGGCCATTTGTGAATATAGGTAATGCTTTTCACCTAACATGAGCAAGGCACAAATTCAACTGTTTAAGTTAAATAGGTCATTATCACCACATCTTCCAGATTTAAGAGGCAGGGCTAGGAATACTGTCACTATCCTGGATGAAAAGGAAAAAATCCATTTGCCTTCTATCTTCCAGTATTTGGTTTGACACAGTGCTCTCACTACATAAAGATGCATTAAAATTTTGCTTCTTCCAACAACTGTTTGAACTCTATCATTTTGCCTTTACATTTTAATAATATAGTGGTACAATATTTTCTTTTTTTTCCCTCTGAAATGTTGCTAGTTTGTCTTTCATCTAGAAATTTGTTTCTTAATGCAGAATGGTATGTTAAAAGTATTATATAGAAAAATATTTTATATAAATATATGTATATATGTATATTATATTACGGTTATTCCCAAAAAAGGGAAGTTAAATCAAAAACATGTTCTTCTGATCCATTCCCTTAGAGGTCTATAGACTTATAACAAAGAAAGAATCTAGTCTTTCAAAAAACAATTATACTAATTACAAGTTAAAGTATTTTAATATAAAACTATTGTGTATGGTATAAAGTATCTTGGTTCCACAGTTCAGTAAATTATTCATAACAGTATCATGAAGCTTGTGTTGATGAATTACAGGATAGAAAGGATGGAGTGAAGAAGGAAAATCAGGAGGTGGGAATTTGGGAAGAAACATGGTTTGTATTAATGAAGTACTACATAAAATAAATGCAGTACCAGTGAAATTTATTTATTAATGCACTTCTACATACTCAATTTGTTCAAGTCCTTATCTGCAGCAAGGACCTTCCATAGAGGGATGAAAATACAGGTATTACACAACATAAGCGGAGGTACGTGCAAGTAGCTCTCAATGGGTAGGTGACTACCATCTTGGGAGAACTGGCTATTAAAATGCATTTGCCCAAAAGATTTTTCAGTACTTTTTGCATAAAAGCGTCAGTGGGTATTAGCATATTTAAAATCTGTTCATTCCCTGGACTGGTAACCATGGCTACACTTGCCCAGATTTTCTCTTCTCCTCTGCAGTTGTAGCCCAGATCAGCTGGGGGTAGGTAGGCTTGGAAGTGGCTAGTAATGGCTAGCCAGGGCAGCCTTGCTCTGGGGAGTCCAGGGAAGGCTTGTCAACTAGAAAGGATTTAGCAGGAGCACAGGAAAGATCTTACTAGAGAACAGTTTGCCAAAAATTCCCTTCATTTATTGTAGCAACTGCTACCCTGACACTTGTCAACACTACACTCCTCCTCGGAAAGTGGGGCAAGAAACTCCACTCCAGTCAGGGAGCAGACCACCTGTTCCCAGGAAAACAGCCTCTGTATCCCTAATGGCTAAAGTTTGGTACCAAATCTGAATCTGAAGAATTTATGTTCTTTCCAAGACTGGATTCTTTTCTGATGAGTGAGGTTCTTGTTCCAGGGGTTTTTTAGTTCTTTCAGGATTATCTGGATGCTTTTATTAATTTGGTAAATTTCCACCCCCTACTGGATTTCCATCAAACTTGTGACCTCCCGACACCAGTTCCTTGGCTTAATCTGTATGTGAAGATATATTTCTATTTACAAGATTTGGATTCACTGCCATTCAATTTTGGCCATCCTGCTTTGCAAGGCAAGGACAGACCATTACCATCTCTTTTCTTTTATCTGATTCTAAATTTTTCTTTGTTATTCTCTTCTCTACAGCAAAAACCCACTGAATTCCCATTGCTCAGTTTTAAGATGCCACTCTTGTTCCCCAGTGTTTTCCCCCACATCTCTCCAAGTGCAATATTGACCCTGCAGAGTATCTGGTACAAAATCATACCTTAATTTCATATCTTGGCACTAAAACATTTTAAACTCTTTCTCTATCTTGTTAACACATGAATATTTAAATCCTTTTTTAACAACAATCATACACTTAGCAGATAAGTTCCCTGAACCGCCTGTAAAGTTTTCAAGGTTTCCGAAATGATAATATTTTTTGAGTTTATTTTGTCATGGTGTCTCCTATTACCTACTTTAAATAGTGTCCTCTTGAAATTCCTCACAAGCTTTACTAATGTTCTGCAAAGTTTGATTACTTGCTTTACTCTACCCCTGAGGCAATCACATCCTGATTCTATAGTAATCTTCTGTTCATTTATAATATATTTTCAAATGTAATTTATTAATAACTATATTACATAATACAGGACCACAGATTAATCCATGAACCATTGCTAGCCTTTGTTATGGAAAAAAAAGTCTTCCCATTCCTTAAGTCTTGAAGGTCTTTTTTCCTAAAATAATTCTTTTCTGTTATCTAACAGCTACTCAGAGACTATAATAGTCGACCTCAAGGAAGGATTGTAAAAGCCTTTTTAAATACAGAATTTGGAATATAAAAGTTTGTTCTCCTTTTAAAAATTCTATGAGTTTTGCTTTGTAAACCTTGCCCTACTTGAACCTGCTTATTATCGTCCAGTGACTTTGCTACTTTTTCTACATTATGCCAGCCAGTTAGGTTCACTAAACTTTTGCTGGCCTTTAATTATTTTTCTAAAGACAAATATTACTTTTGATGTATTTCAAATTTTAGTCCCATGATCGCTTCCTAACAAGAAAGGAAGACAATAAAAGTGCTAGCCATTTGGCCTGTTTGTATTAAAACTCCTTCCAGCTTTAAAAGATTCCTCCGAGTACAGGACACAGCATTTGCACACAGGACAACTTCAGGTCTTCAGGTGTTACACTTTTTGTAAGTAGAGACAACAGGTTCCATATATGGAACAAATGTCCATATATGGAATAAAATGTCTAGAATGACTAAATACTTACCTAGTAAGCAAATAGAAAATTAATGAAAAACAAACAAATAATAAACATATAGGTAAATTCAAGTTACTGGTTCAAATGAAAAGATATATGGCTAGGCCCCACTGTTGCCCACTTGCTCCCAGGAAAAGAGTCCAGGGTCATTCTGCCTCACCAGCAGTGTATCTGAGAACAAAATTTTTTTTTCTTCTCTCAGACACAGTGTTGCTGACATATAAAATATATTCAGATTAGAGCAGAATTGTAATTAGGATAAATATTTGATGTCCAAAGTGCTATCATGATAATATAGGCGGGGAAGACAGAGATTTGTACGTAGCTAGTGTATTGTTGCAGCCTTACACATCTGCTGTGTTTTTAAAGATTAAACAAATAAGAAAGATGGACAGAAGCAGGCAATATCAAAACAGCTTTACTTGAGCTGAAAGTCTTTCAGAAAATGGAAGCAGCAAACCAAATATTTACACCTCGGTAACGATACAGTGTTGCAATCTATTGGTAATGATGGAATTAGGCTCAGTAGAAACAAATTCCTGCTTTTTTACAGAGATCTCATCTATTTGGAACATCTGGGCTTATTACAGGGGATGATGTAGAAAACATCAAAAGGCCACATAGGCTCCTGTAATGCTAGGGCTAATTTGATGTATCTTGCTTTAGTTTCAAAACTGAGCACTGCTACTCTACCTCAATACTGGATCAGACTGGCATCCCCTATATACTCAAATTTTCCCCTTAAATTAATAACAGCTTCAACTAAATGTGAAGCAAAAATTTAGTAAACAAATAAAGGTTATTTTTTCTTGAATATATATATATATATTTTCAAAAACATATATCTGTGCTTAATCATGTCCATAATTATAAAATCTTAATAGTGATTATATGTAACACAATTACATAAGTGTTATTAGTGGTAATTTTAAAGGCGAAAACCTGCAAAATAAAAGGGTATAGATTTCTCTTTTTACAGGGATTTACAGTACTCATCAACTTGTATAGTTCACATTAGCATCCAGTGACATTGCTTTGTCTGTATATATTTCTAGCTGTCAACAGAATGTCCTGAGGCAATCGCATCCTGATTCTATAGCTATCTTCTATTCTTTTATAATACACAAGGGTCTAATTTTCCATCGGCAAAGCATGAAATCATGTAAGAATGCCACATAACCAGCATGTGCAAACAAGTAGCACTTTTTCTACACATAAAAATGCTTCATAAAATAACAAATAAATTAAATCTTCTTGTTCACGTAAAGTGCTTGAAAACCTAGACCCTTTTTAGAAATTAGAGTACTCTGTGCATAATTTGCCATGCCACATTGTTTCTCTAAATATGTGCACCACCTTGCAGCATTATTTTCTATGGTAAAAATCATTGCACTCAGGCTGATGAAGGAGCTTTCTTTTTCCTGGATAAGTAATACAGTTGCAAATATCAGGCATATTAATTAAACTAATATAAATAATAATCAGCTAGGAAGTTAACAAAAGAAGTGCATTTCTATTTGATGATGCCAGCTTATTTTTCCAACTTGCAGCCTTGCCCTATACCTTTGGAGGTTTCTACAAAGTGCTTTTAACAGAATTCACGGGAGCAAAATGGGTACAGTGACTCTGTCATCTGCTACTTCCAGCCCATTTCTGTGGAGCTGCCAGAGGAACCACTAAAGCTCAGCAGTTAAGTGATTTTAAAATGTACCAGAACATATGTCCATATGTGGTAAGCAGACTCCAGCTCCCTGTCTGGAACTTATGCCTCGTTCTGCAGCACCATCTGCCAACAGCAGTGACCTCTGTATCAGCTTGCATTGCCAATATACTCAAATCACATTCAAGACATATGTCTTTCTTCTTAGAAGGACCATGTAAGCAAAGCCCAGTTCAGCCTCAATGTATTGACTGCAACTGCCAAAATCATCTTCTTCTTCTTTGCCTCTCATATTTCTACAACTTCAGGGGATTTTTAACACCCTTCTCTACATTATGTACAGTTTATTTAGCACATGGCTTTCAGATGTCTGGCTGCAAAGTAATTTATTGTAATTTAAGTCAAACATGTTTTGAATAAAGCAGCCAGTGTTTTTAATCTCTACTTCATCTAGCACAATGGAAGCTTTTAGGAAAAAAAATGGATTTTCCAGGAGGAAGAGAACCACATAGTCTCTACTCATGAAAAGAACTGACCTAGAATTTTTATGTAAAACTTTCAATAATTTTGCCTTTGTCAACTCCTCACCATTATAACAATACCTTTGAGAAATGAGCCTGCACATGGTAAAGTCAGACAACATGCACTTGTTTTTCCAACAAACTCCTCGTTTATGGAAATATTTCCTAAACATTACAAAACAAAACAGGATTGATTTTATTTGCCTCTTAAGTACAGGGGATAGGAACAAGGGTAGTGGTTGCCAAAGCCTAATGGACGTGACTGAAGATGACTCACTGCAAGCAAACAGCACAAAGCTTGCAGGAAAGTCCTGACCCCCCTCCACAGCTGGGCAGCCCTGCCCACACTGGAATTAATGAGCTGGTGAGGCTGCTGGCCCACACAGGTGCAAGGATTAGCTCTGAAATCAATCCTACAGAGCAAGAGCACAGAGAGCTGGCATCGCCACAACCAAGTCTATGTGCTCATTAATCAGGGACAGTTTTCAGCAAGTCTTCGCTCTTGCTGGTCCACAGAGGCCGAGGAAAAAAAGACCATCTGCAACATATGAAAATCTACCCCTCCAATGTTCCTCTCATTAAAAATGGAATTAAAGGAAATAATTATGTAGCACACAAATACCCTTCAGGAAAGAGAACTCGCCCCATAGAACTGAATTAATCTTGGATTTGAGTATATTCACTTTAGCACTAGATCTTTTCTAGGCTGTATATGTGACTTTGTAGTCTGCAGTGAAGGACCATCTGTGTAAGCAGAAGCTGGGCAAATGGTGAAGCTAGCCTGTGTCCCATACATGTGCTGTTGCTGTGAATCAAGACAGTCCCTACTCAGTTCAGCTGTGCTTGCAGATCCAAGGCAGAGGAATGACTCTGTTTTTACAGTCATGCTGTCTACATTGGAAAAAAAGCCACAGTAGTATCTCCCTTTTTCCCACTAGTACTACAGGAGCCAAAAGAATGGAAGGCTGAAATGTTCAGCCACTCTGTCTGTGGATTCCCTACCTGAGATACAGATAAATCCTCCAAGTGTGGTAAGGCGTGGTGTCTCCTCCAAGCAAGCCTTAACTTTCCTGCAAGTTATACATCAATGCTCAGCAACAACAGCAAATGTAACCTTCCTTCATCCAGATCAGTGGCAAGAAAATCAGAAAATTTATGGTAGTTTTCAATTGGAAAAAACAGTTAAATATAATCACCTATGCAATCCTGCCTCTACTGCTTTTTTATGGTTTAGCAGCTGTTGAATTATTTTATGTCAGTATTTAGACTGTGTTGACAGGCAAGCATATTAAGAATATGCTCCTTTCCAGAAGCAATTTTTTCATTTATCTATTATCTATCTATCTATCTATCTATCTATCTATCTATCTATCTATCTATCTATCTATCTATCATCTATCTATCCCTCTCTCTCTCTCTCACTCTCTCTCTCTCTCATCCACCTAATTTCTATCTGTATATCTACCTATATACCTATCTATCCCATTCTGCAACTAAATAAATCATAATAACATAGAATTTTTAGGGTTGGAAAAGACCTATTAGATCACCAAGTTCAACTGTTAACCTAAAACTTCAACCTTCACCATTAAACTGTGTCCCCAAGTGCCACATCCAGATGTTTTTTGAACACTTCCAGGGATGGTGATTCCACCATGCCCCCTGAGGAGCTTGTTCCAATGCCTGGCCACCCTTTCAGGGAAGAAAATTGTGATCTTAAAAGCACATAATCAAAATTTACATTTCTAATTTAACCTACAATACAGATGATGACTCAACTGCATGCAGATTTTCTGATTTACACCACTGCCTGTGCTCTAACGGTGTCAAAGGACTAGTTGAGCTTTAAGGCAATAGGCCAAATTGACTTACTTTACATGATCTGTAGCCCATATGTTACACTGAAATTCTCCGTATTCTAACCTTTAGTATAATTTTTTTTTCCATGAAAAGAAAAATATTATTTCTTTATTTTTATAGTTGTGAAGTAAACCTGCAATTCCTAACAGACTGTAAATGGATTCAATGCCTAAGGCTGGAAACAGATGGAAAACTGGGCTTGGGAAGGTGACACTGCTACTTCTCTTACTAAGCTGCCCCAATCTTGATATTAAAACCTAATTATGTCTCTTATGTGTATAGGTGAACATTCAAATACACAAGGAAGAAAGTGGGAATTAAGCCCTCTTAAGTCATAGTGGGAAGCAGAAGAGATATAAGACTGGGAAAAGAAAAAAAATATTGTGGAAATGCTTGTGTTTATGTAATGCATGATGAGGAAATAAGAAATTAATTATACAGTTTAAAAAGTTAAAAGAATGACAGGATTAGGAAATACTAGAAAGAGGACAAATGGTAGCCATAAATTTACATCTCGAAATAAGAAACTTAAAATAGCTTTGATAAGCACATTGGTTTAAAACATCTGATTTTAATTGTAGCTTCTTTCAAGAACATTCACTGAATCTAACCTATTTTTTAAAAAATTGTGGTGGTTGAAATTGGCTGTTTGTGTCATACTTTCGATAAACAGACATCTGAAACAGCAGGATGGATAAGTTCACCCAAAAGCAAGGATAATTTCAACTATACCTGTAGAAGGAGTGCACAACTTGGCAAGGGTGGATTTGTGGAATGACACCACTGATATGTGGAATCAACATCAATTCTAAGGCATTTGGAGCTTTTATTCTGGCTGGCTGTAATGGGGTCCCTGGATGCCTATTATCAGGTGAACAGGAGTACATCAGTTCCAGCATTGTTTATCTCAAAATAATAGAGAGCTGTGATCCCTGAGATACTCCACAAAGTTAATGAAAGCTCAGTAAAAGAGGGTTATCAGGAAATTTGCTCTTGAACTCAACTAAAACACAAAAGTAGGCGTGTCTTTGATTTGGTTGTGTAATTCTCTGCACATCTGTACCAAAAGCTGGGTGGAAAGTAAGGGTTGTTGCATGGGCTGTGTACTTGCCTGTGGTATTGCTATCAGTCAGCTTGTCCCATCTGTTCTTTCCTGGCTGGGAAACTACTGGAAGAACCTTAAAAAGGGAGCCTAACCCCTTGGCTCACCCAGATCTTCCTGGGGCAAAACTAGAGGGTGAAACTGAATGCAGATGTTTTCTGCCTTGCTGCAGCATGACTGGACATAGCCATGCACCCCTGAAACACTAAGGCACATGATTGTTCTGTGCATGCCCTCTTCATTCATCTAATATGCAATTTACCCCTGCTTCTGTACCTTCTTTCACTATCATCTGCACTGTCATCTCCTGACACAAAGCTACACCTATGATAGTCTTTGCACTTCCACAGGAGAAAGATTATAGACTCATTTCTTCATCTCAGTACAACATGCTCCCATCTCATCCTTTCCAGAGGCCCCACCACGCACAGCTTGTGGTTTTCCAGGAGGAGAATTAACCTCTTCTCCTGTACATTTACTCAGAGTCTGTCTACTCAAACCATTCACACAAAAAATTCTCAAGGGTAAAATGTGCAGGCAGATGCAATTTTAAGAATTACTTAATTTCAGAATTAGATCTGGCCAGAAAGCAGATTACAGGTCCTAGGAAAATGATGGCATTAAAGATACTAAAATAATTTTTAAAAACCCCCAAAAAACTTAATGAAAATTAAGGCAGAAAAAAGAGCTTTCAAATTTCTCTCTAAGTATCATTACAAGGAACATGCTATAATATTTTGAAGTAATTTGAAATATCTTTTTTAAGTTTGTATCTATTTCTGCAGAAAACCAAATTAAATTTTAAAACAAAACTGCTTGAAAGTAAATAATTACCTAGTTGACAAAGAGAAAAAGGTAGCTCTACTACTTCAAAAAGTTTTCCTTACTCTCCCTGTCAGCCTGTATTCTTATAAGGAAATTATCTAAAATTTGTTATGACATGAAAGCATTTGTCTGTCTTTCTACAAGTCTGTCTGTCTTTCTACAAGTCTGTCTGTCTTTTTATGTCTATACATTATGTTTTTATTTGGCCCACAACCTTTCTCAACATTTATTTTCCTAATAAAAGTAAATGTGAACTGAAATCTAAACTGGTTAGTTACCACTAGTTTTGGGATAATCTTAAAAGGTTTCATTCAGCTTCAGGAATTATCAAGTCATTTAAATATAACAGTAGCTGAGAACAGTTCACAATTTCAAGCTGTTCAGGATTTTATATCACAAAGGATATCACAATATATTTATAAATCAACAGTGATGGGTTTCACTTGCTCTGAGTAATAATGTAATGAAGAGTGCTTGCTACTAAAGCTTAAGGAGAGCCTTTTCTCTAAAACCATCTTGTTTTCAAGCTGCCTTAATGACTTTTTTATATTTTATTTTTATTATTATTATTATTCTTAAGACAGTCTGAAATTTTATCAATACCACTGCCTTTTTAAGATATATATCAAAAAATAGCCCCACACCACCTCCGAACAGATTTATTAAATGTGGTGCTAAGCTGACAAGACACCAACAATACAAGCAGATGTTCATTTCTCACCAGGCCTGCCCCATTCAAACCATTCATCCAGAGCCACAGTAGCACCAGTTTTTAAGACAGAACCTTTTAAAGATATATTATGCACTTTTCCTCAGAATGGGCTAAAACCTCGTCGCATGATTTTTTATTATATGCAAATGATCAGTATCTGATTAGGTCCTGAGGCAGCTTCACCTAGGTGTTCATGGGAATAGTAATGGGAGATGGGGAAGAATATTTCATAACTGAAGTATATTTTCCCTTGGGGGACACCACCATTTGATTTTGACATTTATTTGTCCTGTGCTGTTAAGGACAAAACTACAATTACACTTTTTTTTTTCTACTGTGCAGTGGGCACAGTGTCAAAAAAATTAAATCAAAGGTAGGGTGTTCTCACAAAAAAAAAGAAAAAACAACAAGCTTTAAAAACAAATTTAAAAATCATATTCAGTTAGTCACACTACATTAGAACACCTTAAGTGATTGAAAATACGTATCATAAATATATTTTACAAAATACCAGTAAGCATAAAATTAATACATAGCCCTGTACTTGATTTTTCTTAGTTTATTATTAATTTTATGAATATTCACATATTCAACATTTAACTTTATTAATATTTTTCGCTGACAGTTTTAAAAACAAGATGCATAAAAATAAATAAGTTGCTTGAATTAATTTCTATTTTAATTGCTACAATCTTCATCATGTTTGGAGAAATTTGGTGTAAATTAATTGACTACAAGATTAAATGAATGATACACATGATGACTCTTTCATCTTGCATTTCAACTGTATACAAATCTATTTTTAGTATGTACATTTTCATGCAACCAATAGCTTTTCTTTCTTTATTTCCACTGTCAAAATTCACACAATCTGCAAAGAAATTTGTGCACATTTTATACAGAGCATGCCTGGAATTTACAAATATTAGAAACAATTTATAAGCTACCACTTCAGGTTTTACTTCAAGGGTTCTGAAACTTATTACACATAATTTCCACAAATGGACCTAATGTTTCCAGAAGAATTCTAGAATAAAAGTGTTAGAGAGCTAGTCAGAAAGTGACACTGCATCCTCAAATTAGTAATATGTTCTTATCTGCAAATCTCATCCAAATCTCAATCCAAACTAGAACAGTCAAACATGTCATAATTTCTTTCCTCCCACTGAATTTAAATGCATGAAGAGTTTAAAACATGAAGAGTTCCTAACACATCTCTAGAACATAAAATTAACGTCTTATATCTTATTCAATTCTATTAGTTGGAGTAAATAACAACAGGAAAAAAATAGATACCTCTTGGTAAAAATGTGAAAAATAGCCCATTAAGCAAAATTTAAGAAAATTTAAACCAGCATTTGGGGTAGAGATAGGCTGAACTACAATCTCAACATGTCTGCAAAAAGCAGACATGGTCACTTCGATCTAAGACCTGGAATATGTGTTTTTTATGAATTGCATATACAAGAGACATTACATTCAAGTCATTTAAAGTGGATGCTCTCTATTTCTAGAAAGGATTTGTCATAACAACAGTCATCGAAGTTCTCTATGCCTGTTGTATCTTTAGTCCAGAAGGAGGCCACCCCTCAAGAGTTGGAATGCCAGGTGATCTTTATATCCACTTAGCCTCTGACACTGACTCTGATGACATTGTTAATAGGAACACAAACACATTCTAGGGAAATGTGTTTTTTTGCAAAAGTTTTATCAGGGAAGTTCCTTATGTTTTGATTGGATTCATGTTTAAATGGTTTGGTCATAAATAAGAAATTTTTGAAAGGTTACTAAAAAGTTCTTCTGATTAACATTAGTTAATGTTAGTTTTGCTCTCAGCAGTGCAATAATGTGGAAAGTTTCCTTACCTGGATAGCTCTCAGTATGGCATGACATACTATGTGATATATTGAAGTACAAACAGCTTCAGTTCTGGAATTGTAGAGAGGAATATTTCTTGCTACACACATTTATTTCCTTAAAATTTTGATACTGAAAGAACATGTTATTATAATATATAATTTTTTCCATAACAGTCCATGCTTTCTACTGAAGGTTTCAAAATTTCACTGAATCTCCTAAAAAACTGAAATCTACATACTGTTATGATTTCATACTGCAAAATTTAATAAAATCCCCACACATCTTTGCTCTTTAATATGCAGCGGTTTATAACAGTATATTATAACGTTTAGGATTTTAATACCAATGCTTCAGTGTAATAAAACTTTTAGTGATTCTCTGGCATGTCTTGTTCAGACTTAAGTTCCTCATTTACATATCTGATGTCCCCCAAGAGACAGACAAGCTTCAAGTTAATTATCCATGTAGCTGTAAGAACTCCTGTTTCCTTGGTAAGAACTCTCTAAAAGAAAACTAACAGTTATTAAATATTACTTCGAATTTTAAAAAGTAATCAAATTGCGTTTAAAGAGACACTAAAGAGATACTTAAATTTAATACTCTTTGCAGACTAAATAATATATAAACCATGTACAGCTTTCATGCAATTCACAAATAAAACAACTGCTGAAAACTAGCAATAAGCCCAAATTTCAAGCACTGCAGATACTTGGAAGCAAAAGGGCTCTTCAGCAGACTCAGTGCTCCATAACACAGTCATTTTACATGAAGGCAAGGCAGCACCTGTTGAAAGGAATGACACATTCCTGACTGCTTCTAGTGGAGCAAGATTACATTACAAATAGTTCAGAAAAATGTGGAGCCCATCATGCTTTTCACAGAAAATAACAAGTGAGAGAATACATAGTTCTGAAATGAAATTAAACAACTGTAAAGACACAAACATATCTCTTTCATCTCACTAAACTACAATTACAGCGAGGAGCAGTGGATAAATACTGTAGCGTATATGTTGTCATTTGTGACCAAACACATCTTTAAAAAAATTGTTTGATGTAGCATGGAAAAGAGGAGCACAATAACTGGCAAGCATAAAATAAGCTTTAATTCTAACCATTCTACACTACTTCCACTCACATAGTACCAAAATGCCTTCAGTAGAGTGGTAGACCATACCTAATATATGTCATCTGTGGCTCATTGTCATCCTCAGCTTCAGCTGGCAGTTTACAAGTACAGATATCAGGTGAAATAATTAATCTGAGTATTTTACAATAAATGAACATGTGCATCTATTTCCCAGAGTCCCGTGATGACTTGCATGAGAGGCAAATTCATTGACTGTCTCCAAATTATTACATGCATCCTATAATTAAGTTACAATAAATGAATAGAGTGTGGATGCTCTTCCGTACACAGAAGACAACAATCTCATTCCACAAAGACCTTGGAGGTCATTCAAGAAACAATTAGATGTCCTGCTTCATATACTAAAAAGAAAGAAGGTTGAAGACAGAATAGTCTTTCTTCTGTTTCCTACATCTTCAGTGCTCACACATTCAAATGAAGCCAAACAATGTTAAGTCACAGAGCAACACACACAGAATACAAATGCCTTGGAAAAAGTTGGTATTCTTCCCAGCAAAATGAGGTGGGAAGAATCATGTCTGACATTTTACAGAAAGGTATTTTTTAATAATTTTAGTCTCTCAGCATTACTGAGTACAAAGTGAAAAACCCTAACTAAAACCATAGTTATTATTCTATGAAGAGGATAGATACTGATGTCAGCTATGCACACATTCAGCTCTGGGGTAAAACCATTACCATGAAAACAGAAAAAGGTGAGACCGAACTTTTACATGTCAACCAGGAGTCTTCTATACTATGTAGAAAGCATATCTGATATTTTCTGGCACTTTACATTTGATCAGAGTTTTGATCTAATGCAATAAAGACAGTTAAAACTCAGTAATGCTCACAGACTTTGGGAATGCAAAATCTTGCAATCCTTAGGCAGATAGTGCTGCCACTGACTTCAAAGAAGACAAAAGAAAACTTCAAATAGACAAAGCCTATTGTCACTCTCGGATGATGCCCTCTGGCTTAAACACAAAACAATGTTGACAGACAACTGCAAAATACCAATTTCCAGGTCTCCTCAGTCAAAAGAAGGGTCACTGACTAGTAGAACTTTAAGGGTGCTTGCAGGACTGTATGGAAATGGTTTCTCCAGGATCCTCTTCTGAATTGGGAAAATCTTAGACTGTGAAGCTTACTTCTACAGGATTGAAATACAATGCAAAAATTTACAAAAAATACCTTCTAAGATACAAATAGTTCACAACTTACTACTCTGACATACTTCAACTTTTTCTTTTCAGTTTTTTCCCTCGGCCTTCCTATTTCTAGCGGAACCAAGAAATAATTACAGGGTGAGTGGAGCAAGTATCAGTAATGAGGTAGGCTTTGCAGTTTGATCTGAACAGTTGCCTAGGTGAAGTTCAAAGAGCAATGCAGACCACTAGAAGATTTGTTAGTAGAAGATTTGCCACTAGAAGATTTGTCTCAGAAATAATGGCTTGTTTAATGTACATCTTTAGATCAGAGACACACAAAATACTAAGAAGATGGCATAGTCCTGGACTCTCACTAGAGTGAGATTTTTTTTGAAAAAAACCCATTAACACCAACCACAAAAATAAATTAAGTTAATAAAGAAAAATGCTTCCAGGTTGTCTATTATTTTTTTGAATGTAAGCATTAGCATTTCTTCTCTTTTCATACTCAAGTCCACCAATAAAGAGTCAAACTTTGCAGGACCTGAGTACTGAATTAACTAGGGAAATATAGAGAAACTGAACAATATAGAGCAAATAGAAGAAGAGATTAAATTACTACTCCTGAAAAGAAGATATTAAATTGAGAGCCTTTTTTCCTCTTGGTCTGGATGAGGACCAAGAATGATTATACCCAGCACTCCCATTATCTAGAATACAGATCCAGTGACTAGCAAGAGAGAACCTATTCTAAAGAGTAGATATGAAATAATAAGGTTTTAAAAGAAGATGAATCTGCCTACTTGCTCTGAAGATTGAAGCTGGATTTTCCCTCATCAGAAAAGTGTGTAATTGCCTTTGGATTCTTTCCGTTGTTTTCAGTCCACGCAGTAGTTATTTCAAATGAAGAATCTGAAGCTAAACAGAGCTCTCTATGCTATTGATCCTATGTATGACAGTCTTGATCCTGCAGTGAAATGAGTGCAGACAGAGCACATTCTTGGATCTGCAACTAAATATGTATTTTGAAAGCTCCTGATTAATAACTGCTAGGTTCCATATCTGTACCCTTGCATCATTCTCAAAACCATATCCCATCACATCATTCACAGCAAAACAAACTGAAGGTTTGAATTTGCTCCACAGCACAGCACTTAGTATTTGCCACCCATTGAGTTTGTGTGGTAGAGAATACTCAAATTCACTTCAAATTTCATGCTTAACAAGAATTGGAACGATTTGTGCTGTATGTAAATTTACACTAGTGTTGATGGCATAAATCTCCTCACACTTCATTATAGTGTATGAGATTATTTGGACACCATAGGCAAAAGGCAAAGAATACATCCTGTCTCCTCCTCGTGGCACAGAGAGAGGCGATCAATCAAAAAGGTGCTCAGAGTCAGACAAAATGGCCGTATGGTGCTTCAGTGCTCAAATTATGTGTGTTCTTTAAAAAATTGAATGCTGGATAATGATTTTCCACACTGCTATACTACAGGTAAGTTCAAAAGCAGTCATTGTCAGTATGCTGATTGATGTAAAGCCTTCAGTCTCTGGGGGGAAGAGTATAGCACTTCCTACTGCTTGATCCATAAAGCAGCATTTACTGCAGCCCACCTTCCTGGTCTGCACTACATAATACATTGCCAGATTATGGGAGTTAGGGAATTAAAAGGCAAAGAAAAGAATGGATGAAAAAGCCCTGACCCCCTCCTCCACAGGTGAAATATTTGAGTCCCTGCCTCAGGGTATTGGAAGTTGACACTAATTGCCATCCAGGTACCCACTACTCACATTCACCTAAATATTTCCCACTTTTGGCTGATCAACCAATGTAAAATTTAATTGAAAAAGTTTTCATTTAACGTTTGCATCCTGTGATGACTAGCAGTGAAGCATTCACTATCAGAGCTACAGTATAAAAAGGGAGAATAGCACCGTGTGAAGGAGCCCAAGTAAAAGGGAAGAAGTGAGAAAGGGGGGGGAAAGGGCTCTTAAGGATGCACTCTGCAAGTTTCTTTTACTAAGAACCAACAACTCGCTCTTCAAGTGATACTTCATGTGCCTGGTACTGTGCCCGTTGTGTGATTCTGTATTTGCTACATAGTTATCACTATCTGGATTTCTGTAGGCATTTTCTTATGGCTGTTGAACAGAAACCTGCAACACTATCCACAGATAGGAAGGGGGAAGTATTATTGATCTGTGTCTGCTTTGATGTGCTGCTTTCTGGGAGTGAAAACCAATCTGTTACAATCAGATGCTGCACAGCCTGAATTATATTGAGGTTCCCATCAATATATAGAATATATGGGAGCAAATAAACAGTAGTCACAAAAGAAAGACTTGACCAGGTTATTAACCAACTCTGGGTGTTGAAAAAAGGAAATTCATGTGGGATCCAGACAGGTCTCATTCTTAAAGACCTTTTGGGGACAAAAGTACAAGAAAGGAAACGTTTGATATTGGAGACCATGCAGAGAAGCCAAAGAAGAGGATTTGTGCTTTATGAAGCATTAAAGTTACTTCTGTAATGACAGTCTATTTGGAACAGAAATGCCCCATTTAAAAAAAAAAAAAGGGGGGGCGGGGGGAGGGGAATGAAAGCAACTGATATTTAGAACTTGCAAACCTTGTTGGCAGCCTTAGAGATATTTTCTCTGTTAGAGTTTTACCTAAAAGGGATAAATGGAATACAGAGCACCAAACCCACAAATCCTTGCTCAAAATTGTTTACAATCCAAGAGAAGGAACATAAGCACAATCAGTCTTTAGAAATACTCAAAAGCAATGATTAGAAACAAGAGGAACAAGATCTGAAAGACAAAAGAGTAAAGAGAT
The DNA here is from genome assembly GCA_013396995.1 of Dicaeum eximium. Classification (NCBI taxonomy): domain Eukaryota; kingdom Metazoa; phylum Chordata; class Aves; order Passeriformes; family Dicaeidae; genus Dicaeum; species Dicaeum eximium. The sequence continues at coordinate 865,015 of VWZP01006227.1, read as the reverse complement.
TGATAGTTTTGAGCAGATAACATTCTCCCTACCCCCTTAGAGCTTGCCACCATCTGCATATCAGCCTCCAGGAGGGGCAAGCAGGCAAAAGGAAGTATTGGTTACAAACAGGGAGGAATGCCAGATAAGAATGGCCAGAGCAGGAGGAACAAGTGACAGAATGAAATTTATTCAGAAACAAAACATTCCAGGTAATGATTAACATTTAAGCAACAAAGTTGAAATGCAAGTGTGTGTGTGTGTGTGTGGGTGGGTGTGTGTGTGTGTGTCTTACAGATTTAAAATGTGTTTGGAAATGATTACACAATATTTTGCATCTTGTTTTCTTCCTTAAAAATCATCTGCAAATCCATATGTTTTTTGCAGAGATCTACAAGCATGTAAAGTTATCTTAATGCAAAAAAAACTTTCAGCTGCCTCTCCACATAGAGATTTCTTGTAGGCATCTCACTGTAAATGCAGAGATGCTAATGCTTTGCCAAGCCAAAAGTACTCCATAACAGTGGTAAACTGTGGCATGAAGGCTGAATTCATCAGTAAAACAGGTAAAATGGCCAAATATATGTTAATGGCAGTAGCTGAATAGAAGCAGAACTACATAGGCCTAAGGGCATGATGAAAATATTGGAGGCTGGAATCCAAGGAAGTTTAAGGAATATCACTTGCATGGCAAACACATGTACCAGAGTGACAAAGTAATATAAGGAACAATGTTTCATTTTGGTTAGCTCATTCGATGCATCTTTTCAGTGTGCAATGGTAGAAAACACAGATAACTGGAACAAAACAGGAGAGGCAACTTAGGTACTTTAACTACTGCCAATGCATTACAATATCTGGGACAATATATCTTCTTCTGTCAGAAGACTCTTAATATTGCAGCCAAGCAGATTACATTAGAATGAATCAAATGGCACTTGACATCTACAAAATGGGGCACCAGAAGTATTGTCAAAGAGCCAAAAAAAAAAAAAAAATTAGCTCTATGGAAATGTCTGTAAGTGGAGTTCTTAAAAGAGAAGTTCCAGAGATTGGGTTGATGCCTCTGTACACAGGTTATTTCTCCTGCAAATGGATGTGGTCATGACCTAATGAGATGCAGAGCAGTATACTGCATAATAAAGACAGAGGACTCTGAAACAGGGACTTGACTTTAATTTTTTGGAGAAGTTTATGACAATCATCTATTCTTGGGACTTCAATTTTTATTTAAAAGAGTAAATAAAATTAACTCAATTTCCAGCTGTGGACAGATTGTGAGCAGATAGATAATTACCCTGCCATACCTGTGGGTAGCCAGCTTCCCCCATTGCTCAGTAGCATTTGAATTTTTTGCCTTATATCTCACTGGTTTTGACTTTGTTGAGAAGAAGGCAAGTGGCATTTATCTCTTAACACAAACACATATTTGCAAGCTGTTTTTAGAGATGCAGCTTAAGTGAGGGACCATAAGGCACACATATGGGCAGACACATTATAGCAATTTTAGTAACAACAAAGATCAGAAGGGAATTGTTACATTTGGAGAGAATGTGATTGAAAGTTAAAGGATAAATTCAGGTATGTGTCACTATTCCCTCAATGCTAAAAGAAAGCAGGAAAATAATGACCTGTAATTCCAACAGGGAGCAAAAAAGAATCAGACCTTCTACAGCCAATAGGGGTGCTTCACCCCATACTCCTCTTTTGATTTCCACACGAAGCCATACGCTGAGTAAATTCCTGGCATAGTTCTGTCAAATCTCCTATCACTGTAGCTAGTCATTAAATAGCTGGGTTCCACAAGAGAAGGGACAAATTAGTATTACATTAAAAGGAAGTATTTTGGTATTTTGGTAGTTTCTTGACACTGCTATAACCAATAAGAGCTTGATTAATCCAGATGGCAATGACTTAATGTTAAGACATTACATTAGCACTTAAAGAGCTACAAAAAGCAGGTAGGTAACTGACCTCAATCAGGAGATACAGAATGTGTTGCCCTGGTACCAAAATGCTCTACAATCAATAGACAGAGTGAAACTACTTAGAAGAGAGATCAAAAAAACCCAGGGTTGGCTAGAGTTGGTCAGGATCAGGTGTGTGTCTGAACTTTGGCCCCTCACAAATGTTCAGGTGTAGTTCTGCCTTGAGGCTCCAGCCCAAGACCTGATGAATGGCTTTTTGCAAAAAATGTTAATGACCAGAGCACTCAGAGGAGTGATATCTGTGTTCCAGCTACTCCTCAGCTTAAGGAGATTTGATTCCCCAAAACACCATGCCCAGTGATCAACTAGAGCTAACTGCAAGAGTGAGAGAGGCTAATGAGAAGATTCTCTGTAACCTTTCTTTCCGGGCTGAGTCATCGTGTAGTCAAAAGAGAAAAAGCCTTGAAGTCAAAAGACAATACAGAATTGAGAGTCTGTGGATAGGTGCAGATAGGTGCAGTCCACCTGTGGATAGATAGGTATAGTCTACTCCCTAACCATTTATAACATTTTAAAAAATTTATTTATGAGACATTCCATGGATAAAGACAGAAAAGATAATGTCCATTCTAGTAGCTTTCAATATTCTGCAAGATGGAAGATGACAAAAAGAAATGTATATGATTAGAAAGTTAGTCAAACTGACTATTTTATAATATTAAGTCACAAGTGATGATAGAAACCAACACCTGACATACTAATGCCTGCAGTTAGGGACAAATTCTTCTAAATAATTAATTTGATTGCTTTATAAATTCATAGTATTTGGCAATTAAAATATTTCCAATTGTATAAAATTAAGTAAAGTTTCAGTATGCTATCTGTACATTATTTTTTATTATCATTTTCAAATTGTAAATTACAGGAAGGCAAAAAACTGCCTTCACTCTCAACTCTAGACAGGAATATGGAGGTAGTTAAGAATGAACAGAATAGAAAAATGCTGTGACATCTGAGGCCTGGTTTTGACAGAAATATTTCTAGCATTAATTGGGGCACCGTAAGTAAAATGTGGAAGACTTTGCACATATTCATAGTCAGTACAGCAGTAATAATCCTTGACACACATTATTTTTGAGCCACTGCTGCCCCTATGCAAGGTGTTGAAATGAAGTTCCAGCCCCATCAGAAGATGTCACAAACATTCGTGCTGCACTCGGCAGCACACGGGGTGAGCCAGGGCAGGCCTCCGGGAACCTGGAGTGCTGAACTACAGCAGCAGGGCAGGAGAAGCCCTCAGAGGTTTAAACTCTCACACTGCTGCAGCTGTAACTTGGTCTGACTCAGAACCAGCAAACGCTGCAGCTGCTGCTCTTTCACATGCTAGCTGTAAGCACGTGTGCCCTGGGCATTTGGCAGGGTCTGGTTTGAAAAAAAAAAACCACAACTAAACCCCCATGTTTTCTCAGATCAGAGAAAACTGTCTTTCTTGTATTCTTTATTAACCACAGATTTTACTTCATCAGGCTTCTTTTTAAATAGTCCTACCGTATTTTACTCCACCTCAGTTTAAAAGAGAGTGAAATATGTATATATGTGTATATATATATATATATGGCCTATATGGACCCCACAATTTCTCTGCATGTGTTCTCTGCTACTCAGTTTACATGGGCAATAAGGATAATAGAATTTCCATAGTTTTTTCACCTTTCATATCCATTCCAGATTCCTTCAGGTTCTCTGAGGGACTACGTTTAAGCACGCTATTTAATCGTGCATAGAAAATACAAATTCACTAATCTGAATTTAAAAAATACCCACTTTCTTTGGGATATAAAGATATTTTTAAAGTGTTTTGTTTTTTGGTTTTTTTTTTTTTTTTACCAGAACATATATAATACTATTTTGAGTAATTACAGGGATTGTGAAAGCACAATTTCAAAATATAAAATATTTGTTATATATAAAATCCCTGCATAGATGGAGCCAGATATTGCTACCTGCTTCTTATTTAAAGTTTTCATTAACATAAACTAAGGTAAATATTTTCGTATTACTCCATACCCCTTTTGTCCTTAGAGGGTCAGAGTTTACAAGTACCCAATTCAGTTCTGGAGGGATCCATTTTCCCCTGGCCCACAACTGTAGCATCAAGTACTAGCACTGAAATATGTTGAATGGCTGAGCATGTCAAGGGGTGAGATTTAAGCCTGAAGCAAATCTCAATTTACAGACTGAGTTCATCTCTAATATATGCTCAGGTTCAAATACATATTTATTTTTAAAATTGTTCTGGAGTAGATACATGCTGAAAACATCAAGGATGCATTGGTTTTGCTTTACCTGTCTCCTGAAGAATATAGTAGTGCTCTTCAATGGATGGGCATGTGGAGAGGATCAGTCATCTGTCTGATTATAGTTGCAAGGCATGGGGTGCCATAATCACAGTATATGAAATGCTGAACTGAGGAAAGTCACAAATATATAGCTGTGTATTAGTGGTCATTTTTTACACAATAATATTTATCTCTAGTAGAGTATTTCCTGTATTTTAGTAAGAAACACTACAAACATTACAAACATATTACAGAATAGTAAACAAAATTACCTACAAACCCCACTTTGTTGTTTTCATAAACAAGGAGGTCCTAATAAATTAAACTTTTTATGGTTCATTAGACCTAGACAACTACAAAAAAATCTTCAAACAAGTGTTTTGTGGGCTAAATTCTAAAGTAGTTACAGTCCCAATAGTTTTATCAATTGCTGATTCATCTGAGGCTGAAAAGATCATGATCAAATGTCTTGCTCTTCTACCAATCTCACCAGAATGCAAAGAAACAGTTTTATATACTCAAAACCCCCTCCTGCCTTCACAGGTCCAAACCCTTCAAGCCAACTCTTCTGACCTGGCCCTTATTGTTACAGATCAGGGCCAAACTGTGGACTTAAATGCAGTTATTTATAGGTTATGACAAACCCATTCCTTGCTCCTCAGAGTGAGATTTAGGCAGAAACAATTTTATTCAAAACAAATCTGATAAAAGGGAAAATGACAGGAGTGAGACATGGCTCCTCCTTCCACAAAGGATGCTTCCTCACTAGCAGAATCCTACTCTCCTTTTGCCTCCTTCAGTTTGACAATTGCAGAGTGCCAAGACATGGAAATCATCTTTCCCCCGATGACATCTGTCTCCCCAAAGAGCTCTGGAGGCCGTTATTGTGATAGCTTTGGAGTCTGTCATATTATTAGGCGAATATCGAACAATCTGGGACTTCGTTTTCTTAATGCCAGTGGCTCGCATTTGACTGTCTGGTGTCCTGGTTTCAGCTGGGACAGAGTTAATTTGCTTCCTAGTAGCTGGTACAGAGCTGTGATTTAGAATGAGAATAATGTTGATAACACACTGATGCTTTAGTTGTTGCTAAGCAGTATTTACACTAAATCAAGGACTTATATGCTTCTCACACCACCCCATCAGCAAGGAGGCTGAGGGGCACAAGAAGCTGGGGAGGGGACCCAGCTGGGACAGATGATTCAAACTGGCCAAAGGGATATTTCAGATCATATGACATTGTGCTTAGTTGAGAGGAGTGAGTAGAGAGCATCTGTGTGGTCTTCAGCTACCTCTGGGTTAAAGTTCAAGAGCTGGAATTATTACTATATGTGATTTTATTTTCATTTTTTTGTGCTAACAACAAGGGATGGAAATGTTTCAAATAAATGTACATATTTATCGAAATTTTAGTTTAGAAATACCTTCTCCTTCATTTATTGTATGTTATATATCGTCATAATTATCAGTCAGCATTGTCCATTTATGCATCTACTAAAAATATTGAGTTCTCATTGTGGAAGGCATGATGCTTATGAACATGTTAGAAAGCTTTATCTGCCACTTGTTTTGCAAACTGAGACTTCAGAATACTCTCATTAATGAAATATAAGTGAAAAAGATTTTTTAAAGTAATAGCTCTCCTAAGGAATGGCATTTAAAAGGAGTAGTGATAAATATCAGAAACAAGTCAAAAGAGTTGAAGAAGTTTTAAGCATTATCCTTTTCAGCATGTCTATCAATAGAAAGCTGACAATAGTATTATTGCTATTTACATATTGGTAACACACTGGTATGAATTTGCATAACGTATTGTAGTTCTGTGCTCTAGGGACTTGCATTGTAACATATTGGTGCTTAATGAACTCTGAAAAAATTGATTTTCCACAGAGTAAATTAAGGAATGCATTATAGCTGTTAAAGCAATCTTAAGGGAAATCTGAGGCTTCCACTGCAGCACCGTGCTTAGTAAGTAATAAATTACATGTTATACTTATTTGCCTTAATTCATGCTAATTTTGTCCAATTAATGTATCACAGTAATTCAGAAGCCTGTCACAGGAGAGCTAATTATTTATTGGATTTTTGTGTTCAGCTCCCTAGGAGTCTACTAGCAAACAAACTTGCGACTGTCTTTCTGTTAGGTCCACAATGACAATCTTATGTCTTACTGGGGAAAGAAAAAGAATGTTATTCTTTTTTTGTTTCAGTTATAGAAATGGATCATTACTCATTTAAGTTAGTTTTTGTTTACAAATTGGTGTCACGTCATGACAGACTGACATACTGTTAGGATGAAATCCAGTGTTTTTCCTCTTCCTGTAAATGCCTGAACATGACATAATTCTTCCTAAAGACCATGGCAGTATTTTTCACCATCTGAAAGCTTCTTCCTAGTGGTGTGTAAAGTTAAAGGAAAAAACCATTATCATTCTTTTCACCGCAACTCGCTTTTCAAAATCCACTGGCTTGAAAAACCACTACATGCCCATAGCAATTGATACTGTTTCAAAAAAATTAGATTTTTAACTGTGGCAGAATGTTAATTCACAGCAAAAAATGAATTATTTATGATATTAATTTGTGCAATTCATACCTATAAATAATATGGCAGTTGCTAAATAATTTGCACAGTGTGATAAGATGCAGACATCACAGTTAAACAATAAGAGAGTCACCAGCTGTGAAATACCCACTATCTGCTGGCATTCTGTCATGCACAAGCATTTACAGAAAATTATTTGTTGGGGGTGGAAAGTATTAGATCTGATACTTGGCTTTTTCTCATGGGTAGCAGGAGAATACTTGTCAGTTGATTACTGTCTTCTACCCTACGTGAAAAGAAGTGGTATTTCTTTAAATGTATAATGCAAAGTGATGTTACCAGCAGGCTACATAAAATCATGTGATGTAACCTGCCATAATATGATGCACATGACCGACTGTGTCACAAATTTAAAGAGACTTATTTTAGAAGAACTGCTGAGAAAAAAAAATATTACCCCTTCTTTTCAGTCAGTTGCCACTGATCTGTGTTTGCCTATAGCCAAATGAATACCTGGTAGTTCAGTAAACGTCCCTGAGCAATATACAATCTTACATTATAGCTATTATTATCACTTTAAAAGCATCTGTCAAGTACTTCATAGTTTTCTATCATTGTTTTTCAATCTCTACTTTCCTAGAAAACACACAATAGCTCATCAAGGAATTAATTATCTAGTCTTTGTTTTTTGGAAAACAGTTTTTTAATTGTTTATGGCATTTAGAATTTGAAATGGTTTTCTTCATTTTCTTTCTTGATTTCTCCACTCCGGAAAATATAAAAGCTGCACTTGATGTTAAGCATGTTTTAAATCCCATCAAAGCTAGAAGAGATAATGACTGAACTTTCCCCTTAACTGGTAGCTTTATCTTCAAACCTGCATTACCATGACATTCTGGACAAGGGGACAGATTATGTGCACACCTTTCAAGGGTGGGAGCACATGTGGCCAACCATACCATGCAAATACGATGGCTGTTTTATGACTGATTCAGACAAAGGGGTGCACTATGCAAAGGAGCAGCAATCAGTAAAGAAAATGCAAGAATCAGGAAGAAAAAAAACTTTCAATACTGTCAGAAAATTCTTCCTCTCAGCAAATTCATCCATTTTGAAATCCCACTTTTCTGAAAGTATTCATAACTTTTTTCACCTCTCAATCCTTTTTTCCTATGAGTAGTCTGCATCATTACCTGTATGGATAAGTGTAAATAGCCTCTTCTTGTGAGCCAAAACGCACACAACCTGACACGCAGAACCACCTTAAACATCAACGATATGGATCAGGTGACAGAGGGTTTGCACTGCAAAGATGTCACACTGTGGATGGATAGAATAGGAAAAAGTCTAAAATTTAAAACAAGAACTGGAATGCCTAGTTAGGTCAGAAGTTCAAAGTGGCCATGCTTACTCTTTTGTTACGCTAGTGCGTTTGCTTCTGCTAAATGTATCAGAAACTTAAAAGCTAACATTTGTGTTACTTTAACCTAATATATAAACATTTTTAAAAACTCACTGTATCAAAATACCCTTGGAGAGGGGAGGCTGGTGATGAGGAGCAAGTCATTCATTAGAGACAGTCTCTGTCTGTAACAGACTTTGTTTGCTCCTTCCTCCTCCAGGCCACCTTCCTGTAGAGCCCAGCTGCACCAGGAATGTAGGGAGGAATAGTATTGTACTTTCCTTCTGCTTCTTTCTGGTTGTGCCTTTTAATAAGGACTTCTCTTTAAAACCCTCTTCTTCACATGGAGGCAGCTGCTTTTCTGCTAGCTGTTTCATTAGGTTCTTTTCTGGTCATTCCGAGTATGACAAAAGAAATCCAACTTCAAACACCTTCTTGTACCTCAGAAAGCACGAGCATCTTGAGTCACACAGCAGCAAATCACACAGCAGAGCTGTGAACTTCAACAGCCCAAGAGTTCACCTACAGCCTCCAGTTACACCTGTAGATCCCAATTTCTGCATTTGTAATTTTCCCAGCACCAACGTATTTTTTCATTTCTCATGACACAATGCATGTTCCGACACACTATTTCTTTCCAATGCAAAGACAACACCCTTCTCTACACCTGGAATGTCTTTGTCTCCCTTCTTTTTCTCCCATGCCCTCCTGCCACCTCTGGCAAAGACCAATCAGTAAAGGGTTTCATATCTTTATTTTCAGACTGCCTAGATTTTAGTAGTCTTTCATCATGCAACAAATTAAGAAAAGCTTCTCATGAAAGCAGAAATATGTATGTAAGATAACATTCACAATGCAGAATATTTTTGTAATCGGTGCCTATAGTGTTTTGCTGCCACACAAAGTCTGTCCTCTTATGTCAATAGGCTTTTTCAGAGCATCAAACACACTAAAAAAAAAAAAGAAAGAATAATTTTTTACTAATTATTAAGATTCCCAAATCAGTCCTGGTCTCAGTGGTTTCAGTAAACATTGAAGTGCTTTTCAAAATAGCTGCATCCTTCTAAGCCACAGCTGGATGCAGAGCTGGCACAAATGTCTTTTTGGCAGTTCATGTTACCATGGACAAAATCAGTGCAGGTATCGCTAGAGAGAGAGAAAGAAAGGTGTGGATACTCTAATAAAACTGCAAGCTTATATAAACTGCTTTCATTTACTCACTGAATTCAGAAACAGATTATTTAAAGAAGTGGAGAACAATGACAATGTAAATAACTAAGCAGCACCTGTGCCTCAATTACAATACTAAATTAAGGCAGAAATCATATAAAGGAAAGAAAAACCTAACTTAGTATCAATTGTAGAATGACGCAGGTTAGAAAGAAGCCCCGGAAGTCATCTGGTTTGGCTTTCTGCTCAAAGCAGATCCAGTAAATCAGGCTGCCCTCCCAGTGAATGATCATCACAATGGAAATCAGAGCTAGCTCGTCAAGTAAGGAAGTTAGTGGTTTGTTATAGAGTGAATTGTAGCAACAGGGAAGAAAAGAGAAAAAAAAAACTCAAAAGAGGATATAAAAATAAGGCAAACTATGGCTACAAAGAGAAGTTGCAGCTGACCACACATCTTATATTGTTTCCATGTTGCTTTACAACATAGGGGACTGAATGAATTGTGCTAATAGACACCCATTGTAGATTTTGCTTTCCTGCCCACCAGCAGTCAGTCAGTGAAGGTGAAGAATACCCAGATTCCTGCTTAGAGGACTCATTTATGACCATATTCCTCATCCTGAGCACCATAAGCAGTTCAAGTTCCTGTCACATGTATGAAAGTATTGCAGTCCTGTTTCATGTCTCTCAAAACACTATCAAAATAAACTATCACTATTTTTCTGTCATTTCAAAGGTGACTTTCCAATTTTATCCAGTTTGAAAACAAGTTTATTTCTTTCTTTTGCTAAAACAAGCTGGTGAGCAGAAATAGCAGGAGTTCTCCTTGCTTATCAGGAGCTCATATTATTGTGAATTCCCTTTTTTTCCATCTTGGCATTCTGGTATATATTTAAGTGCTTCCTCAAGAGAGAGGAAAGAACACAGGGATTGATTCTATACAGCTTGCTGCTACAGCTTCAATTGCCAACTTTATACAAAACTGTTCCTTGCAAGCGAGAGTTCCATATGTAAATAGAGGATGTGCAATAGTCACCTCCAAAACTATAGTTCAATAAAATCACTTATGAAGAGACCCATTAGGCAAGTGATGCCCCCTGATGTGCAATTAACCCGTGGTCTATTGGAGGGCTGCACCTCACTGCTGCTCACACAAAACTCCTTTCTCCAGCATGCTACCGCAGTTCACTGCTGTATTTTTCAAGTGTTTTATATTGTTCTGCTGGAATTAACAGAGGGACTGGCTTGAGATCTTCAGGTGAAATGTGTGATAGAAATGCAAATAAACTACTAGCTTACTATTTGATGCAGAGACAGCTATATAGCTCTACTTAGACATTGCATTTACTTTCCATGCCTATCAGTATGCACTCAGAGATTGATAGATGATGGTTTCATAATTCTTAAATAGTTTTTTGATATCCTAAACCTATAGAGCCTTCAGACATTTTCTTCGGGAGATCTGGAATACTTTGCTACTTGAAATAAAAAGAGCTTCAAATGGCAGGGTTTTACATCCAAACATTTAAGGCATTGATTTTACTTAGTTTTTCTAAAGTAACTCCTTTAGGAAATTGAGTGCTACATTGCTAATTTTAACTTTATTCATTTTAAAGTGCTCCAGGATACTAGCACAAAGGGCACTGTAAAAATTGCATTGTGCTGTATTAGGTTTGAATAGGATGAGTTATAGAACTGTTTGAGACTTTGAATTTCCAGAATGTAGTTATTACAATGCTTATAATACTAAAGGCTTCTTATGTGTGCATTTTATGTTTGGGTTTGTTTTTTTTTTAATAATCATAACTTCTAAGAAATATCAACTATACATAGTCTGTAACTAAGGCTTTATAATTTTTTCTATTGCAATACATCGGTACAAGAGGATTTTATAGAACAGTTATTCACACCTACATAAATATCATTTTAAATGTAAATATTCATGTTTAAATTACAGTGGAAATACTTTTTTTTTTTAATGCAATGAATCCTTACAATATTTCCAGTCTTGATTAACCTGCAATGGGATTTTTTTGTGCAATACAACAAATATATTCACCTTGCATAAATCTGAGTACTGCATTCAAAAATCTATCTGAATACCACATAGTAAGTGGTTGTGTATTCTGAATAAACAAGTCAAAATGAAGCAATTTGTAATGCATTTTGAATTTTAGAACATTTCTCTTTTGATTTGGAGGCTTATGGCATACAGTAGCTCAATTAAATAAAACAATTATACAATATACAATAAATTATACAATATACAATCAATTATACAATAAAAATGCAACTAAGATTGTACTCTTTTTTGTTAGCTGATTATACAAATTTATACTAAACTGTTTATTGATTTCAGTAAAAACTGGTTCAGAAAACTTTAACTTTTAGAAGAATAATGTAATTTCATGGGTGTCTCTTTCCCATAAGAATTAATTGAAAAAAATAGATTACACTGTGAAAATGCAAATGATGATGATAAAAAGAGATTCTCTTTTTTCCCAGTTATTTGTCCCATTATTATGTATAATATAGCATTCACTAGAAGAGACAAATATCTAACATAAGAAAGCATAGAATTACTTTAAAGGAAATGAGCAAAATTTGAAAAATACTATGAGTAGAGAGAGGAAAAAAAAATATCCAAACAGAAATATTGGCTTTTGAAGAATTAATAGAACATTCTTTAATTGCTCTTACAAGACCAGTGGAAAATATTGCTCACAGACACAGGATTTTTTTTTCCTGCTTCCTCTCAACACTGGATAATTTGTGAAGGAATAACTTACTGTAGAAAAAACAATGAAGATGAATTTAAGCAATGTTTTAATAGATATACCACCAAACTTCAGCAGGTCACTGGGGAGACAGATCGATGGAATGTATGTTATCACTAACATCAAAAAGAATAGATCTATCACAGAAAAAACACCCCAAACTATTTAAAAATTTAAAGCATTATCTATAGAATTTTTATTCCGAGTCTTTTTTGAACAATTGTGTTTGCTTGCACACTTCTTTGGCAATAGACTGTTCCCACAAACCTTATCCTCATGGTCAAAATACTACACGAAGTTTTTAGATTTCTTGTGTAATTAGATTTGATACATACTTCAGTTTTGTTTAAAAATATATTAGTGATTATAAGTTGTCTTTAAAGAAAAAGAGCAATATTGCTGCCATCCAACAGAAAAAAACCCAAAAACCAAACCAACATCAGAAAATTATACACATTTTTTGCTTTTATGTTCTCTGTATTAAAATACATATTTATTACAATAAATCATGTACTACACAGGATATCTTGTGTTGTCTGCCTGAGTCATATCCAAAAGAGAGTGAAACCCATGGTTACTTTGTCCCTGGTGTTCATATTTCTTGGGGCATGTCTTTTGTGTGTTTCCATTTGTGTGTCCTCCATCCTGATGCTGTAGATCTGCCTCTTTCCTCCCTCCCTCCCTGAGGCCAGTGGAATTGGTGAGTTTTTCACTGCCCACTTGAGCAGTGCTGCAGTGCCATAGGCTCTTTGCTGATGAACTGAAAGTGCAGAGTTTTGTGCTAAAAAGTCCCATTGGCTTGAATATCACAGGGCCTCCACAGACCTTCCCCCTGCTGCTCAGAAACACCTGATGGGCCAGGGAGGCTGGGGACAAGAGCAGGCAGCAGCCACACAAACCTGAAGTATCACCTGAAGCCATGAGCACGTGTGTAACACTCACATCCTGCTGGCAAGCTGGGGAGACCAGAGAGTTCTTTTCCTGAGAGGAGTAATAACCGCAAATTTATAACAATTTTGTGAAGACCAGAAGGTGTAATTGAGATAGATGATGTGTTCTACAGCTTTTTACTGTAAAATGATCTGATCATTCTAAATTAACCTAATGCAATAAACTATTTACTTTTCCAGTGGTGAAATCTGCAGTGGGTTAGAGAAGAAGAAAACTGTTTTGCACTTCTTTTACAAGCTGTATAATGGTTGCTATCTTAGTTAGAAAATAGAATTTTACATACAAGTGAGAAAAGTTGCTCATCCCTGTAGAGAAAAACTTTAATTAAAATATTCTGGCAGTCCAATGAAAAGTCAAAACATTGTCTATCAAGCAGAGAATGAAGTTATTTTTTAAATTTCTTGCTTTTTCCATCAAATTACTTTTGAGCAAGCATATTCACTTTTATTTCTATGAGTTGCTTTGCTTGAACAAAATATTTGTACAAAACAATCAATGTTTAAAATAAAATCATTTATGTTGGCTGAATTCAGCCTTTTTTCGTGTCCGAATCAGGCCTAAAGTTCCATTCACCGTGGTCATTTTGGATAACTCAAACCATTTTTCCCTTTGGGACTGGGATAAAAAGTAGAATACTGGAACAAATTCACTGAAATGTATTTGCAATCAGAATTAGTCAGAAAATTCACCCCATGGAAACTTTCAAATAGGAAAGAAAATGTAAGAAGTGGAAATATTTTCACATGGAAATTCTGCCATATTGTCTGCCAAGAGTTGTCCCCCAAGTCTCCCTTGCCAGGGGAGTGTTGCAGGATCAAGACATTATGCACAGAGTAGTAGCCTTTCTTAGCTAATCTGACTAAAGAAAATCCCCAGATGTAATGTAGCTCGGCAATCCAGCTATCCATTTATTAGCAGAGAGACAGGGAAGATGACCTACTGCCCTTCTAATCACTGTACTAAAAGCACTAGAGTAGCAGCCTTCCAGCCCTCTGACACGTGGTTCTTAGACTCTTTCTTAACACAAAAACCACATCTCTTCCATGAAAAAAGAAATGGGTTTAGGTCACAAACCCAGCTGGCCATTAAAAAAAAAAAAAAACAACAGATAGTGAAATATAACTTCTCACACTCCTTTGACCCAAGACTCTCTTCTTAGTTAGTGGGAGGCAGCAGTCAGCTCTGAGCCGCAATTCCTCTAAAACAGGTCAGATAAATTTACCCAAAAGTGCCTATTTGTCCCCTATGGACTCCCAAAATTGTTGGGGTAACTCATTCATAGATCTACAACAGTGTGTGAGATTAGTGCTCGTTCTGGTCTTCAGTCGCATACTGATCTAGTGGAAGGAGAGAAAATAAAGGGAAAAAAGACTTCACTTGAATTAGGAAGTTACTCTTACCATCTCTTCTAGGCTCTTTTTGCCCAGGCTCTGATGCTATTTCACAGAACTCTTTCAGAAGACTTTTACACCATTTCCTGAAGAGTGGTGAAACAGAAATTTTCAGTCCCAAATCTTTTCTGTACATCCATGTGGCTCCCACAAAATTTCAGCAATCAAAGCTACACTTATATTTTGTAAAAGAAAACAAAACATCTTTGTTCTGAATAGTGGTTTTGGTTCAGCTTCCATATTCAGCTCAGTGAAGTAAACAATAAAACTACGTTTGTACATGTTTATATATTTCTGCAATTCTAATAAATTTAACTGTATTATTGCGTTTGAATTAATAGTTTCAAGGCATGTGAGTTTGTGGTCTGCATTCACATCTCAAGTGCAACATTTTAAATTTATTTGGACTTCTTTGAAGTCAGCGGGCTCAGTCCAGTGTAAGTGACAACAGTGTGCTCTGTGGCCATAGCTTTCTCCTAGTAGGATTCCATCTGTAATTGTACTTTATGGCATATTACACTGGAGGATAAAAATAAAAAGGCAAATGAAATCCTAGTTACCTCAATGTTTGTGTATTCTGGTTCCAGTTGGCAATTATCTGCATCTGCGCACAAGGCCTGGCCTAACATCCATTGAAATTGAGTGGATTACTTTACCATTACACTTCATGGACTTAGGAGTAAGCCCCTATCCAGGCCCCCATGTGGAAAAATTACATGCACAACTGCAAACGTGTAATGTTTCAAGCAAATTTAAAACTTTTTTTCTGGAAGTTTGATGTGCAAACAAACACAGATCACCTTGTTAGAAGAAAACGTCTCCTGCTAAACTGAAGCATCATTTTTAAAATCAGAATATATTAATTAATAAAAGTCACTAATTAAGGGCATTTTCATCTCTTCTCACATATTTTTGCTGCAGATGACTTCATACACCTGAATAACTTGGAGTTTCTTCAAGCAGCTCTAATAATAGCTCTTAACAAAGCAACAGACACACATGAAAAATTTAGATATCTACAGAGAACCTTTAAAAAACACTAAAGCTCTGTTTTACTTCTTGTTTCTTGAACAGCAACCTTTTACCATTCTGAGTATTTGCTGTACAATGGAGATGTTAATAGTTACCCTCAGACTGTACCTTATCTTTTAATGTAAACCTCTTAGGCAGTGCATTCACGTTTCATGTCCTTTCACAGTGCAGCTCACTTAGAGACAAAAGCAAGAGGAATTTGTTTCAGTTGAACTATTTCTTTTTAACAGACACTTTCCACCTCCCTTGCAGAAACTGCCAAAAGGAAAATCAAGGATTGATGTTACCTTTTTTTTCCCTCAAGATCTGAAAAACCTGTAAGGTCATGGGGATTTTAAAACTTATTTCTTATTTACCAAAGTGTCATTAAATAATTTGCTACTTGATGGGCTGTCTACTATGAGACAGTGCTACACCTCTAATCTTCTAATTGTACAGTCTTTTAAGATGTTATAATGAAATCCTAAATTTGTCCAGTTGGAAACTGCTTCCAAGTTTTACACTTTTCCAGCCACTGCTAATGTACTGGTTTTCCTACAAGAAAAATAAAAGACTAATTATGTTAATCATATATTAGTCTCAGGCTGGGCATTCTAGACAAAGTGCAAATATTTCATTTGTTTACATTTGTTTACATTTTCAAATCTAATGTTAATATAGATGTGTATGACTAGGAAGTATTCTGTCCAGATATTTTAAATATCCCACTAAAATTACAATAGTAAATTTTTAATAAGCTTTTCTACTTTCATATGTATGTTGCTTACATATAATAAAGAATGAAGTCTCATACAATCAGAATTTAACCAACTTAGAAAAGTACCCTTTTGCTATTTTTGGTACACAGAACATAACAGAAAAATATGTATTGCCTAAAGACTAAAAATTATTACAACCTTGTAATACAAAATATTATTCTAAGTATAGTTATACCTAGTCACTCATTCAAAGTCTCATTATGAGGGAACTTACTTCATCACGAATTCATGATGAACCTTTTGTCTATCACTTTCCTCTGCAGAAATGCTGGAAATCATATAATAATGCTCATATCCATATTTCTACAGTATTTGCAGACCCTGCCCAAAATCTCAGCACAGAGGAACTGCTGGTGTTCATGGAGCCTAAATTTCAACAATTTTTCTTGTCTCTAAATGGAGAAGTGAAGGTAAGGTTATCTCCAACATACATCCTAGCACTAGGTAAGCACAGAGTAGAAAAACCTCTGTATCAACACCCAGAATGGTGCTACAGCTGTTTTCATGCTATATTCTCTAAAGCTCCAACAGAGTGACCTGTCTCCAGCCTCTTTTGATAACAAGATCTCGTTCCCTGGCTAAAAACTGCAACAAGGTCATAACTAACAAAAGGACTTTAGTATTTCTTGTATTAAAACATACCACATGAATGTACAAAATTTTCAAAATTATTAAGCAACAGGAGGAGCTGAAATAGAATATACTTTAAGTAAGTAATACAGTATGTTTCAATAATTTCTTTTAAGATCTGCAACCAGATCATGCAAGATGTATTTAATCAGTGTAAATATTATCATTTGGTATTTTCTGTATATCTTCTAAACTGGGGTGTTGGTTTTTTTTCTCCATCAGAGGTCTGTATTGAGCACTATTGTCAACATTCCCACCAAGAAAAATATGGCCAAAACTGGTTCATAATATCTTAGACCTACACAAGGGACAGGGCTGCTTTTGGGAGACTTTACCTTAATACTGGCATTGGACATAAGCCTTGATTTAAGTTCCCAGGCAACAGATCTATTAAAGCTATATTACTAAGGTTCACACTGCCCCTGAAAGCTTTATTAAATGATTATTTCATAGCATGGAGGGAAATGTATTGAAAATTAATATGCAGCATCAGCCAGTCATGGCTCATAGCTGAGATATGCTCTTTGTATCCAAAACTAGAAATTTCCAAATAAGACGGGGTAAGTGAAATTCCTCTCATTAACTTTACTTTTCTTATCTCACTTCTGGAGCTACAGTGAGTGGGAGAAATGGCCATTTCTAGAGCTGATTCCATTTTTCTTCTGTCTTTGGAGCCCGATTTCACATAGGATGCGTTGCCCTCTGGGAGGGCCCCTCTGCTTCTGCAGACCACAGAAGGAGCCCAGCTGCCTCACTCTGATGGCTGAAGCCAAACAACATGAACCCCAACTTATATGGAAAGAGTAAGATTTGATGTATCCATCCAGCCCATGGGATTCTGACAGACACAAAGAAGCATCTTGAATATTTACAGTTTTCAGGGCATTAGGCCATTCTTTTTGCAGAAAACAGTCTGAGACAACTAATGCCAAGTAAAATCATGCCCACATGTATTTCTTCAAAAGGATTTTTCAGAAACAGCTAATTAGCTAAACTTCTACCGTTGCCACACTCAGAATATACATAATTTCTTCTATAAAAACACAATTACATGTTTTATAAAAGTGATTTTTTTAATGAATAGTTAAGACCTTTAAATAATTTAAAGATACAATTTAAACCTAACAAAGTTTGTCATTTTACATTATTAAACTGCAAACGAATACATTAATTCGGATCGCGCAGTTCTAAAGTTATGAACAACCAAGAAAAGGGGCAGGTTCTCTTGTTGACTCCAATTAATTTGGAAGGTGAGGGCTCGGAAAAGCCCAGGCAGGCAGCTCCTACCCTACGAGCACCAGGTGGCAGTCCAGCGTTGACTGACAGGTCTTCATGCTCTCCTGCACTCCCAGGCCAAAAGCTTCCCTTGCTACAGCACTTGTCTGCCTAGCCCTGCTCTGAAAGCCTTCTGTGCTTTTCTGTGTGCTAAATAACATGTATTCACCCTGGGATTTAAGGGAAAAGAACAAGAGTAATGTTTTTCATAAACTTGCCCACACTGCCTTATTGATGCTGAAACGACAGGGAATTACTTAAAGTGTATTCCACAAATTCAGCTCTGAATTTTGCTGGTCCAACAGACCACACTCCAAAAGTTTAAACAACCTATAAAACCATGTACAGGAAGTATGAGGCATATAAGTTTTCTATCTACTAGAGCATGGTGTTTTTCACAGAACTTATAGCAAAGATAACTTCAAATCTCATACTCAAAATAAAAAAAAAGGTAGAAAATAAAATCTTCTCCAAAATTAATACTGAAAAGTCTTGCAAAATTGGGATTACATATACAGATAGCTGTGATTTCTAAGAAGGAACAATTATAAGAATAATTTAAGTAATTTCAATGTTTGTTGGGATTGTCATCCTCCTGAAATGCTGCAAAAATGGTCCTATGAGGACATAAACTTTGACTTAAATACAAACAGACCTTTACCAGAGCTGTGAAAAGGATCTCTCTACACATCTCACTGTCATATTTTACCTACCTGTTTTCAGGGATCTACAGTTTTTACTATTTTAATTACAGTTTATCTTTTTATATCAACATACTCAAAAATATTCAATAAAGTTCAAATAAATAAAAAAAACCAGAAATATCTGCAGAAAGAAAAGAAATTAAAGTAATATATTCTAGAAAATACCACTAGTGATGACCAAAGGAATAGCAACTTGACAAACTGCACGAGCTAACATCAGTGAGCCACAGGTAAAATGGAGTAGTCATGCCCTTCTCAAGTCTCTTTTTACTCTTCTATCTTGAAGTGGTACAATTTCTGAGTTTTAGCAGATGGTTTTATTCCACAGAGCCAGTCCTTTTGAGCATTCTGAGTGGGATCTGCTCACTTCAATAAGGAAGAAAAAGAAAGTTTCAATGGTTTTAATGCAGCTAGACCTGCAAAGCCACCACAGCTGGGAAAGATGGATTCTCTTCCTTCCTGTCCATCTTCAAGAGAATTCTTCAAAATGATGATGAAAAAATCATCATTGACATAGCTCATTAAATATGGAAGTTCCCAGGCATGAATTGTGCTAAAGAATCAGGATTCTGTGCCTGCAAACAGGCTTGCAGGACTGGTACCTCATAAATGACGTGGAAGCAATTCATATTTTCTCTGAATCAAACACAGAAGGGGACACACACCATGCACTGAAAACCAGCTCACATTCCCAGAATCACCTAAGGGTAATCACAGGACTTTTCCAACCAGAATTCCACTGGCCCTGAAGCAGCTGAGGCAACCCCATATCAACTCTTGTACGTACAACTCTAGACCAGGCTTTTGTGTCTGGGCTGTTCCCCAGCATCTCCATACCACCCTGTTTCCATATAATCCAGATGCTGACTCCCCTTGGTGTCAGAGGGAGAGCACTGCTGGCAGAATGCTTTGTCCAGAGGTGTGTTGACACGGGAACTGACTTTTGCTGTCAATCTGTCCCCGCCTTGGGTTCCTAGTTATCAATACATAACAAAACCTGCTTTCCTCTTGGGTCATCTTTAGCACAACTCTGAGCTTTATTTAGGGGGATGGATTTTTGTTATGAACTATTTTCTATTATAGTTGCCTTCAAATTTTATCCCTAGTACAAATTGAGACAATGACTGTTAATATTAACATGGCAAGTAGTGCATAATATAGGCACTTATTCAGACTTTTTCATCAATCAGAAATAACCATTTCTCTAACCACACATGCAACACTTGATTTGCTGTGTCTTTTATAATATGAACTATTTACTTGTCAATTTAAAAAGCAACTTTAATTGATTTTCAGATTTCAGGCACCATTACAAGGAACTATTATTATTTTATTTCACTGTTTTCTACTTTATTGCTTCCTTTTACATTAGTCTGTTGAGGTTTATTTATATGAGGCATTTTCTTCTTAACCATATTATATTGAAATGCCAACTAGTACTAGGGAGCTTTCCATAATTCTTTTGAAATTTAGAAAAAGCATGGCTCTTACATGATACTTTCATAATGTTGCCAATCCTCTGATAAGTTGTTCACATCAGATATTTAGCCCCAATACCTGCTGCTTGAGAATCTACACTGATTCTCTTCACGTTTTGCCTCTGCGTTTCAAGATTTATGAATATTAAGTTGTGCTTGCCCCAAAGCAAAAGTATACTCACTAAGATATTTGCTGAGATCAGGAGTCTCTCTGCCCCATTTTTAAAACAAAGGCATTAATAAGGAAGCACTATAAAATGTATGACATTGAAAAAATAAGGAAAATTCAGTATTTTTAATAAAGTGAGAAAAAAATCCTCTAGTTCAAAGCACCCTATCTGAGCTACCCTAAATAATGCAAAAGAGTAACAATTTATGGCACTTGTACTTATTTCTGCTAGGTGTGAATATACCCTGATTTCTAAAACTATGACCATTATTTTCAAAAACAATGGTCACCTAGGGTAAAAAATATAATTATCTATCATTTTAACCCTTAGAAACACATGGGCAGATACTATATACAGCATCTATATAGGTCAATTAGACCCAGTGGCAATGGTTGCATCATTACCCAGCACACACATAATTACTTTGTGTACCAAGCACAGAAGTTATGGGCACACTCAGAGGGCACACACCTACATATTCCAATACTGAAACATCTTTCCCAAGGACTAACACAACTTCAGAACTTAAAATGCAGATATATAAACGTGAACTTGAAAAAATTCCTGAAATATCTTTTTTTCATTATATTTCTTAAATTCTATTCCAAATGCTCTCAGCTGCCTTTGTAATTTGGTCTATTTTTATGTGTACATGAAAATAAGGAACTTATTTAAAGCAAGTTAAAACTGGTCCATGTTAAAATGGAAAAAAATTCACAGAAGAATGAAGAGGTTTATGGGTCTACAAACAGGGGGAATAAACGTGCTGTGGCAAAAACATCCTATTGAGATAAATGCTGAAACAAACTAATGGAGACTTGGTTTCTAAACTGTGACTACACAATATTGCTTCTGCCCCTCTGTTTGTAATTACATTGCTTTCAGTTTTATATATTAAACAGTTCCCCAGCTGCTCTTTAGAAAATAATAAATTGGTTAATTCTAACAGCAACCACATATGGTTAAGATAATTCAAGAGAGACAAGTCAGTAATGCAATTCACCTCTTTTTTTCTGTTTTTTTTTTTATACAAATCTTTTTATTAAACTGAAAATAGAGCTCTATTGTGTTTATTACAGTAGATATTCTTACTGAAGTCAACAGTATATGGGTATTCACAGCGGGTTCTGTATAAGTCATTATTGAAATATCTTTTTGCAATTATTTTTCAGCAATTTCCTCCCACTGTTATTCTATATATTACAATATATTGAGCACCAAATAAGACGTGGGTATCTGTCAGTATAGCTTCTACTGGATTACAAATGAAGATCAGTTGGATTGTCAATTAAGAAACTCAAAAAGTCAAGGCACCCCTTGCATTTAGAATATGCTCTCTGCAACAGAGCCCTCACCTCCCCACCAGCACCAGGGCTGAAACTTGAACCACTTCAGGATAATTCTCTCACTCAGCATACTGGCAGAAAGAAGAAATTTCCCTGGCTTCAAGAAGTAGTGTTAGAGAAATTTTTTTCCCTTTACTGGCAATTGCTATGTAGGACATTATATGGATTCCCAGATAGCATTAATGGTTCTGTTTTCTGCATGCCTCAGGCCACAGGGCTGTGATTACTTTTAATCAGTTTCAAGACTCCCCAGCCTCAGCTGTGCTTTGGTTATCTTCAGACTGGATCAGTACTTTGTAGCCTACCTACCATAACACTTGGAAGTTTCCCTGAGGCTTTCAGGCTATGCAGAATGCAGCCAAAATGAAAGTTTAAGTCCCTTTCCTTCCCCTTCCTCTCCCTACAGGAACTTTTCTGGCTGCTCCCTGTTTCCCATCACTAGTTCCCAAGTACTACATAGCAAGCAGAAATCCCACCCTTTTTTCTGTAAGGTTTTATGCAGTATCATAAAACAAAACCAAAACCAAACCAAACAAAAGCAAAAACAAAAGAAAAATAAAAATGTAAGAGGTAAAATAAAATTTGCCTGGAAGTTTGCAATGCTTATTTATATCACTTTTAAATTCCTTCTAATTACATATGGAAATGCACACAAATTCACTTCGCACATATTCCTCATAAAAAATAATCACAAAATGATCACTCTTTGTTATCAGAAATAAACTTTACAAGTCAACAGCTTCCAAAAATCAGTCTGATGAGTGAATGGGGAGACAGTGTATGGTACTTGCCCATAAACACAGTGAAAATGGTTCTGTCACTCACTCACACACACTTGTTCCTTACTCATTAGTCATCTTCATTTCAGTCAAACTTATAACTTAAGTGTAATTGACCTCTACCAATATAACAAGCATGCTTTCTGTTTCATATGATCTCTAAGATAACAGTTCCTGTACAGGGATGCTGAAACTTAACACAAGTGCTTAAAGAGGGTGAATATTATTGAAAGCAGTAAAGTAATTTTCACTATCATATGCTAACTATCAGCAGCATAACAAGCACTAATTTTTTTATCATTGTAGTAAAATCATGTCAGTGTAGGGGGTGGGAAAAAATGAGAAGATGTAGTGACAGTACTCTGTGAATATTGAATTCTTATTACTCAGAAAAAGTAGGGAAGGGTGGAGGAAATGTATTTATAAAAATCCCCAGTAAATAATATGATAGTTATCAAAAGGGGCTCAGCCAAACACTCCAACAACTTTTATAGGACATCATACGAAACAGAGCATTCAGAAAACTGAGGCAGGTGAGATTAGGTTTGTGCAGGTTGTGTCACTGACATGCAGCCTTCAGACAAGCAGGTGAACATGCTACTAGACAAGCCAGTGAACACATTACACAAGGACCTACGCAAACTACAAAACGATCAAAGACTGCTTCAATATCATAATGTAAAATTGTAATGGGAATGCAGACAGGATGATAAAAAGAAGCAAATCTCTTTGAAATGTGAATCAAGAGGAAAAAAAATGACAGGCTCATAACATTCTCAGATGAGGGTTTAAGACTATGGCACTTTCTGCAAGAGCAACACAGAAAGTGAACGCTAACACATACAGCTGTTGAAAAACACGATTAACATATTTTTTACAAGCTGTATAACTCCACTATTAGAGAACTCTGCTAATTTCAGAAAGGAAGACATCCTAGGACAGGGGGATGGAAGGTCTAGTTAAATGGAGAGCAGTGCTGCTAAATAGAGTGGTTTTCAGCCTCCAGTTCAGAAACTGTATCTCCTATAAAATAACCAGACTGGCCTTCACCGATTTCCCAGCAGTCATTCCAAAAGGAAATGCAGCAAAATAGCACTGTCTTTTGGTACTTTTGTGATGACAGCCATAAACTCAAATTTACCCACAAGGAGAGTTTTGCAATTGCAAAACCAACGTGGGCTGCAGTACCAGCACTATTTAAAGGCTGCCACTTGCAGCTCTGACTGTGGGAAGCCTAATGCAAGACAAAGACTCCAGCTGCAGGAAACCATGTGTTTTTATTTACTGTTGACTACTATACTTCACTCATTGTTGAAACATGGGTTGCTGGAAGGACAGATTTGTCCTTCAAGCGGAAAAGTACCAAATTCCAGTTAACTTGACTCTGAAATACTGGCTGACTGGCCATGCTGTGATGGAAAGAATAAGGACAGAAGTTCTGTGCAAAGACAAGAGACAGTCATGAGCAGCCATGAAAAAGACAGGCCTAAACACAATGTAATAAAGGCAAAAGAACAATAAATAAATAAAGACAATGAAGATAAAAGACACTGGAAAAAGCAAACCCCAAATCCCTGTTGTACCATCTGTGGGAAAAGGTGCTTTTCAAATTACGGGGAAAGGTGTACTTGGCTGCCCCAAGCACAAGTGTCATAACTGGCTGGTTTCAAAATAGCACAAATATTTCTGTTAAAATCACCAGTGAAATAAAAGGATAATTGGGACAATTTTACAGTTTTTGATGGATTCTTAGTTTGGCTGCCTCTTATAGTTATTCCATAACATAAATCTTAATCTTGAGGCATAACAAAACACCAGGCAGCAGGATAAAAATGTTTCTTGAAGTAGCAGTCAATTTGGTCCTGCTAAATTGAAACAGTCTAATATATAAACACAACACTATAGTAAAAAAACAGATAAAAAAAGTTGCAGAGTCAGATTAAAGTTCTAATAATTTCATGATAATTAAGAAACACTTGCTATTAACCAGAAAACAAAGTGAACAATTTGTGATCAAGCTTATAGGGACAGACCTGCACACAGATGTTGGAGCATAAGCTGCTTCTGCAAGGTCTTTTGTGGCCTCAAGCAGAGGATTCAAATACTTCAGGATGACCACTGGTTGCATTTGAATATGAGATATTGTGATAACCTCTTTGAATCCCTCTTTCTTTCTTTGCTAGCCAACACTGCCTCAAGCCCAAAGTAGCTACAACAACAAATCAAAGCAACACAAGAAAACCAATATTTGCAAGGTTGCATAACAGGGAAGCCAAAATGGGAGGAAGATAAGAAGCAGTAGACTTTCTCTCAGTGCCAGCTGGTAGGATGCATGCTGCAAGCCCCATGAGGAGGAAGGTTGTCTGGCCCACAGGAGCTCCAGTCCTCACAACTGTGATTTGAGGCAGGGAGTAAACTCTAAAAACCTTAAATCATGAGGACCAAATTCAACAATTCATAGTACCAATGACTGAAAAACAGATTAAACTCCCCACAACTGGATATTCATTCAAAAATTAATTTTTTTTTTTTTTTTTCCCAGAGAGAACAGCAATTTACTCCTGCTATGTATTGCTTCCTACTAAGGGTGCTGATTTGCCAGTGTGCGCAGGGAGGGGGAGAAAAGAAAAGGTGTTCCAGTTTTTAAAATACATGTTTATAAACAAGCATGTGACTTTGGTTCAACTCTTTTTGTTTACTCATTCTGACCTTAGTACAGTCCTAAGCATGGTGGTTTCTACAGAACAAGGAGAATGCTGCATTTAGAAGGGGTACAAGTTCTGTTGCCTTGACAGGTCAAGGTGGAAGGCTTTTTGGATGCTTGTGGGACCTTCACTTTCCCTCATTCTGAGCTTAAAAGAAAGCCAAATGTTAATAATTCTTCATTTCTGTTGAATCCTTAGGAATGTTTTTCTGCAGTTTAGCTACTATTGTGAACAATTCCTTTACATAGCTCCACAAGCTACTCCCATACAAGGAACAGAAGAGCAAGTTAAGAAAATGATAAGAGAACTGCCTAGGGAAGACAGCACTGCACTGTACATTACAAAGATCAGAGGCAGCCCAGAAGCAGAATTAGAAAAAAGAAAACCTCTGTTCACAACTTTCATCACAATGCAGAAATTCTCAGAAATCTCAAATACCATCATTGTCATTTCTGAAATCAAGGAAGCTGGAGGAAAAAAAATTGCAGGAGGGACCTGATAAAAGTACAGGTTAACAAGTCACTTTTATGGAAGACTTTACTGAGACATTTGACCTTAAATAACAGATACAATAGATTTTTAAGTCAAGTCAAAGGACTATCTGTCCATGAATCCAAACCACTTTCATATCTGGTGAAGAAAAGTACTAAAAATGAAAGTTTTCTTTGCTTTTTTGGAAGGAATTCACTGAAACAACAAACCAAACAAAGATGCTTTCAGCCCAAGCAAACAAACAGAAATTCTGTTAGGAAGAGTTATGAGCAGCATAATCTTCCTCATATGTTGATCATGACAGAGTAGTATGCATTAGGTGAAAGAACTAAAGGATCTGTTCAAAACGTAGAATGTGACAGGAAATAATCCTGAAGTTTGTACATACACAGCAATATTAATCCAATTTCATTTGCTGTCACCTCTCACTGACTGGCAACCTCAATTCACAGAAGTAGTTAGTGAATGTATTTTTGTGATATGTTTACATATCATGTCTATGACTGTAAGAGAGAACACCAAGGATAGAGAGCAAGTGACTAGTTTCTTAGAAACAAAATTTTAGAGAAATAGTGCTTTTAATAGCTAACTGCAAGGAAACTGGAACAAATAAGAAATTTTCACAGCAGCAGACAGAATTTAGAAATCTTCATGATCATTTAGTGGTCTAAATTACTTGAAGACCTTCCAGAAAAGCTGAGACACGGAAATCCATGCTGAACTTGTCCTACTCTACATGAATTATAGATCAATAAACTAAGATACACAGAGGCTTGTTGTTTAGTAATATTTACAATGCTTCTCTGAGAAGCCTACTGTGAGTTTATCATGTTCAAGAGACATCTGGATCTGGCACTGGGTGATGCTGATCAGTGGTTTAGGGGCGGATGGTTAGACTGGATGATCCTAGAGGTCTTTTCCAGCCCTGATGATTCTATGAGTTTGTGCAAAGTCTGTTTGTCAGCATAAGAAGGAGAAAGAAGAGGCCCCAGCCAGTGCAAACATTGCTAATGGAATAAAGATAAGAAATAAATATAAGTCTTTTTGCTGATGCCTGGTATATCACTGCAATTTGTATAGTATCTTGAATTGTCTTTTAAATGTCAGCTGTTGCAATGAGCAGTTCACAGAATCACAGACATTTTTTAGATTGAAAAAGACTTTGAGATCATCAGGTCCAACCTATGGCTGAACAGCACATCAACTAGACCATGGCACTGAGTGCCATATCCAATCTTTCCCTAAACACCTCTAGGGATGGTGGGCAGCCCATTCCAATATTCACTCACCATTTCTGTGAAGGATTTATTTCTAATGTCCAACCTAATCCTCCTCTGGCACAGCTTAAGACCAAATCCTCTTGTCTTATTGCTTGTTGTCTGGCAGAAAAGGCCAATCCCCACATGGAGACAGCCTCCTTTCATATGAGAATCTTTGTTTTCTTGACTTTTTCTTTAAAATTATTTTTGCTAAAGGTTTTTAAGGAAGTATTAATCTCTGGGTTCCAAAGATTGAAAATAAGCGTTGTGTTCTCAGGCATTCACCTATTTGTCTGTCACCCCAAATCTGGAGAGTTGTAGATCATACAGTCAACAGATCAGTGATCTCTATTGTTAAAGATGTTCTAATATAGAGTAATTCATAAACACTAATACATATGGATTTGTTTTTCTACATAAAATAATCCAGCCATAATTCTAATGGTGATATTATGACATTTTGCTTATTTGATGAAGGAAAAATAACCCCAAACCAAACATGAATGAGGGTGTGGCTACGTTGGGAGTTAGAAGGTCTGCAGGAAGGAGGATGCAGTCTACATCTGTGTCAACTGGGAAGCACACATTAACATAAATTTTGCCCTTTCCTGGATGGCTAGACTTGTGATGCTACTACCAACCAGAGAAGTCCAACTTCCACATGCTTACGTGTGATATTCCCTGGATGCAGTCTCCACTAATCTTCTAAGTGTTGTATGTGATTCCTTCTGTGTGCAAAAGCTACAGGGCAAACAGCAATCAATGTGTAATTTGACTTGATGCCCTTTGAGTTTCCCAGTACTCTGAAACAGGCAAAATCACTTAGAGCAGATGATTCAATTTGTCAGGCAGCACTGTGGGTAATGTGCATGGGCCTTAATTCAGCTGTAGCAGAAGAGGGTGTCTTGTCAGTCCGTCAGCATATTGGGCTGGTAATTCACAGGAGCAAGGCAGAGCAGGATGTGAGCCATAAGCAATCCAAGCAAGAATATTTAGTTAGAGAGGAACTCATGTGCATGAACAAATATTAACATTTACAGTCAAATAGCAATACATTTTATAGACATAAATACAGTGATTGTAGCTATTGAAAGGAAAGTTCACAGAGAGGTGCTTTCCCACATACCTCACCAAAGCTCATCGAAGGAACAAAGAAATTCTCCCTTTGGCTGTTTAGGAACATGCTTTCCAGTTTTCCAGGCCATCACCTCTCAGGAGGTTTTCGTTTTGGTTTTACTTTGGTTTTGGTTATTTTTGCTCTCAAACTGCCTCTGCTTGGCTCCATCTGTCCCAGAATTCTGAAGAACAATTCTGAGAAGGGAAAGGTAGGAGGGAGATGCAGCTTCCTCCATTTAATATGGGTTTAAATGGTAAAGCTTTTTCAATATATCTCAGCAAAGGCAGAAGGACCCCTTGCTACACTTCTGTCAGACCTTTATACACACTGTTTGAAATCATGTAACAACAGAAAATTATAACAGAGCAAACAATGCATGTCTGTTGTTTAGTATATTAATCTCAGGAAATAATCATTTACATTGTATCTACATATGAACAATCAGTTCTGCTGCCTACAGTTTAAAAGCCCATTAAAGAAGACTATGTATTGATATGATACCCTTGATTCCAAGATTTAGCTGTAGGTAATAGTAATATTCATACAGGTAGGCAGACAGTAGGCCTATGCAGATGCATATTTAATTCCCTTTCATAAATAATAGTTTTATAAAATATACAAATATGGCATTAGAGAACATCCCAGGATCATATCTTAGCTTCTATTTGAAATATGCTAGAATATCTTTGGCCTCTATTGAAAATATAAAAAGATCTAATCTGAGAAAATAGTGATATATCCTACAATTATTTAAACCACATAAGACACTGAGGAATCTTTTATCAAAGATGCAGGAGTACTTACCTTTCCTGATAGACTATTTCTTGAAATGTCAGGATCCTAGAGAATTACCATTAAGCCTCCAGAGAGCATGTACTTTTCCTTATTGCCTCTTCTATTGTTTATCTGAGCTCAGATTTGGCCCAAATCATTCATACACAAGATTTCAACAAGCATATTAACCCAAGCAGTGCTGGATAGAGTGTCTCATACATAATTAGTAAAAAATCAAGCATCCAAACTACAATCACCACACAGGATATCACAAACAAGTGCGGCCTTCCCATTTTAATTTTAACAAAAAGCCTCAAAAAGCCTTTACACTTCTGTGCAAATTGCCTGCCCTTTTTGCAGCAGTGTCCTCGCTGGGATGCTGACAACCTACACAGGGCACCTACAGTCAACACGACTTTGCCTTTCAGTACCCTGATTAAGTAAGTAATGTTCACTTCCCAGGAATCCCCCACGGAGCAGCCGCGTTCCTCTGTGCCCGGCCGTAACAGCAGTAATGACTGGATTCTCAGAGAATTTGAAAACCTTCCTCAACACACTTATTTCTGTTTTTCAACCTATATTCAAAGCAATACTTTGGCATCGCTATGTAATTTTTGACAGGGTTACAGTAAATTCATCATGCTAAACTGAAATGTTTCTGGCAGATGTCTACTCTGCAGCAATCAAGCTATGTGTACAGTAAAATATGACAGCCACCAGATACTTCTAGTTGTAAAATTACACATATAATACTTTATTAATGCTAACTTGGAGCACAATTATGCAGTATATTATTTATTGTTTTAATTAGGAAATATTTATTTCAAAAAGTTGCTTTAGCTTGTTATATGGATAAAAATTGTTTTAAATTTAATCTTGAGTCAGAAAGTATTATTGGTAAAAAGGAAATAAAAAAGCAAATATTTTAATAACAACAGAGTTTCTTTTTCAATAATTCGGTCTTTTTTTTCTTGAGTACTAGCAAATTATTTTTTTCAGTAATTTCTAGTTTTCTTCCTCGATACTTCCTTGCAACAATGGATTTAGAAAGCTGTCTAGGGGGAGAGGGGCAAACCTTGAATCATTAAAAGGGAATACCACAACTTTTCCAAAAGTAAACATTACAAAACAGGAGACAAAGAAGTAGTATTAATTTTGAAAGTCATTTAAACGATTCATATATACGAGAGTCAAGCTTAAACCACACAGAAGAGCTAGTTCCATGAGTAGAAGAACTAATTTCAATTTCTGTGATTTCAATTGCTCAGCTCAATTTCCATGCATTTAGTAAAATGTGAACTTCAGCTGCAGGTTTTGCCATTATTAAATATTTTTAGTAAGTCTCCCTTCTGTGGATTCCCTGACACTTACAGGAGCTGACCAGATTCTGCCAGTGTCCTCTCACTGGGGTAAGAACAAGATCAGTCTCCTTTGATTTTCTTTGGCTTTTTTTAATTGCTCTCACTTTGCATTTCATTTAAATGAGACCACAAGGCTTAAAAGTCCTTAGAAGGGAGTAAGAAAATAGATAAGCACACATGCAAGCATATACATCACAGTGGATTATTAAACCCTTTGCTCTCTGGAAACCAGGAAAAGAAAAGGGTAAAATTCATTTGGTCATTGGAGAAATCCCTATGTCACATAATACAGTCTTACAAACTACTAATGATTTCCATAGGGGTCAATTTTCATTTTATCATTTGACTCCCATAAGAATAACACAGGACCAAGGAAGCCTAAGGGAAATAAATAAATAAATAAACCTAATGGTATAGTTTGTGAGCTAAATTTTTCCTGGAGTCAGGGAATGCAAAATTAAAGCTGAATCAATGTAACACAGCATTTTATTAACCTCTAACTAAGGAGCAGGGAAGTGAAATATGCAGTGAAGTCTCCACACACGTCTGACCTCTCCACCTGCTCTATAATTTCCTGTATTGCAAGGTGTGGAAGGATAGTGTACAAAGAACAGGCAGCATCCACTTCTCACAGCCCAGAGGAACTGGACCTTCTAGCTCTGTATTTTTGCTTTTTTAACATTTCAGAGCAGATTTGTAATGGTTACGATGAGCCCACTGGCAGCTCACAACACACGAATCCCATTGGCCCTGTGTTTAATACACTGGAATGCATTTTGTCTTGTGAATTTTCCATAAACTACTATATCATAGATGAACTTTCATGCTTTATTTCACTGACTGAACTATTTATCTTAACATTGCTGCTTATCTTCCGTTCACAGCCCATTTTATTAACTTTTTTTTATATTAAGCAAATTCACTTTTTATGTATGATGTTTGTTTTACAGGTAATTCATCCAATTTAAGGTATTTTCTTAGGGACTTCAATTTCATTTTGCCCTTGAAATTAACACCTAATGTGTTTTACATTTTTGAAATAGAAATTAATCTTTATTTGAATTATTAGTCCAGAACTATAACCTACATTCACCATATTTGAATGTTGGTATGGGAATCATCTGTGACCGCATATTGTCCTGGACAACTACTGTGGTAGAGGACATACATATTTGTGTTGTGGAGATCCTGCAGTAGTAGAAAAAGTGTTTATTTTATTTTAATGTTTGACAAAAGTAAGAATTCAACAAATCCCATTCACACAGTGTAATCTCTTCCTGCCACTAGACAAATCCATGATGTGGTACTCTACCATCTCATCTAACTTCTCTAAGAAGAAAAGAAATATAATTCTGTGCAGTTCAGCATTTCTTGACTACATTTTTTCTCTGTATATGCTATACATATATATATATATTCATATACACACACAGCCTTTTAAAGGTAAGTGTAACTCTGAGAAGAGCATCAGTTGTGGACCAAGATGGCAAGAGGTGAGTAATCAAAAGCTGGTTTGATGGTTTTTTCGATGCATTATTATCTTCACAGCTACTTCACCGTTTGGGTAAGAAATTGGACATCCATTTTTGTTTGCCTTTAGAGTTTAGTTCTTTCTATATCTCACTGGCAGAATAAGAAAAGCTTCAAAGCACTGTAATTTGTGCCTGTGAAGATACCAATACAGTGTGATGAAGTCACAACTCAGTCTGCTGCTGGATAAACTTGAGTAGAATAAGCTCTGAAATTCTCTCTTTCTGAAGTGATTTTATATCTCTAAGTAATTTCCGACATTTTGTTTTGAACTTTCTGTTTTTCAAAACCTGAAGGACTGAAAGTGAGTTCTGAAACTGATTTCTTTAGCACACTCACTCTTCCTTGGTTCCACTCACTGCACTATCCATTGAAATATTGAAAGGCCACCATGAAAGGCTGCAGGATTTCAGCTTTTACTCATTGTTCAGTACCTTCTTCACCATGATCCTCGAGTCCTTTCAAAGTGTTTGAAATTATTCTTTTTTTATATGAAGTAAATTCTGAATATTTCATTTCCCTTTCATAGCATGGAAAAACATTTACTGAGAAGAGATCCATCCTACCAGGTTCAGATTGCTTTAAATAAACACCTTGTAATGATATGTATTTAATTTACTGTTCCATCAATTATTGATTCATCTACAGATTCTGCTAGAAATGTTTCTAGATCATTGATTAAAATGTTGAAGAGTTGCAGGCACAGAACCAATTTCCTCAGAACCTCTCTAAAATCACCCTTTTAACATGTTTTCATTTGACAATTATGGTTTTGAGACCTATCAGTTACTTGGTTTCAGTCTACATCACCTGTACAGATTAAAGAATAATATTGCAAATCAGGATGTCATATCAGTCCTAAATCAAAAGCGTTAAGAACTCAGGCATATTATGGCTGTATGGTTATTTTTATAAAACATTTATTCTCATTAGTGAATAATAATTGAGAAGTATTTTCCATAAAACTACACTGACATACATTAGATTTTCTCTGTGAATTAAATTATTCTAATTACCATTTTTGAACATGAAGAGTAGTAAGGGAGCGCTAACCTTTTGAAACACAGTTTGTATATGTTAAAATTCACTCTCACCTATGATCTTAAAACCATATTGCAAGGCTACTACAAGGTTACAGGTAAGTTCAGTAAGAAAAAACATCACTCTCCAGTAGCCTTTTTTTTCCTTCATAAATATGTATTAAGCACCAAAGAAGCAATGAGACCCAACAGAACTGGACAGGAAATTTCAGTGAAAAACACAGGATGCTGGATTAGTAAACCAAGTGCCCAAAAGAGTGGCAAGAAGCTGAAAACTGAGATGGACTGAAAATACAAAAGCAACAAATGTAGATAAAGTTTAATGACATGGTCGATTCATTTTCTGAGTTTGTTTGCTAATACAACACTTGCAGGTCTCCATCCTGGAATTTTTTTTTTTAAAGTTTTCTGCAAATCCCTCGAAAATCTTTCCAGGGATTATGTAGATGATCATAATGCTGATTCTTTGGACTGTTTCCTTTACAGGAGTTAAGGTGCAAGTGAAATACTGTCAACTTTCATGCCACAGAAATCCATGCACATTATAGACATGAATGCATCTCTTACCTCAATATACTATCCAACATCTGCATTTCTTATCAGCAGAAAAAAAATTCCTTCATGGGTTGTTCCCTCAGTCCTGTCATAGTTTGAAATGAGAAGCACAGCTCATACAGTTTTATAATGCCTGAAATCAATGTTGCACTGCAAAACAACAGGTTGGGACTACATTTCTTTGGATTAGGCAAGAGAAAGTAGGCGGGAGTATACAAACTATATGAATGGTTAATATATGAAAGGTTATGACAAGAGAATGGTGATTGTTCTACATATCCACTGAGAATAGAACATGGATACATCAGTTTTATTTGCAGAAATGAAAATAAGATTAAATGGGATGTAACAAAAAACGCTTTCTCTCTGTTAAGATTTTACTGTAGCACAAGTGAGAACTATCTCTAGTGTCCAAAACTCCCTTCATCAGAGGCTTCCAAGAAATGTTTTTAGACACTGTTACACTTTAGACTGCTGAACTAGAAGTTCTCTGGAAGTTTCATCCAATCATGTAATTCTGTGTTTCCATAAAATTTTGGGATTAATATCTTTCAGTATTAGCCTTATTTATATAAGTGGCTATGCAAAGTAATGTCGAGAAAATTTGGAAGTTAGTATTACTCAGAAACACAATAAAATTTTATCATTTCCAAACAATGTGTAAGGTAGGAGTTGAGTATGAAATAACCTTTTTTTCCATTTACATGTACACGTACTACAAAAATATTATGGTTCTGCTTTCAAACATTATAGAAATTAATATCAGCTTTAAAAGGATATGATACATGTAAAAATACCATTTTAACACCAAAAAAAAAAAAGATTTTCACCATAGATTTTGTAACAAGGCTTGCATAAGCAATACATGGAACAATTTAAAAATCATTTTGATGCATTATGAATTACCTGTAAAAGAATAAGTAAGTGAGGACATTCTCAATTTTGGTAAATATTTATAGAGCCAAACAATATGAAGTATATGTAACAATCAAATTTCTAGTGAAAATGTGTGCAAGAAGGTTTATTTTGAAAGGAAAATTCCTACTCCCAGTGTCATACCCAATTAAATTCTCCAGGTAATGACCCCATTTGCATAGAGAGCTGAACCCACAAGTGGGAATTTTAATGGGCACAGCACCTGAGTACATTAATTGAGAGTGACACTACTTGAACTAGTTTTGTGCTTACCCCACTGAAAATTCTACTCATATTATTTTTAATGTCAAGCTACAAGTCAAATTTCAAGATGATGGATTTGTTCTTTTTTAAGCATTGGATTTGAATAAAAGGCGGCTTTAATTCTGTTATGCATTGCATAGCTTTAACTAATATGTAGTTCTGATTCTCACTATTGCTTCATTTTTTCAGTGATTGGAAATTAATTTTATTAATTAATTTGCAAATAATTAGATAGAAAATAATGCCTTCTGCAGCTAAATTCCTTCTGGATTGCTGTTTCATGTACTTTAACCAGAATATGTGTTACAGTTAAGCTGACCTATTAGTTTACTAAAATGTAATTGTGTAAATATGTCTAATTACTCCTTCTGAAGAAACAAGAGTGAATATAAAATTTCAGTCATGGATACCTTAATTTTCTTAAAGTTGACCCCATGAAGGCTTGGTAGTTGCAAAGCAGATTACTGAGGCAGAGACAGCAGTTGTCAAGAGTAGTGGGATTCTTTTAACATATTTCCCTTTATCCTTCACATGCTACTTCTAATGACCTTGAAGTTATTGTGGATTCTAAACCATTGCTGTTAGTCTACATTAAATATGTAATCAAGGTGTCTCCTCCTCACATGAAGAAACAGACAAATGGAGTTGCATTTCCTAGGCAGGAAAGAAATACCGTGTTGTTTAATACATTTANATATATACATAGCTACTCTCAAATGTGCTAATATGAAACCAATGTCCAACGTGCTACTCTTATTCTTGTAAGCTATTTCATCCATCTTGATAGAACTTCTGGTGCTTTATTTGAGCAAGAAAGACATAACAAATTCATTTTCATTTTCAAATATTTCAACACTATTGAGCTTTAGTTATTTAGATGCCAGGTCCAAAGTTGCAAAGACATCACTTTTATAAGTCCCTGACTAGAAGTTGCATATAGCAGAGAACATAGAAAAGGTGAAGAAACAACTTACAATGCAACAGGTATCTCGGTATTGTCCCAAACTTCCATAATGAAGACCCTTTCAATTCTCTTTGAACCAAAATTTAAAAGCAAAACAAAACCAAACATACTACCTTGTAGAAAAGCTAAGGAAACAAAGGTAGGCACTGTGAATCTGGTGCCTCAAAAAGTAGCATTGTAACATGGAACATACTGGAGTACAGCATATTCACAGTGTGGTCACTTTGTGCAACTTGGAGATGAGACAAATTTCTGAATCCTACATCACTGATTGAAGAGGAATTGTGTAGTGCTTGGGCCCCAATTACATACCCTACTGAGATGATATAAAGAGCCCCAATTACAGTGGAGTATTTTGTCAGTTAAAATAGCATATGCATACCAGAATAAAAATCAGTAAGGCATTATCAAATGTAAGAAAGGTATTATACATTCTTTCATCTTACATTCCATTTTTATGAGTACTGAATTGTAATGTGCTAACAATTGCTATAATGTGCGTACATAAAATAAGAAAACAAGACTGTACACAGTGTTTTATTAAGTGTGTTGAACTGATAGGAGAATTGGAATTGTTCAGCCCGGAAAAAAAAGCTTTTGGGTGGCCTAACTGCAGCATTCCAGTTACCTGAAGGGAGCCTAAAAGGAAATTGGAGAGAGACTATTTACAAGATCATGTAGTGATAGGATGAGGGAGAATGGGCTTTAAGCTGAAAGAGGGGAGATGTAGATTAGACATTGGGAAGTAATTCCCAATGTGAGGGTGATGAGGATGAGAACATGTTGCCCAGAGAAGCTGTGGATGGCCCTGGAAGTGTTCAAAGCCTGGCTGGATGGGGCTCTGAGCAAACTGATCTAGCTGAAATTGTCCCTGCCCATGGCAAGCAGGCTGGAATCATATGATGCTTAAGGTCCCTCCCAACCCAAGCCATTCTATGAACCTATGATTAAAAATCATAAAGACATTAAGAACATCTAATCTAAGTAAACATCTGCCTGTTTTACAGAATTATAATTCAGAGAACGTTCTCTTTCCAACTGGAGTAGAAATAGCCAATCATATTGGAGATTTCTAAAGGAGAGAAAACACATCCTTTTATGACACTAGCACCAAATCACTGGTAAATAGCATAAGCAAGATTTTAAGAGTAGGCTAAACTTTGTACAAGCAATCAACTTCAAGTGCACTGAACACACCCAGCAAGTGCATCCTGGAAGTGAGTGCAGAGTATTATTTTTACTGAACTTCTTTCATTGTTAAAACTGGTTAAGGTCTCCCTGCTCTGCTCTCTTTGGAAGTGCTAAGAGCTGGCAAAAGGTTTGGAAAGTAAAGGAAAACACGAGATTAGTCTGTAGGATTCCACAGCTACTACTGTCACCACCAACACAACGTGGAGCTTTCCTGTAGGTGGTGCATGCACTCAAAGACTAAGACAAGACACAACAGAGATATTTCTCTACTGTTTAACTTAATTTTGGGGCCAAGAATAAGATTTCAGCTACATCATTCATTCTATGACCTGTTGCCTTTTAGAAAGTTACAAGACTGGAGAAAATAAAAGCTTTAACATGGAGATACATCAATACAATTGGCACTGCTCTCCAAGAATATAAATCAAATATTGCAACCATTAAGATAATGTGAAAAAAAGCCTCAGTGTGTGAAGAGCTCAGAAAAGTTTCTCATTTAGAATATCATCAATGATTCATCTAAGTCAACACACAGTTCTTAACATGAGAACTATGCTTGAAATAGAGCCATTGTTCAATCCAGAAGCTCCTGAATGTTCCTGATCCGTCTTCACAGGAGCCATTTTTTTCTAGAAATCTTATGTATTATGGATACTGCCTAAACCAACTAAAATAGGCATCAAATGATGATATTTTTCTATGTGTTTATGAGTCCTTTTACTAAAACAATTATTTTGGTGCACAGTCTCAATGCAAGACTTCATGATACACACTCAAACACAATTTCTTCCAGCTTTATCATCTTCTGTAATGGCCAGAGAAGCAATTTTCTTTTACCCTCTATGGGGGTACAGATTTAGAAAAATTAGTTCAGAAGACTGTAGACCTGCAGTTTCTGCAGTTTTAAAGTAATTCACACTTAGGATGTTCACTTAGCTTAAGCCAACATAAAAAAAAAATTAATACTAAGAGGCGATTTTACACTCTTGGTTCAGCTTGTTTTTAGTAAATTGAAGACTTGCTGTGGATGTATTAAAATAACTTTCATTTTGATAAAATTTATTCATTACTGTAATTTCATCTAATTAATCCAATTTCACCAAGGAATGAATAGTCCCTGTTAATGCCAAATGTTTTTAATGCTGGAGGTTCATGCTAGCACAGCTTCTAGTGCCTGAGTTGGGTGAGCTCCACCTCTAAGAAAATTTGTACACCGGTTCACCCTCTATGCAAGTCACCTAAAGCTCAGCACCTTTAGGAAGGGTTAAAGCAGAAGAAAAAACACAAAAAGACATTAAATTATTCTTCAGAGGAGTAACAAGGCAAGACTAGAAGAAAGTGATATCCAAAAGTTTCAAAATAAAGATCTTTATTTCAAAATAGTGTTTGCAAGTAGCACATCCAATCGATATAAAATACAAACAGCATGTTTTTCAAATGGGCCAGTTTGCAGAACTATAAACTGAAGTCCTGTACAAGTTCACAAGGACTATTATAAAATAGACAATTAAGTTCTAATGTTTTAATTTTATTTAAACTCTGTTTTCACATCTGACTTCTGATTCTGCTTTTTTTTATTACACAAGGTGCTTACAAGACTGATTATAGAGTGAAAATTACAAAACAGAATTTAAGGATATAAATATAGAAAGGAATTCCTTAAACTACATGCTAATATTCTCTGCTACAAAGATACATTTTTCAAAAGTGCTAACATCTCTATGACAAACAGTAGCAAATTACATTTAAATGTCAAACAAAATACACCATTTTTTATTTTTTCCATTGTCTGTAATACTTTGATACTTCTAATCATTAAGAGGTTTAATAACACTATTTTCACTTCCTAGTATTTCACAAATAAAGTGGGAAAAGACATATCTGTGTGTGTATGTCCATGTGTGTGAGAAAAAGTATATACACATATGCATGAACACAGTTCTTGTAATTGTTGTTTTTATAATTCCAATTAATCAAAAACCCCCTAAGTTCCAGTAACTAAAAACAAGGGCTTGTGCAGGAAAAACTTTTACAGAGGAAAAGAACTCCCTAGATTGGTATTTTTAAATTTTTTTCTAACCATATCAACCTGTGGTAGAAGTAATTTTTAGTAATATCTAGCACTCACTAAAAGCACGATACACTAATGTGCATTTTCCAAGCACAGAACTGGAACTGCTCCAGCAGGGCATGGATACTGGGCAGGACAAGAGCCTGGAAGTCCTCTTCCCTGTTCCCAATGCACAATCAGACAAGAAACAGCCGTAATTCACTTCTCTGTGACCAGAAGGACATGAGGGAAGACAGTTCATGGGGCTGTCTAGCCCCAGAGAACATGTTCCCATAACCACGGTGTCAACCACACACCTACAATGGACAAAGTACTGTCTAGACTTTTTCCAAGGTGCATTGAGTCCCAATGCTCACTGTGATGCCCCCAGTTTCCCCAGAGGCATTATGCCTTACAAAGACAAAATGCCTCCAGGCAATGCCACTCAACCAAGGCACCTCTTCCCTCTTCCCAATGTGGTTCAGCCTTTAAGGAGTCATAATTGAGCCCCATGAGCCTGATTCTGAGCACTGGGAATTTATCAATTTAACTATATTATTCCTTATTAGCCTGCCTATTACCATAATATTTTTGTGCTCTCTAACTGGAATTTAACCAATAGAAAATTCTGACTTGAATGGAAATGCACTTAGTTTATCCAATACAGATCAGAATCTGGCCCAATATATAGAAAGGAAAAAAAAACCCATAAGAATAATACTTCTAGCAACTATCAAAAAACAGATTAGGAAACCCTCTGAGGGTGAATCTGCATTGCATTAGAATACACCAATATTGCATATGCTAAGGCAAAATGTAACACTTCCCAGCTCCCTAGTATAGTTAAGGATTCTGCTTCAGTGATAACTTGCAGTAGTAGGCACTACTAGTCAGTGTTCACAAGAAGAAGCTTTGGTTAATTTCAGACCATTTGTTGACTTAGCTTCACACTCCTGTGATCTTTAGCTTGTCACATTTGCATAAACTGAATTCACTATAG
This sequence comes from Dicaeum eximium, assembly GCA_013396995.1. Classification (NCBI taxonomy): domain Eukaryota; kingdom Metazoa; phylum Chordata; class Aves; order Passeriformes; family Dicaeidae; genus Dicaeum; species Dicaeum eximium. Next base: position 825,144 of record VWZP01006227.1, on the reverse strand, counting down.
TAGAAAGAGACATTTATGGCAAATTCACTCAACACACATGCTATTGGCTATTGATGACTCTTGTAACAAGGACTGAATTTAGGAGATCTACAAATCTGTACTCTACAAATGGAATATCTGGAGTGTAAACAGGAAAGTTTAAGTATGTGAGATCAAGATGGGTGGGTGGTTTATACAGAAAAGTTTGTGGGATACAGACATGAAGGGGAGAAATTAGCAGATTTCTCTATTAGCACATATATTTTAAATGATCTCTTTTTACACAGTTGTTTAAAAATAACATTTTAAATGTATGTGAGAATAAACATTTTTTCACTTGCTTTTTGCATTTAATGAAAGAATTCCTTGATCAAGTCAGTTTAAATTTGTTTTTATACCCTGTTTAAATTCTGCTACTACCTATAAATCTTTCTTACACATCTCTTAAAGAGATCAAGTTATATGACACTGGCTCCAAAGCACAAACACCGACCAGGCTACTTCATGTACTGGTTTAGATTCTCAAGTTAACTTCTAATAATTTTCCTCTTATAGCAAATTTTTGAAGTATTTTCAGTCTATTAGTATGTTACTTTTAGGATATATTTCATGTCTACACAGATTTCCAAAGTCTCTTTCTAAGACGAAGCATTTCAAGTAATAATAATACTGAACTAAAATGGTAAGATCTCTATTCTGTCTTGACTGATGACAAAGAAATCCTGATACTCTTCTAGTCCAGGGAAAAACTTATATTTTTTAGATTGTCAGATAATCTCGGCAATGGAAAATACCAGGAATTGCTCTCTAATCAATGAGATATTAAAAAAAAAAAGACATATTGCCAACATGACCACTGTAGCAAAACCAACAGTAGATTTCTAATGCTGGCTTTTGAATCAAGTTTAGAACAATAGAGCAAAGTTACTTTCCACCCAAAGAGAGAGAAATATAGATATTTTGATTTTCAGAATGCCTGTAAAGGCATGTTATGCATAGAGACATCTGAATGTTTAAACATTAAAGTAGGTAAAGGCAAATACGTAAGGCTTTGCCTTGCAGTCTGTTCTCTGACCAAAACCTACCACTCAATTCAAATGGCAATTTTCCCTTCATATGGCCTGCACTATCAGGCCTATAATTCACTTTTAATAAACTCTTCCATTTGCAAAGCCAAAAGGAAGCTGGAATGTAGTTTTAGTTTCACATACAAAACTATACAGTTTGTGTTAGAATACAGATTTGAGGATTGCTTTTTAAAAAAATATTTATATAAAGGGGATTAACAGTGCAAGTGTGAAAATCTTACCTTGTCTTTCTTCAAATGTATTTAAAGAAAAGCTCTCCAGTTTTACAGAGAAGAAAATAGAAAGGGATAAATATTTCATGTAGGGAAGCAGATCCCACAGCATTCCATGCAGATCTCCAGGCAATCTGAAGATTCACAACAGGTGTCCATTATGCCACAGTCCATATCACATGGGCAGTTACAGTCATCCCCCATCTCGTCCCCGCAGCAACAGCAGCAGGCTTCCGACGTGCAGATGCCACAGGATGCTTGTCCCAGAACAATGTTACAGAGGGTGAGAAATTCACAGAACAAGCAAGCCAGGATACAGTGCACACAGCAATCTTCATATGTAATATTCAGGAGCAAGTCAGGAACAAACAAACAAACAAAACAATAAAAAAAAGGCAAAGAAGAAAAGAGAAAATCATTAATATGTCATTCTAAATCCAGATACATCACAATGTCAAATAAGTAGCTGACAAAAACGATTCAGAGTAGACATAATCTACCACAAAAAAAAAGTGCTTCCCATCTTCATGGTCACTTCTGCAGCACAACTCTCCTCCAACTCTGTACAAGTTTTGTGTCACCACTTCCTACAAATCCCAGGTACTAAAATGCTCAGAGCTGCTTAGCTCAATCTCCTTAGTAACTTATTACATAAAATATCCATATCTATTATCTCCAGTTATACATTCTTACACAAACTGATAAAAAAAAAAAAACCCAGCTAGTGAGGAAAACTACCTAAAATTATTTCCAGCCCTTCCCAGTTCATCTCTCCCTTCTGAAACTGTTTTGTTTGCTCAATACATGTGAAATAAAATAAAGGAGTTGCCTAAACATTGTTGCTTTCTTTATTGTTTTTCCGCACACGTTAAAAACAGCATGCTGTATGCATTTCTTACTTTCAACAATATATAAAATATTCAGTCAAAATACAGATTTTTCTCTTGCTTTTCTGCACAAATCTACTAAAGAATTGCCATTGTTTTAATGTACTGCTTCAATCTTCAAGAGTTCTTAACTATACCTGAACATCAATATCCAGCTTTTAGAAGTACTACTAAATTATATAGATAATTAAGGTGTCCCACAAACTATCTGCAAAAAATACAGCACCTGAAGAGTAACTATATGGAATAACTTCAAACAACAATATATCCATGAGACCTGACAGGAAAACAAGGATTGGAATTAAACACGTGCCAGTGAACAGGAGACTGCAGGATTGAAGAATATACTCTATTTTACATACTTAACTTATTTTACATACTTAACTCTACAATTTAAAAATACAAGTTGTTTTCAGGATGGAGAAACACTTTTTTTTCCTAGCCTTATCTTTCATTCTTTTTACTGCCTGCAAACTTTGAACTATTTAGCCACAGACAGGTGAAGATTGGGAAAATGTTCTGGGGAAAATATCCTGCACAATCTCATCCCATCTCGTGTCCCTACAGTGTATCACAAGTATCCTCTATGAGAGTCTGTTAAGAATCACAGGATGTTGAGCTATATGGACCAGTGGTCTGAGCACCTACAGACATTATGCTCTATAGAGTGGATGTTCTTACAGTTCACACGCTGAAGATTGCTGTCATAGGGGAAAATGTGCAATTACTTGTAACAGTAATACTATTATCAGGCCTTCTAACCGAATTTATAAATGTGAAAAATTGTGCAGTAGCCATGGCAGGTATGCTGATTGATTCCAAATACCTCTAACATTGCAGAAACTCTGACTGCATGATACTGCAGCAATGACTTACACAAGCAGGCATGAATACTAACAGCAATGCAGACACAGAGGCTCAGACCAGCCAAATCTGTCCCAAGAAGCAAAGGAACTGCTTGAACTACTTAGCCCACTCCTACTTACCACACTACTTAGATGCAAACTTAGCTTGGACATTTCTGTCCTGCAATGTGGCCACAGTCATAATGTACTTCTGAACCCTTATGCCCAAAAGGAAAAAATGGAAATTTCAGAAAAAGCAAGAAGAGGGAAAAAACCCCAAAACCCTAACCTTAAAATCTCCCTACTACTGTGCAGGAAGCAAAACTGAGAGGAAACCACAGGTACAGTTAACGTGCTTTAAAGAAAATTGTTTCTTATATTAAAAAGCTTCTATTCCCAAAGACATAATGTCGCTAAATAAATGACCTTCATAGAAAACACTGAAGATATGTGAAAAAGAGCTGGAGAGTATCAGTTCACTGAAGAGGACCAAAGCCAGACTGATAGTGATTAATTAGCTGGTTGTCATGGAGATGGTGTTAAATATGTTCAGGTAAAATCTCCTTTCAGATTTTCTTTTAATATGAAGGAAAAAGATAAAGAAGCCAAGAGTTCTATTTGAGAAACCTTCATATTTGAAGAACTGAGCTTTTAGTATATCACATCTTTAAAATACAGCTTGAAGCTAATACAACAACAAATGTTCTACAAATGTTTTTTAGTACATGATAATGAAACTTTGTGTGTATATATATTGTAAATAAGATGTCCAAACAAATCTTGCCTGCTTCATGCAGGGATATGTAAAATTGCAGGGAAAGGAATACACATTCACGGACATTATAATACGTTTCTATTGATGGGCAAGAGTTCATAGGTTAAAAATCAGAGACTGTGCTCAGAAAGCATTTTCTGGACCCACAGAAGAACTTTTCCATCCTAATCTAAAAAACCCATCAAATCAAGACTTACGAGAAGACCATGTTGATTGATTTAAATGAAGGTATTTCAAAGTAAAAACTATGAAAAATGGTCCAAGACACTGTAAGAAATTCTGGCCATTAGTATTATTACGGAAACTCTGTAGAGGGTCTTTTTTCCATCTCTTCTTAACTGACTGTAACACTAAAAGGATTTATTTACCTACTCATTATTTTTATTTCCTTCTCCCCCAGATGGCAAACCAAATATTCGATTTAAAAAAATCTTTATATAACAATTTTACTTAACCTCCACAATTAACAGAAAGTTGAGATATCCCTTAGTGCTCTCTTCATTCTTGCAATAACTCACTTGTACAATGAACATAAACTCCGATCTGCATTTCAAGGACAAACCTGAAATAATCATGCTTTTATGTTCTTCATGTTATTGACTTTTAATAGCTATCTTGGTAGCAATTATTTAATACATGACAAAGCATGCTGTTACCTAGTCCTACTTAACTTGGTGAATTCAGAAACATGACTTTAAAGGGCTGTAATACAGTTGGATAAAATGAGTGGAAGAATAATTTCTTCCATGTATGACCCCTATTTTTTGGCTTCTCATCTACAGATGCAATTATAGGAAAAATATATAGTTACACTGTATTTTTGTAGTAATAACAAACTGCCATGCCACACAAAACCCATCCTTCTTTAGCATCTACGTTCCTACAGCAACATGCCAGTTCCACAGGAAACATTACACAGCTAAAACCAACTGCCATTATGATCAGTGGAATACAGCCATGAAGGTGCTATACAAAGTACACTTCAAAAGAGATGATCACAGGTTTTTCATTACCATGTTGGAGACCACTACAATATAATTCACTGTTTGTACAAGACATTCCATTTATTTTTTCCTGGTTATAAGACCAAGAAGACTATTTATAATTACATATTATTCTAAATTTCAAAACTTATTAAGAATTACATTAGATTAACATTAATTGATGTGAAGATTAACATTAAGAATAAAGACTGTACTTCCATTCTTTAACTTTACCCCATCAAAATCTGATTTTGTTTTTTTTTTCCCCAGGTGATTGAGGAGTGGATCACTTTAATCCAACTAGAACTAAACATATTTTATGTATTTGTAAACTAGGTGATTTTAATGTCTGACAATGTGTTTTCTGGAAACTTTGAGCATATTCTAGTCTTTTATAATAAGGAAATGATACAGTAATACCAATTACGACATTGGTGCCAACTTAAAATTATCTATTTCTTTAAGCTCTTTTTTGTTTGTTAGAGAATTAGAGGGTCTCATTCTTCTTTTCCCATTAGACATAGTAACATAATCAAGAGCTAGAGGCACGTCTTTATTGTGGAAGTATTGGCTAACATGAATGAATGGCTAACTCCATTAGCCTTGACATTCATGATGCACTATTGTTGATAATAAGTTAACTCTAAAGTTACTGAGGTTCAAGTTTTCATTAAACCAATTTCCCTCTCTGTGGAAGTATTTAAGATTCATCACACAGGCAAATCATTAATGAAGACAAACTTTTTCTTAGGACTTCTACACTACATAACACCAGTCTCAAATTCCCATTGTTTTTCAATTCTTATATTACACTTTTCTTTAATTGAGAAATGTTGTACTAGAGACTGTTACTATATAAAAGTGAGGATGTGGGGTGCAAACACTGTCTAGAGGCATACCTAAAAAAAAAAAAATCCAAACCAGTACATCTACCTTAGTTCTTTTACCAAATGCTTCTGATTTCATCAAAACACTCTATCATATTTGTTGACTAGATCCAAGCTCCCATAAGCTATGCTAAATGGCATAAATCACAACAGTCTTGATCTGTAGGCAGTGCTAGTACATTTTATTAGACCAGCTTGTGTTTGGGGAAAAAAGGTGGGCTTTCAGATACTCAAGCTTATCTTTAATTATTCTTTCATTTTGTCTGGGATGAAGACCTGAAGACCTTCTTAGACCTGAAGTTAAAAGGGTCATCCCATCAGACATTTTTTAAAACCAACGTAAGTGAAGGTATTTCCTTCATCTTTTGGCACATCCCCAAAAGGCACAGATTTGTTAAGGAACTTCATCAAAACTGTTAAACAATGCCAAGGCAAATAGAACCCAACCAACATGTTCAAGGTTTTGCTGCTTTATATCATACACACACTCACCCAACAATGTGCTGATTTAACCAAAGAGTGGATACAGTACATGTAACATCTACTTTAACTGGGTTTTAAATGTTACCACAGATAAGATCCAGACAAGAAACAGGCCTAAGACCCCTTCAAACTGTTTACACAGGGTTATAAAAGCCCAGAAGGCTCCATTTCTAACTTACCCCAGTTATAACAGCTACACTCATTTAAGGAAAAGAAACAACATCAAAATAAAACTATTTTAATGTCTGTCCATGTCTTTAAACATTTGCATGTGCACACCACTTTCTACTTCTAAAACTTCTGCATACAGATATTACCATGGTATCCAATTTCTTTAAAATACTGAAATATACATTTGTTTTATTTCAATTTCCCTTGTATCATCTCCTTTCCATTTTTATGAAAAGATGCAGCTCTACTTAAAAGACAGATTTTTAAGAGAACTATCAACCATCAAAACTGTACAGGAAATGCAGAAAAACTGAAAAATGCACAGATAAGTGCATGTGCAGGCTGCTATGTGCTGCTTTTGTAATGTTTGACACTAAGCTGTCACAAACTGATTCAAAAAGCTTTCATACCAAGCAGGCAGGTCACATATGATAGAAGTTTTTCATGTCTGCAGTGGTAAATAAGCTCACTTACAGGATGGTGACCTTGGTCAGCTTCTTACTAACTAGATTCACCAAGTTCAGACAACTCAAAACAAATCTCCAGGCACTCTGCTGTCTCACAGAGAGAATCAAAAAGGGCAAACCCACAATCAAAGTGACAACTGAGGTCTTCAGCAGGGGTTTGCAGCAGAGGGCCCCCGCAGAGCCCTGAACAGAAGCCGCAGCAGGCGCTACAGGCATCCCGCAGTCCGGCAGCGTGCGCTGGCAGCGCCTGCGACCAACACACAGTGAGCGGATGAGAGCCCAGAGCCCGAGCGGCACCGGCCCGAAACCAGCCCCACACAGGGCTCCTGAAGGGCTGCACAGGCAGGAGCAGAATTCCTGAGCAGCAGCACACGCACTGTCACACCTGCCACCGCTCCTGCATGGGGCTCCTGCGTGGGGCTCGTAGGCAGCCTCTGCGACCCACCGTCTCTCTTTAGTGAAAAATCACTGCACCCAAAGAACAGACTGACGTGTTGTATGGAGTATGGTTATTTCCAGATAAAAGAGTGACATTTATTAAGACAGGGGAAAACAGAGTTACAAAGCCTAGTCTATGTGATATTTCACCATTTAAAATAAAAAACTGTTATCTCTATTGAACAAGAAAATTAAAATGTTGCCTGAACAGGCAAATCACACTGAACACATGGAAACTTTCATCAAAGCTTATATTCTAAGCTCTCAATACAGTTATAACCTCAGGAGTAAAATGATCCATTTCAAACATACAGATATACTAAGAAATCTGCTAATTTCCAATATCTAAGACTTCCTTAGAATCTGAAGCCTTCATTGCCACTGCAATACTGAGACAACTTAGGTCTAGCTAGACTTATATCATTAGGTGCTAGCTAGACTATGTCCTTATAAAATAGATGCTGTTGAAAGACCCTTTTTTTATTATGGGCCCTGTTTTCCATTCAGTCCTGTTAAAAAAACACGTAATTTACCTTTCACGACTTCTGTGCAAAAAAAAGAGACGTAAACCATACTTAAAACACATCATTCTTCAAAATGCATTCTTAAAAAACACACATTTGACCATATGACAATGTTATTTGCCCACTGCCTGATTGACAACTGTGCTCTGATACAACCTTGTCTAACAAAAACCCCTGTTTAGCACTTCATGCTCAGTCAAAAATCCACTTTGAACCATTTCTAAAACATAACAAATAAAATTTCAGCTAAAGTAGAGAGACTGCAGGATACTAACAAGTAGCTGCCTAAATACTACTTAATGCTACCGGATGGATTTCAGAAGTGTATGTATGTTTTAAAAAAAAGCCAGATTGAGAGATGGCCAACAGATATTTCTGCAATGTTAGGCTATTGTTGCACACTTACTGAATCTCAGTAAATAATACCAATCAAATGACTGAACAGTATATAAAAGAAAACTTACATCTGCTCTGGTGTCCCTCAAGAGGAAAAAAACCCAACACAATCCAATTGCAAATCATGCAGACTAAAGAAAAGTTTTCTGGAAACCTTTTTTCCTATATGAAGTTACATAAACCAAAGTAAAACACATCTACTTCAAACAGAAATCTGCTAGCATGCTAAGACAACTACTCATTACTTTCCACGTATATGTACCTAGTGGCTCTTAAGACCCTGGCTTAACACAAAGGCTGTTTGTTGGACTTGCTTTGTCTTCAGTCAAGCCATAAGTATCACTTGGCATATTCTAATAAATTAATGCGTTCAGCAGCATGAGTTAATAATGTCCACCAACCCCATGCTTTGATTAAAATCTAGAACATATGAAGTTGCATTATACTAAAAAGAAGGAGGAGGGGGAGAGGGATGTCTCATTCAAATGCACCCTGAAATGCTGAATTTTAAACACTGGATTTAAAAACGCCCACACAGGGTGAAATAGCTCATCACATCTCTAAGCTCAGCACCACAAGAAGCGCAGTTTATGAAGTTGAGGAAGGTTGCTTCAGGCTTTGCTTCTGGGAAAGCATGAATGGTAACTCAAATGTGGTGGCAGGTCTGCACTGGCTGTCCTCATCCAGAGTCCCACCCCCATGCTGCAGGCTTTCCTTATCAAGCTCACTGCTGCATCTAGCCTTATTACACTTGGGAAAGACCTCTCCTGAAAGAAACCCATTGCAAAGAAGATGCCTTCTAGTGCCTTTCTGATTTAGAGAGCCTGGGAAGGACGGAATAGAGTAGATCTCACTGTCCATACAGAAGGCAGGCTCATGATCTGTTCAGCATAGTTTAACAACCTACTGTTTCCAAATGAACACAGCAATTGTGTATGCTCAAAGCCTTTTGAGTGAAGTACCACATTAAACTCAAATTATCGAGTCACTGGAGTTGTGGGAATTTCCCTGCCAAACACAATAACTTCTGAGGTCACAACAACTTGACCAGAAGCGAGAGCTTCATGTCAAAAACAAATTAATACCTGTGTTCCCTCTCTCCATCCTTAACTCTTCATAAATCATTGCTTTGATTCAAAAAATGTATAACATTAAGCTTCATAAGGACTTTGTAGGAAAACTTGGTTTGGTTTTTGGAAAATAATAAGCACCTATCTTGGCTCCTCCCTCCCTTAATTAGATTCCTCTTCCATCCTTCCCCTGCCCAACTTCTTTCCTTTCCTCCTCCAACTCTGCATGCCATTATTATTTACCTTCCACCATTCTGATACACATATGTATGCAGTTACTCATATGTCTTCATTTCCTGACATCTAGATCTACTGCTCTGCTGCCTCATTGCTGTCTCTTAGACTTCCTCTCTTCTTTAAGTTTCTCTGGACAGGTCTGCATCTGGATCTGCATCAGAGCTCTGGATACTCTGCATCAGAACACAGCAGATAGACTGCCTTCTTTTTTACTCATTTACAATTGCTTTTTCATGTTTCCAAGGTGTTTTTCTCCACTGCTCATAACAAATGGGTGCAAACCAGTTACAATTCTCTTTGCTAGTGGCCTACCAACCAGAATTTTGGAAGTACTGTGACACTGCTGGCATCAATAATTCAAAATATTATTAAAATTTCTTTGAGCTAAAAATTTTTTATTCCCAGTGTTCACTGAAATATATCCAGTCCCTTTGAAAACTCTTTAGAACTGAAACAGTGTTTAAAAACTGCTTTTTAGGAGTGACACTCCAACTATTTCATAATTCCTTTGGTTTTTTGTAGTGTAAGTTATAGAGCTGAGTAAGATTTCTTCAGGGACAATATGGATTAATAATAGATGTGGAGGAAAAGCAGAACTGGTGAGTGCACTCACAACCTCCTAAGTCTCACTGGATGTGAAAGTGTTTCTAACCAGCATATTCTGGAATGCTGACATGACCACATATACTACAGACTCGTTTGAAAAAGGAGTTTTTAAAGCTTTTATACTGCTGCTACCAAAATGTCTATTAATTTTAAGCATTTCCTACACAAATTCAGCTCCAAAAGCTCACAAGATGTGATCCACAGCACAAGTGGAGTTTTCAGCTGGAACAATTAACAAAAGAGTTCTTAACTGTGCTGGGTGAATTGTTGAGGCATGGCAGACTGGGAGGTTTCCTACCTTGTGTTAGGACTGCCTAGTACTTTAGAGACCGACAGGAGCAGCACTAACCTTCACAGGCAGATGTGTTACCCAGGGCAAAGGAATACTTAACTTCATTAGCTTTCTAGTACATATACTGAAATATGCAGTATTCTACATGTCAAATAAGCCTGAGCCCAAATATGCTCCTGTGCAGGATGAGGGACACGTCCATCATGTTTCTTGATTCTATCCTGCTTCAAGCCCTTCCAGCCTTTTTGTTCTGTCAACATACACAATATTCTAGAGCAAAGTACCAGATCTGGACAAACTTTGCATTACAACCAAGTGTGGTGCTCCAGAAATATTCACATCTTGTCTCTTAAGAAGAATCAAGAAGAATGCGGCTTTTTGGGAGGCATGAGAAAAAAATGAAAAATATTTTCTCTTTCCTACAGTTTAAACTCAGCTTGACAGCCAGAAGTTTTGCTTCTCTTCCTTTGAAGGACACAATCTATTCTTTTTCTCTGGCCACTTTCCTTCAGTTAATTCAGTTAGTGTCCTGACTGAAAACAGACCAGAACACTCAATGAGGAAGACAAGGCAGATGAAGTAAAAATACAGGGTGTGTTTTCAGGTTTAAAAAAACAAACAAGGCTAGCAATTAGATTACAAAATCCAAGATACTACATAAGGAATAGCAAAATTAAAGTGAATTGAAATATCTGAAAAGTGTACAAGTGTACAAGTTTGCCTTATTTCTTTCTACTAAAACTTTCTGGTTGCTACAGAAAACTAAGCCGGTGAATTAATTCAGGAGATTTATTACTCACAATACAAAATAAATACAGTTTGTCTCTTTCTGCATAAGACCATTATAAAAACTGCCTAGAAGTTATATTATTACACTGTATATATATATGTGCCTGAATACAAATATGCACCTTCAAGTAAATTCAAACCCAGCAACTCTTCAGCAGTAACCAGTGGCTTATGAGGTTAATATGACGCAAGTTAAAGCAAAGCAAGTAGTTAAGTAATGTCACAAAGCTAATTTTCAATAGCTTTGTATCTTTCCCATCTTCCTGTAAGCTGTGTCAATAACCTCGGTAGAAATTCATTAAATCAGAAGAGGCAACTTCTCAGAAAAATGCCTCTTTGCCCAAAAATTATACAAAGAAGCTCCAGAAGTTAGGTTCAAATAAATTTTGTATACCATTTTGAAAGAATGTCTATGCAATCCTCAGTCACTGAACTTATTACTATACTCTTCTGGCTTAATATAATTATATGTATTGATCAAGCATATATATATATATATATGCATATACATATATATACATATATTCCTAATTTAAATGCAATTACACTCATTTAAACAAGTAACTGGGCTAATTATATAACGTTTTTGTAATGCAGTCTTCCAGAAGTAGTCATAAGGGGTTAACATGACTTGTAGTAGTAACACAATTATTTTTAAGCTATCAGTAAATAATTTTTTCCCATAAATAGTGAGCTCTTCTTTGTGTTAATTTAGATACTTCAAGTGACTGTTGCCAGTTTCTGATTGTGCATCTTCTAAAACATTGGGATAATAGAATAAATAAAGTATATATTGATACCTCCTGAAAGGAAACAGCTTGATAAGAATACTACTTATAGTTTATAGTTCTGTCATGTAGCCCCATAGGGTACCTTACTGAAAAGCTGAAGAAGCTGTCAGAAGGCTTGTACATGTGCGCATGCAGATGTGTTTACACAAATATAAAACATATCTGTCAGAGAACTGTAAAGCAAAATAAATTTCAAAACCAGAAAATCACTTTATAAAAACAAATATTCCCTTATGGGCATATTCCAATACACCAGACATACTTTAATCATTGCACGGTAAAACCTGTGCTTCGCTCAGACTGAGTAACAGAAAACTTAGAGCTGCAAACATTTGCAGAATGAGACAAGCTACTCAGAGCATATATCCAAGTTCTCACATTCAAAAGGAGAACATTACAATGCCAGATGTACACAGTTGACTGTATTTAACCTTAGCTATTAGGTGACTTGTGAAATTGTGTGTGCCAATAGGACTATCTTGTGTTTCTGTGCTTTGAAAGAATGCAAGTTATACAATATGACAACACTATTTAATTATCTATATTCTAATCAGATATGCCTTTAAGGATAATGACATTACTACTGCATATAAAAATATTGTATGATGGGAGTTTCAGGCAACTAACACAACTGAGCTGGATATTAAAATCAGACATTAGAATTTAAAGCTAAATCTGAAGATACCATTAATTTTCTCCTCAATCACTTAGTAATTTGACATAATTATATTCATTTATTAAACAGAAAAAAAAAACCAACTATTTTTATTACAGAATAATTTTAGAAGAAGAAAGGAAATGTTTGTCATAATTGTCACAATTAATATTGTAAATAAATGTCACAATTAATTTTGTATAGGAGAGTGAACAGGGCAGGCACTACCTCTGAAACAACAGTTTGGGGTCTTTTTTCAGAGATTCAATTTCTTAAAATTCAGAGGCCTGCATTTTGTTTCAGGCACATGAACAGATCTTGGATTCTTAAGATACAGTCTTTTCAAAGTGCACTAAGGAGAACCATATAAGGATATTCACGTAACAGAAAAGGGAACACAGGAAGTATGAAGTTGTGATTTTGGAAAGAAATGTTAGAGAATCTAATAGAAGCTTGGGAAAGAAGCTTGTCTTTTATCTTAATAACTTCTATTTGCTTCTGGAGCATGAGTCACACTCTTCAATTATTTTCAGTTGATTGTATAATTTTTACTGAGGTTTGGTTGGTCTTTATTAATCTTGGGTTTTTTTTAATATGAATATCAGCTTACCTTCTGGTGAAGTACCTGGCTTTTGAGAAAACACAGAGCTTATTTTACTCTTCTTGCTGCTGCTGCTGTTGACAGACAAGGTGGACTGAATTTTTCTGTGCATTTTTTCTGAAACAGGAGACGAAAGCTTTCTGTTGTCTGCAGGCATATGCTTGACCCCATTGTGAATTCCACTTCCATTACTCAGACCCACATGGCCATTTTGGATTTTGCCACTTTCTTCCTCACTCCTTTCCAGTGCTGAAGCATTTGGCTGAGGCAAACGTTGAGGCTGTGCTTAAGTACAAGAAAGAAAGGGTTAATTTAAATTTGAATTGATAACTGAACACTTTAGGCTAGACTGGGAATGCAACTTTCCTTGCTCTTACTGATATCTAAAGACAGACTGACAAATTAACCTTCCCCCATCAAGAAAACAAAGCAAAAAATATCCCCAGATTAAAATAATGATTAGGTATTCATAAAGCACCTCATGTCTGCATGAGGCCTAGAGTCCCCATTTGGCAATATCCAGGTAATTAACAAGTTTGAGTTTAAATTAATAAAGATCATGGATTACTGAGAAGTACAAAACCAATCAAAATCCAGTTTGGTGGAGGAGGTAACCAGAAGGAACAAGCATTCAAACACCACAGAGCTATGGTAAACCAGAGTCACTCCCTCCATATTCTTCAACTCAGAATTATAATTTTAGAAATGGCTGTAATGGGCCAGTTAGGGATTTAATGGAAACACTAAAATGGTCAAAGAAAAAAAAAAAAAACTGTCAAGGCAAGAATCTGCAATAACCTGACTAAGAGAGTACATGTTATAAACTCACTCTAATGACCAAGATGAAACTTGGCCATTTTGTGTTGAGCTACTGTATCATGAAGGAGAATATTTGTAACAACATGGAAAAGGGATTTCCTATGTATTCTTTAGGCTGTAACTGAAGAAAAGATGCAAGATTTTTTAATGCAAAGCTTCGTAATAAAAAAGTGGTTTTGATTTAACAATTCTTATCTAAAAAAAAAAGCAGATTTCGTGGGGGAAAACTAATTAAATTGTAAACACAGCAACACAGTAAGATTTCACAATCAAAAAGCATCAGCCCAATCACCTCTCCTAATCAAAACACTGCATCATGCTTGGACATAAAGAGGTTTTCAGACAGTCTAATCTTCACCTATTTAAAAATGTTATGTCAAAGTCCAGATTCTATTAGATACCCCATGGATGAGAAATTAGCGCCAGCAGTAAGGAAAAACTGTGCTGCAGTTTTATGAACCTCTTTTCAGATGGTTCATATCCATTTTCTAATGATTTCACAGTATCAAGGTAAAAATACATATAGGTAATTAGAGGTAGCTTGTTCTAAAAGAAACAACTCCACTGATCATTTCAGGTAGAAATTAACAAATTTCCCAATAAATGCTACTGGGACAAACAGACCAACATGGTCTCTTAAAAGGACTTAGTTCTAAATTTGCCTAACATACCTCCAGTGCTTTCCTTTTATCCAGAACACTGACACCATTCTCAGAGTGCTTTCTCCACTATCATAAACTTTTCCAGATTAAACTTCACACATATCTTAAACTTTATGTTCTGGTCACACTCACAGGCAACAAAGAATTCTTTTTCATAATAGTTTAAATATGAACTGGTTCATGCTTTTCTTGCTGCTTGATATTTTAGTCACTGCCACTAACGTTTTCAGAAGATAGCTTTGACTGCCCACATTTATCTAGATCAGAGTAACCCTGCTTGAACCTATTATCACCAAAGTGATAATTTTCTGTTGCAGGAAAGAAAGGGTGGGCAGGGGGAAACATTCATGTTATAGACTTGCCAGAGATGTTACAGGGAATACAAATATCAAAGATCATTCCCTTCCATTACCAGTAGTAACTGCTCAGAAACCTCCAAGCCAACAAGACAGGAGCACACTATCTGAGACCTGAAGAAGTAACTGTTGCCCAAAGGCTTTTTCATTGACAATGCTGAAACTGCTTCTCCTTCAATTTTGCATTAGTGTTTGTAAAATCTATTATCAGAAGCATAAGCAAGGCACTTTCTTCACTTTGGAATTCAATTTGTGCTATTGATGCCTTGAGAGGCTACCTAGATCAGAGCCCAGACAGTGTTAAAGGAATAAAGCAGGTATTTATTAAAGGCCTTCAAAGGATGCACCTTGGGCAGTACAAGAGCCCGGCCATGGCTCCACCCAAGATGGATGATGGGTCACAGGTTTTCACACTTTTAGAAGTTTTGGTCCATTTACATATTGGGGTTAACTGTCCAATTACAGCTTCAGGTAATGAACTCCCATCCTCCCAGACTGCTCTCCTCAATTCGCTGTTGTTTGTACTTTTTAGGCCTGAAGCTCCACCAGTGTTTTGTCTAACTAAACTGTGAGGAAAACTTGCTAACCCTTTATATGAAGTTCAGAGTTATATACGAATGCAGTACAGAATCTGGAAAATGTGAAAGCTAAAACTTAAGGCATAACTATATATTTGGTTAACATTTCCAAACTCTCAAAAAGGTCCCAAAATAAATTTTTAGGGAATTTTCTATTTGAATAAGTATTATTAAAAGTATACTACCAGGAACCCTTAGTGTAGATTCTCTTTCCATGTATGTTCAAAACAGTTAAAAATCTTTGCCAATATCATAAATGAAAATTTACTCTGTAAAATTCAATGCTTATGTCCACTGCACCCTACAGTTTTATCTTCATTATCCCACTTAAATGCAAATTTTGTAACTAAGGAACAGTGTTTTTCACATTTCATGCAATGTTTCCTCACCCTGTATTGCCTATGATTCCCTGCTGTGGAGTAGTGTAGTTGTACCAACAAACTAGAATTGCTGGAGAGCAGTTAACCTTCCTCAATAAACACAAGCAATAGACTTTTCTAAAAGTTCTCTATGTCTGAAATGTCAGTTTATAAAACTGGCATCTATGACCTTTTCTAAGCCAGTTAAATTGGTGGTGGCAGCTTATAAATTGTTTGTATATTTTTGGGGCTTTGCTACAATACAGTAACTTGACAAAATATCTAAAATTCAATCTTTAAAATGAGGTGTGTTTCTGTCAAACAGTGGATAAATAGAAAGTCTTGGAAATCTTAACAGTTATAGGTTTTTGCGTTTATTATTATTTTTACTAAGGGATTAGGGACTTTTCTATTTTTTTTTTTAAATTTTAATATTTTATTAAGTAATCCTGTTCCCAAAGTACTCTTACTCGAGTCTTTTAGCATTAACATCTAACTTTTTAGCTGACTGGCTTTACAGTATTCACGTGTGATACGCAGGTCAAATCAAAATGGAATAAAACCCCAAATGGATTAGTTATCTCAATTTAAATTTATTTTAACTTTATTGATAATTTTACACTAGGGAGACTTGAATCTTACGGTTAAAACACACTTGAAACCAATTAGGAACCATATGACCGCATTCTAGCATAAAGAACAAAAGCAATTGACAATTCCGAGATTAAACCACAACCATTCAGATTAGAACAGAAGTATTTTTACCTTATTTTTTAAAGGTTGTGTATATCTTAAAAAAAAAAAAAAAAAAAAGAAAAGGTGTAATATGGAGAACGACACAATGCTTCTTAAAACACAGTGATACCCAGGGACTCTCACTCTCTCTTTAATGATCCACTGCTCTCATTCAGCTGTCTTTCTTTTTTCAAATCTTTACATATGTGACAGCTCTCAAAAGTAGACCATAGACCATCTGGCATTTTCCGAGGTGTAACTTGTGCAAATTCAGCTCTACTGGGAACACAATGCTATCTTCTGCCTGCGTTATAAAAGATACAATAGAATGTAGAACTTATGAGTTGTTTTGAATTATTCATTTTTTGCCTGTATATTCAAGAAATTTTACAAACTCTGCATTTTGTACTACATAATCACATGCGTTAAAGGTACAAAGAAACTTTTTGACACCTCTTTTCTACAGAAAGATGGCATTTTGTTTGATATGTGAACATTCAGCGCCTGTTATATCATTCTAAACAGGCCGTGTGCTGCTACAAAAGATCCCATTTTACACTCTATGTATGAGCAAAAATGTTATTCTTGATATTCACTAACTAATGCAATACACATCAAAATTTCAAATGTGTGTGGATGAACATTCAGCATCATCAAATCAGGATGGTACTGGTCACTTACTATACGTTAAAGATTTAAGAAAAAAATCATTCCTCAGACAACATAGAAAAATTGTCATTTCAAACATCTACAATGAGTAGTTTTAAAATGTCCTAAGAAATGCCATGCTTTTCAGGTTAATATGTTTTTAATCTTTAGCAAAACCAGTAGATTTAAGTCAATATTTTATACAGTGCTAACACTAGTGGATTTTCAATAAGAATGATAAATATTAGATTAATGATTCAATAGACTGAATCTTTTTTGATAGAAAACTAGCAGATAATATAGGTAGTAATAACTGCACATGAATCTGCTGCCTTGGAAAAGCAATAAAAAGGCAATATATTGCTATAGCATATAATCTATTAGCATGTTTCACACTTCCTTGCAAAGTGGGCCTTAATACAGTAACTTCGGCTGTTATTTAACTGACTTTGCACAATAATTTAATTGTAAGGTTACTATCTGGTGAATTCAAGTAGTAAACATTTACTATGGTTTTTGATGGTTTTGAAGTAATTATGCACATTCTCTTTCAGACTGCAAAACCCTTAGCACACTTTAAACAAACATGCACACATATATGCACCCTGACCACACACAGTTTTTACACCTTGCAAAGTCTCAGCTGTTCTTAAAAGAAAAATTCTGATGCATGCATTTAACAGAAAAATATATGTCAACAGAGGAAAACTCTCAACCAAAAGAGGACCAAAAGAAGACAGTCTAAGCTATCATTAGGGATTTTAGACAAAACACAAAAACAAACATACACTGAATGTAGACTCCTCTGAGTCAAAGTGAATCAAAAGAAAACATCAGGTGGGAGAGAAGAATTGAGACAGTTAATTAGTAGCCTAATCACATCAAAAGCAATTCCAAGGCAGCTGATACAGACACCCGTGGAGTTTGCTAGTCTGGCCAATGAAAGCAATGGAAAAAAAACTTTCCATTTACAGCCTGGGTTATCTGACTACACACCCAGAGAGGGAAGAACAATTTTTTTCTTCATGTATGACACAATAGTTTATGATGACAAATCAGGCCACAGTATTTTTACAGGTGGATGTGGGAAGAATAAAATGCACAAGTTCTGGTTGTAAAAACTGTGATGGTATTTTCAAATACTGAGAATATACAACATATTGTTTCACTTGACAGTATTCCTAACACTTCTCTCTTCCCAAAACAGTTGCAACTACACAAAGAAGATGAGCTTCTTTGGAAATACAGAGATTCTGATTGATTTCACTAACACTGAATGTCAAGATCTACACATTAATTTGGGCTGGAGAAACTGTTTGATCTCAGTGGATATTGCTCCTCCTCCCTCTGCATGGATCACATGGACAGACCATATGTAAGGGAGGTAAGAATGAGACCTCTGGTTTTTATCAGTGCTTCTTCATAACACTGATTAAGCTTAAGGGGGAAAACAAAGCAGATGACAGTCAAGAATTGCACAGTAAAACCAGGGACTGCCTGAATTCTAGAGTAAAATTAAGGTGATTCTAAATTACTTCAGGAGAAAACATAAATTCATTAGATATAAAAGGCAACATTTCCCATTGACTGTAAGCAAAAAAATCTTAACTTTTCAAAAATATTATATACTGTATGTCTTATATGCTCAATAAGCATAAAACTTTAGTGAAACTGGGAAAACTCAAGTATCTCAATCCTTCTCCATCCCCACTTTCTAACTAAATCCTGAGTAGTCTCTAACATGATCTTCAAACTACATCAATAGTTTTTTCTGTCTAGCTATCCAGAATATTAACATTCAGATTACAAGACGTACCTCTGAGTCAACCTGTGAAGTGGCTTTTGTCAGCAATTATTTTTGAATATTTTCTGGGACATAAATAGCATATACTGCAGCTACCATATCACAGAAGGCATACATTAACTAAATAACAAGGTACCATCAAGGCACCATCTATCTTTTAAAATCATTTTTTTACACTGAATTTTTTATACCATGCTGACTTTACAAGGAAAACAAAGTATCAACTAACAGCATCAACCACCTTTTTAGAATTCCTTCTTGTAAGACATGAGGACATCTTCAAAATGAATACAATATATTATTATGAAACAGGATGTCCTTTGTAATGAAAATACTGTAGTAAAATTGCTGGTACGAGTTTTACAGGACACACACTGAGAACACTTTGTTAGAATACATCTGAGAGCACATCCAGGGAACACCTGGTATAACAGAAACAAAGCTGGCAGGGGACAAAGGGAAAAGGCATTTTATCCTGTCAGCTTTCACTTGGTGAAGGGTGGACAAGAATGGCAAACGTGTGCATGTGTGTTTATGGGTTGAGAAGCAACACAAGTGCACAAGACAGTGCCCAAAGTACTCTTACATTTGTGCAAAGACACCTGCAGTGCCTTCCTTCGGAAGCACTGCAGGACTTTACACATTGTTTGAAGGGTTGCAGGAATTGTATAAAGATGTCTTTGACATACTCAGAGAGATGCAGTTACCACAGGGAAGCATGAAAAGGGCTGGTAGCCAGGGTTTACAAAGTTGATAAGCATTCCAACTGAAAATATGGAGTGAATTTCTCTATTTACAAATGCTACATCCTTCCTGATGTGATTTTGCAAAATGAACAAATGCCCATGGATTTTCTTTAATGACTGCAACAGCAAATTTTAAATCTTTGCTAAACTGAGTAAATCCCCTAACATTTTCAGTTACCTATCTTGTAACAATTATCTCAGAATCAAAATACCCTTTGGTGTCTAATTACCATTAGATTGTCAGTAAATTATTCTCCTTTATCAAACACACATCTTGCCGTCATTAGCAATATTTTTCTGAGACTGCAAGTATTGTCACCTATGATAAACTTTGCAGATGATCTGTGGATTTTTGTTAGATCACAATATAATTTTAAATAAAGAGAATTCACATAATTCAGTGATTGTTAAACTACACATACATAAAGCTGAATATAGTTCTTACAGTAGCATAGTTTGTCACTTCTTGAGAACAAACAACAGGAAAACTCACCACAAAATACCAAGACCAAAACACAAACCAGGGTATTATAGGTAACAGACACCCATATACCTGGGGAATAAATCCCTACATAATGTTGCATTCAAAAGTGGGTAATTTTACTGCAAAATTTCCACTTGTAACATTTCTGTATCTGTTTTTCTTCTCATGCATTCTGCTAGGACTGGAAAAGAATTGTACTGTATTTGCTCTCATGTTTCATAGCATTACAATTATGTACAGCAGTGGTAACAGTTGCAGATGTGGAATGGCAGGTTTACTCGTGGTCACCATTCCAACACTCCTAGGGCATATTTATGGAGTTTAATAGATTCATTAGTTACTACTGCAGCTAGTTTGTTATTCGGTTGTTTGTTGCTGCAGCTAGTTTGTGGGTTGCGTTTTTGTGGGGTTTTCTTTCCTTAATTTAAGATTTTTTTCCTTATTTAAGGTGAGATATTTAGTTATTTTGTCCTGTGTTTTCTACAAAGGTAATTTATTAAGAGCCATCTTCACCTACTTGGGTTTATTTTTCTGTTTGATTGGTTGTTTTTACATCTTCCTTTATAAAACACAGTGGCTTGTAAAACATTGGATCTGAGAAGTGAATAATCAATGCATTAAGAAAATTAGCTTTCTGCTAATTCTTAAAGTAATAAAATAGATCTATTTCTTCAACACAAATAATCAGCAATTTTCTAAATGTGAAGACAGGCCTTGAAATGATGAATGGCACTAGGAGTGTAACACAATCCATCTCACCGAGGAACAGAATGCTTTGCTTCTGGAGCCCCAATTTTAAAAGAAAGTTTATCAACCACTAAAGGTAATCCAAGCTGTTGGCGTGACATTGCAGCAGTTATGCTATTCGTACCTGCTACAACATATAGTGAAGACACACTGCATAAAGACACACTGGTGTCCCATGGAATTTGACACATTAAGTTTCAAATATTTGAAATAGTTTTGATGTCCCTCACTATTGTGTTACTTGTTCCCAAATAAAGTAAAAAACATCAAAGAGAAGCTACAAACAACAGGATATTGTTTGCCAGGTATTGCCTCATAAGTGGCACAGCAGGATGCACCAGACAGGAGAGATAACCTCAGTGTCATTAACAGCCGTAACCTAAGCAAGTGCACAAACAGGTCCTCTTGCCTCCAGCACCTTCTGCTCCCTTCCTCAAAACCCCAGCAACCACTGACAAACTAGACTCTGTTTCACCACAGGAAAAAATGTGGGATGGTGAGGCAACAGCTTCTCAGCCAAGCCCATTCATCATTCACCTCTGAGTGAGACGATATTCTGAGGTTTATTTTCCACTGACCATATATACTGAATATCCACAGGTCAATATTACAGTGGGTCAGCTAAACTCATACAGAACAAATGCATATAAACTGGCTGTACTTGGCTTTTAAAAGAACTTGAAAGGAAATGCCTGGAATGAGCAATTCCCTTAACGCTCACTGCTCCCTTGATTTCTAGTCTTCAACTCCTGTAAGTGACAGAATTCCAGAAGATTTTAGAAAGTGTTCCACCTCAAGTGTGACCACCTGCTCTCAGTGCACTAACTTCTGTAATCTCTATAATTTTAATACCCAGTGCTACTATTAAAAAAAAGTAACTAATTGCAGAAATCAAAAATAGGACTGAAAACATAGCAACAGCAATAAAGAGAGAATTATATAAAAAGGTGGCAGGAGTACACATACAGTACTATATATTGTATTTGAGTATAAATATAGTAATATGTAAATTGATAACAGAGGTTTTGATTCCATTGCTGCACTTATTTTCTCTCTGCTATTCCTTCTTGCAACCTACAGCTCATGCTAACTTTGGTATTGGCTGATACAAAGTACGAGAAAACCAAGAAAGAAAGAAAAAAAACACAGCTGCAAGAAAAATGTAACAGGGGAAGCAAATGGACAGTAACTACAAATAACAGGCTAAAACTTGGGATTTTACATTATTAAAACAATAGCAGGGCAAAAACATCAAAAGAAAAAAGAGCCGATAGGAACCACCCCGAAGAAGAGAACACTGGAAGGGAAGAAGACAAAGAGAAAAAATACATAGTGAGGTGAGCCACTTCACTTCTGTGAGGGCAGAAAAGAGTATGGAAGAAGAAACAAAAAAAATTCACAAGCAAAATCCCAGTAGATCAGAAGTATTTTACAAGTAAGAAAAGGATTAAATGATAAATCATTCGTTGATAAGCAGTGAAATATAATAAAGATAAACACTTCATACTTATACAGTGATTAGGTGCTAAAGCAATAACTCTACATCTGCTTGAGGTCAGAGAGGATCCTGGAGCCAAGGCCAAAAATCAGCCACATTCAGCAATAGCAGCATAATGGAAAATGGAAATTCTGTGTCAGAAAGCAGGGTGAGGACTTGGGGTCCACAACAATAACTCTTCATGACCCATCTTTTCATAACTGCAGACTTTATAGTTAACAGTGTGATTGTCAGTAGGAGAAAGAAGATGTGGAAATAGAGCAGCAAATGTCCATCTATTTCCTGATCCTGAAAAAAGCAAAGTGTGAGGAGAAAGAGAAGCAGCACCTATCTGCACAGACAACATGCTGAGAAGATTTAGTCTCATTTATGGATGTTCTTCAACTGCAAGAACTCCCTTACAGCAAACAGGGTCTAGCAGATGGATAAAGGATACCCCTCCCCAGTTCACCTGACTCCTATGCCCATGGGCTGGATGAGCGGAGCTTCCCCATCCCAAAGCACTCCAGGGACTCCAGGTCACCAAAGGATTTTGAATCACACACAGGACGTCCAGGCAGAGCTACTGTTGCCAATGCTATCTCATGGGCTGCTGTATGCCACTAATATACCAGCTTGGTATCAGGATGCTAAGAAATGACAGCTCTTTTTCCACCTTTGAACTAACTCTTTGGTGTACCTTGAAGTGATAAGGCTCCATCTAACCCAAAATATATTTATGCAAGCTGTACAAGATTCTTGAGAATATACTTTGAAAAGTGTTCTTATCAGAGTCCTTGAATAACCTAAATTCTCTTTTTTTCTTCCCTAGATTCAAAGCCACAAGCAACCATGGACTAAAAGGCTGAAACTCTGTATCAGAGCTCACTGTCTTTTCCCTTTCTCACCCCACCCCACAGGCAGTTTAACTTTGACTCAAAACGGTTGTTTCATATGCTAGGGAAAAAGGCAGTGGAGTCTTTCTGAATATAAACCTTTTTCAACTGAGAGATTTGTGTGTTAAATTCAAAACTGAATGCACTCAACATGCAATCATTGTAACCAATACTAAGGAAAAAAAAAGCAAATATCTTTTACTTAACCGCTTATTTATCACATTTTACCAAAACGATCTAGCAAGACCTCTTTCTGACTTGGCTGGAAAAACCCACACATCCTGGCCAAGTTTTCATAATGACCTCGATGAATTCAATGCAGTAATAAAAATAAAAGCTAAATAAGCTTTTGCCAGTTGCTCACAGATCCATCCCTTAGAGCAGAGCAAAAGTCAGACTGCGGACCGTGCCTGGTGAAGACCGAACTTCCTGTAAAAACCGTGCACTTGGTTTCCTGAAAGGAAGCAAAGCATAAGCTGCTCAAACAATACACAAGAAAGCTCTGATATCTGAGCCACACATTTACAAATCTGTCCTGTTAGAAAAATACAGTGTCACATCAGTGACCAACAGCGACAAGCACAAAAATTCAGAGAAACAAACACATTAACTCAATGGGAAAGCATCAATTAGCTGAAGAAATAGATAAATTGTTTTAATGGGATGAAATTACTTGTAAAACATTTTTCTTTCATTCCACAACTGAGCTAAAATTCTGATTCTCCACTCTGTTCATGAAACAAGATATAATTCCCTATGAAATTGTTGTGCCCAAATGATATTAACAGTAAAATACTAGTTTTTATCTCTAACATGCAGATAGAGATTATTCTCATTCCAGCATGTTTAAAAGCATTCAACATTACCTATGGAATTATTTTCATTCTCTATTAAAAATAGTTCTTTCAATTAACAAAACTATGAATTTGACCCACTGAAGTTTATTTGGTTCATCTTTTGGTTAAAAATATTTTTAGGTAGCATTTAAATTTGAAATAGCTCTATGCTTGGAATCAGTGCTTCTTGCAACATAGTTTTTTTTTTTTAACTTTTTGTTTTGTCTTACTTAGAAGACATACTTCTCTTTATTCACAGAAAAAAAATCCTTCTGGACACTAATATAATTACTTTCTTTTTAATGGAGTGCAGATACAGCAATAAAATCTGTGCTGTGTCAGTATTTTTCACAATACTGAAAAATGTCCATTTATAAATTTTCAAAACATTTTGTTACGAGTTTTTACAATAAGCTGAAGGCTTTCAAGAAAAGAAACAGCATTTTAAGTGAAATCATTAGAATTTAGCTACTTTTTTTTTTGTCCTTTTACAGTTTAAGAGCTTTAAAAAGTCATAGCTGAGATAACAAGCTTCTCTTACCCACAACTAATCCAACCTACAGCACAGCAAGTACCTCAAACACAACCAACCTTCCCTTGCTGCCCACACAAGCCCTCAGCCACACAAAAGCATTCAGGGCATCATCAGCAACAGCAGCACCTGAGCAGGCTGGTACAGGTGAGCCAAACTGCTGCCTCCATCCCCTGTGCTGTGCAGCTTTGCCCTGCCTGGCAAACACTGCAGCCCCACTTCTTGCATTTCTTGGCCCCAAACAAAAACACTTAGGAAACCACTCAAACAACGGCTATTGGGACAGAACTACACTGTTCTTAATACTACCATACCCACTCTTCTGAAGAGTCCTGGCAATCTGCCATTTTATCTGCCATTTGGAATTAATTCCAGCACCCTTTTCTTTCCTGTTCCTTCAGTATAACTGGCTACGTTTTACTGTGCCGCAACGTTTTCTGAGGCTGCTAGAACTAACAACTCACAATGGAATATTTCTGTACTACCTTTTATTTAATTAACATTATGATAATTTAGCCAAAATACCCTGTTTCTGTGCAGTAGAGAAGCCAAACTACTCAAAAATCACTAAAATTTTATTTTTAAATACATCCTTTTTATTGGCTTCCCCAATCTGCAGTCTTTAACTTCCTGCCTTTGTCAGTAGCTACAAACTAAGACCAGGTTAATTTTTTTTTATTTTATGAAAATTTAAATCTCAGATAATCACATGGCTTTAGAAGCTGAATTTCATAGTGTGTTGTAAAATTTAACAGCTGGGGGTTTTGCCTGGATTGCACAGTATCTTTACAAAATGTTAAATTCACTGTTAGTTCTCCAATAGTCAGATTACTCATGCTAACAAGAAAGTTCATTGTTGCTTAAAAACCACCTTAAATGTTGATGTTAACACATAAATGCTGAAACAAGCTTTTGTACTGAAGCACTTTAAAGCACTTCCAGTCCAACTTCACTGTCATTGCTTACAGATGTGTCATTTTAGACGAGAAAGAAGTGGGGCAACAAAGGACTGTTCAAGCAAGCAAACAGACAAACAAACAAGAAAAATAGGAAAAGGGCACTAGAGAAAATTATGCAAACAGAAAAGAGAAAAATGGCTTGGCATCAGAATTATTATAGGGACGGGTCAGTCCTTTCTTTATCCTTTTACTTTACAAGGCAAATATGGGAAAGAGGATACAGAATAATTTATTAATCATAGGAACAAAACTTCAGCATTCTTCCAGATTTGACTCCACTGATACACACCCTTTACTTTCATCCAAAATTACCCTAAATTCTAAAGAGCTTTTTTAAAAATCATTACTTTGAAATGACATTCCATTATAGCCATCGTGAAATGAACTTCTATCTCTAAGTTTTGAAACTAAAGTGTATTTTCTATCAAAATCTTCCCTGTGCTATCAAGCAAGTCTTCTCTCCTTTTCCATAAGGATCCACTTAAAAAAATTCAACAAAATATTAATAATGAGACCTGAACTTCTTGTCCTATTCCAGCTATCATAGCAGAATCCCTAGTGTGGATGCTGATTTGATAACGAACAAAAGCTTTTCCCAGGTTCTCTTGTTCAAGGAGGGAGCATAGCACAGCAAATGGGATCTTCCTGCTCTTCTGAAAATGCTAAAGTAGCAGATGTTCTGTAATAACACAAACAGTCAAAACCAAATAGTGATTTACTTAAAATTGAGTCTGTCAACTAAATTGTAAGAAAAAGATTTCTCAGTATTCCCAACACTATGCTGCAAATGGGAATCAGAAAATCAAGTGGACCAAGATGTATATCAAGTAACAGTCAAAGGAGTGGAACAAGAAGAGGAACAGATAAAAAACAGATACCTTTTACCAGAATTCCTCCTTTAAAAAGTGTTGTGAGTTGGTTTTTTCCCTTCCATATTTCCAAAGTTAAACACTGTCTTATTTGTTGTAAATAAAAAACTCACACTAGTTGCAAGTTTCCAGGATTTGATCCAGCACAGAACGGCTTACAGAAGGGCTGTACAGAAGACTCTCACGAAGCATGGGGATCTTTACAGCTACTTCAGCTGCCTTAATGTCCCCTGTCAGTTACTTCACAGCATGATTAGCTACAGTCCCACTGAATGATCTATTGCTCTATAAAAATATTTACCAATACTGATTTTACATTATGACAGTGACACATCACTAAAAAGTCATCACACAGTAAAAAGAATATAACTACTGAAGTAGGGAAATACTTCACAAAGTCATTGTTACAAAGTGAGCTGCTAAATAGTAAACAAGACGGTGTAATTTGACAAAATCACCTATAAGAAAACTACATGTACACTATCCAAAGTTAGCTCTGTGTCCCGCCTTACCATCCAAATATTTTTTCTGCATCACCTCTGGGAAAAACTGAGGTTGATCCCTCAGACAAGTTTTTCCAGGCAGGTTAATCCCAAATCTTCTCACCAAAACTTATTTTCTTTCATTTTCAAATTCAAGCAAAAAGAGTATTGGCCACTGATCTCCTGTATTCCTGAACTGTACAGACCTAAAAGATGTTCCATTCTGGTTTGACACTGTTCTTACTGCCAGTTCTGGTCAGCATAATATTTCATTCCTCTTCTGTCAAAATGTGAATTTTATTTCAACTTGCAACTTACGGAATACAGTCAAAATATGCACCTGTCCTATTGAAGAAAGGAGGCTGGGAAAGGCAGATGCCTTTAACTGGCTAAGAGGTTTTATTTTTGAATATGTACTTCCAAGTTACCTGCACCTGAAGACAGGCTTGCCCCTGATCTGCCACAGAACGGGCAAATAGTTCATGCTGTCTCTCAGTAGCAAAAACTTGCCCTGAAGGTCAAATCTGACTCATAGGCCATTTTTTAACAGGTTTCCCTAACAGTTTGCTCCACTTGGCTTGTCTCAAAGCAAACTTCTTAACATTTTATGCAAACATTATACAACCTTAAATTTGAGTTATAAATCAATAAAACTCACTTAAAGTAGAGGAATCTTTGCAACAGGAAATACTCTCTTAGCTGAAATTCTACTGTAATTAACATTAGCATTGCTAAATTTTCTCCAAACAAGTGTCAAAATATTTATAGTTCAAAGAGAAAAAATGATAATTGAGATACTTCATTGAATTTGAGGGAAGAAAGTTTACAAGTAAAATTTAAGCCTCTAAAATTCATGGGTCCAGACAAACTCAGAATTTGAAAAGTTCTTGTGGTAGGGTGTATGAGTTTGCATTTTATAATCACAAACTTCAAGAGCAGTCTCCCCACAAAAATGTCTCGCACACACCAGAATACTATAGTTCATTCAAAAAGAGTGAAGGCTCAGGTACCAAATAATCAATCATTCTCTTAAATCAAGCCTCAATATATCTGGAGGCCTATTTCATCAGTAAAATGATTTAAAAAGATTTGTATTAGAAATAGCTTGAGTGACCACAGCTGTTTGACATTTTAATGTTTTTCAAAAGGCTCCTCTGGGTTTGGATTATGAAGAATTTTTTAAGGGAAAACAGAAAACCACACCACAATAAGACACCAATAGGTCATAGGCTCCTGTTTTTCCTTGTCTTTTATAAAAAATACCTTCAGGGAAAGGTACTTGTAGGTTCTTTTGCACTATAGGTATCATATTATCAGAATGCATAAGATGTAAGCAGTATTCAGATCTCTCTTTTCTCTATGTAGCTATATAAAGAAAAAAATGTTTAACTGTGATTAATTAGCTAAGGCTTATCCTGTGACCATGAGTCCCTCTCTTCCTCTTTCACTTTTTTATCAGTAAATAGATTCAAAAATATTTAAAACTATTTTGACTCTGAAATTTTGAAGGATTTATTTATTTAGATGCAAACACAATATACAGTACTGCCTTCGAGCTGTATAAGCCTACAGCATGCTTTTCACACCAATGAGAGCACATATAAAATTAAATCTAAAATGAGAAAAAAAAAAAGAACTTTTGCCATGGTTTAATTCATGACATTTTTGCCAGCAGACAGGTTCCTAAAAGTATGTCTTAGACAATGACACTTTCTTACACTTTGTAATTTAGTGTTTTCTTTGCTAAATGTTGCTAACTAAATACTGTTAGTACTGAAAACAGAAGACTAAAACCACTCTGACTCATTGGGTCAGTAGTATAATATTTCACATAGAATGCAGTCAAGAGTTTTATTATTCTTCCTCTTTAGGGAACTACTACAAGCATATTCTAATTTTTCCCCTATATGAGGAGCTAATCAGAAAAAATAATATAACTATTCTTTTCCATATAGGTATAACAGCATGATTAATTCTGAGACAGTACCAATACAACACAGGAAAATAATCTGAAATTAAGATACAATTTACTTTAGGCCCAAACACAGCATGAACAGTAATCTTCACATTACTTGAAGAATTTCACCTTTGTCTAGTACTGATGATTACCACCATCCAAACTTCCTCAGCCTCAGACCATAAATTCAGATAACATTTTGAGAGTCACAAGTAAAATAAAACAGAAACTAAAAGGCCCCAAGTAATTCTGGCTATTAGTGATATGCAGAACACATACACCTATCTTATGGCCATCTGGAACAGTTTAAGGTTCTGACTGAAGTTTGACTACTGTTCTGTAAATGGATCAACAACAGCAAGAAGTTTATTTCTTGACATGGAGCGACAACAAAGTATACAAATTCCTCATCTATCTCAGTCCATCATTAGCTGCATTTCCTCACAGCATTCAATGTAGAATTGAAGGGAAGAGGATATACAGAAAACACATGCACCTCGCAGCTGCTCGGTTTACAAGGGACTACTACAGCAACACTCAGGTCCTTTCACAGTGACTTCTGTAAACACAGAAACACACAGGATCAGTTAGGTTGGAAAAGACTTCTGAGATCATTGAGTCCAACTTACGACAGAAAACCACCATGTCAACTAGATCATGGCACTAAGTGCAATGTCCAGTCTTTCCTTAAGTATCTCCAGGGATGATAACTTCACTACCTCCCTGGGCAGTCCATTTCAACATCTGATCATCCTTTCTGTGAAGAAATTCTTCCTGATGACCAACCTAAACCTCCTGTGGTGCAGCTTGAGACTGTGTTCTCAGAGAAAAGACCAACCCCACCTGGCCACAACCTCCTTTCAGGCAGGTGTAGAGAGTGACAAGGTCTCCCCTGAGCCTCCTTTTTTCCAGGCTAACACCAAAGACCCAGTCAGCCTCTGAAGACTGTAACTTATAATGGTACAGCTATCTGTGAAAATCCCTCTCTACCCAGGAGAAGGTAAAGAGAGTGACAAGGTCTCCCCTGTTGATTGTGCAACTCACCAGGCCCCTCAATAGGCCTGAGAAGGTTTTCGAAGACTTTTGGAGCAGCTGTAGTAAGAGAACTGCCAGGTCAGGGGAGAAACAGAAGCAACATAGGCTAGTTCTCTGCTGGGGAGAGGATCAGAAAATCTCTGGGAGAGGAGTTCTCAGGGAGGACCTGTACTCCTCTATTACACTAGCCAGATTTGTCAAAGATTAATCTTTTTTTAAAGAAGGTTCTAAATATCAAATACTGTGCTGCTGTATAAATATTGAACTGATTAAGTTTTGTTCATTCATAGGTTAACAGATTTTTATACCTGGGTCTATTTGGTACGTTGTACATAAATCACTTCTTTAACTAATAGAATACACCTTTCAAACTCAGTAATATATTTTGAATAATTTCCATTAATCTATTCTGCACAATTTCTGTAGTCACACACTGTTATGCTGCAAGAAGACTGTATTTGTCATACTTTCTAGCTTTGAAAAGAACCATTTAAGTAAACTCAAGCACTTTGCACTATTTTATAGACAGAATAAACAGGATTATCTGAATTCACAGTGTCTGTAAGATGACTACGCATCATAGAACAGCCAAGAAAAGATATCTGGATTAATATCAAACAAAACAAAGACTTCTAACAGCAGATTATCTTGTTGGGAAAAAAAAAACAACAAACACAAATGGCATAACAAACTACAGAAATCACTCACTTAGCCAGACAAAGAAAGGAATCTCCAAAACTTAAAATTAAATAAATAATCACATAAAGTGAAAATGTCAACATAAAATACAGAAAACAAAAAGATAAAAATATCTAGGTTTTTATTCTAGAAGAATATAGTAAATAATATAGTGGCCACAAGACCATGTAAAATTGTTCAATCCCCACAGAGCTGAAAGAAGCATCCCTTTCTCTGAAGAATCACTCCTATCAGGAGTTCCATGGAGGAGAAAGAGACAATTGAAGCTAGAAAATGATGGATAGCAATGACCTTTCTATCCGTAAAACATGGGCATATTTTAGGTATTTAATCTTCAGAATTGGATTATTATTAATCAATTATTCATGACAATTTGAATCTATGGTAGATGTTTTTTGTTTTCTTAAATATCACATAGCTAAGCTTCTACTTGAGCAGTGGAAAGGAGATTAAATACTCACAAGCAAATAGTGTTCAAGACTGGCATTTTATTCCCCCCTAAACATTCCCCTCCCTGCATAGCAACACACATTGAAGATAACCTAGTGCCCTCTGCAAAAATCCTGCCTAAATATTATAAAATCCATCTTTATAGCCTTTTTTTCTCTAAGAGGGAAAAAAAAATCCCATACCCTTTCCAGAGAACAAAGCAGAGCATTGTGGTAACACAGAGCAGCAAAAACTGCTATGGCTTCATTCCTATAGCCACAGGTTACCCTGCTGCATGTTTAACGTGCACTCCTCCTCACTTGCCAACAGTGAGTGATAACAGAAGCAGAACCACTCCATTATGGGCCACAAGACCATACAAGGAAAATAAGCAGAAGGTGTTTGCAGATATTGAAAATGCACTGCCAAAAAAGATAGCATATGGAGTTATTATAAAGCTCTTCTGAAAAGCAGAACCTCTACAGTCAGAAATAAAACAAAAAATATGTATGCATCTGTGAAAGGAAGGGAGCAGGTGTCAATATGTTCTTGAAGAATAACTGTACTGAAAAATATATGTCTTCCCAACTGGGAGAACCACTATGGAAAGACTCTCCTTCTCTCAGGTTCTAAAATTGAAGGATATGGATAGCAGTTGCCACCTTGTGATGACTAAAACCTATTTAACATACATAAAGCCACCAAGGATTTGGCAGTTTTTCCTGTTCTCAAATACTCTGCTGAAAAATGTACACCTTATTCCTAGTCTAACTGAACTTCCTGACATTATATTTAATTCTCCTTTTGTCTTGCTAGAGTTGAAGAAACTGTCCTAACAAATTTCTGTTAGTTGTGGTATGCTTCTTAGGGACTAGGCAAAGCCCCTCTTTATTCCCTTTGTTAACACCAAACAGATTGAATTCCAGGAGGTTTTCCACAATATGGCATATTTTCAACTACTCCAGTCATTCCTGAGATATTTGTGGTTCTCCCCTGACCCTTCTCCAACAGAACAGTCTTCCAGCAACAGTTATGCAAGTATATCAACAATTATTACAGAAAGTTAATATGACTGCTTCCTTCTCATATAGCCCTTCCTTGTTTGTATGTCAGTATACAGTAAACCTTGATTCTCAAACTCTCTTCAAAAACAACGAATTCCTTGGTTGAGGCTTCCCGTAAGATTAGCCTTTTACCCAGTATATTATGAACACTCATTAATGGGGAAAAGGGATGCTCCAAAGGAGATAGGGAAAAGGCTAATCTGGAGGAAATCTCTGGAGGTTAAAAAAGGGAGTTTGAAAAGAAGACTGAAAGGGCAAAGCAAGGTGAACGTAAAACATC
The DNA here is from genome assembly GCA_013396995.1 of Dicaeum eximium. Lineage (NCBI taxonomy): Eukaryota > Metazoa > Chordata > Aves > Passeriformes > Dicaeidae > Dicaeum > Dicaeum eximium. The sequence goes on along the minus strand of VWZP01006227.1, from coordinate 792,515 downwards.
TTACTGTGGAAAATGGGGGCAGTGTTTTAGTTTATTGATGTTGCCTGGTAAACTGAGTTCACAAGTGCAAATGAGAAATCATACATAATGAAGTCATTACAGGGGCTCTAACACTGGACTTCGTTGTTAGTGTGCCAGTAAAGCTGACTGATTAATCTAATTCCATATAACAGCAGGATAAAACAGCTGCAAACAAGGAAAACCTTGGAAATTAGATGCTGGAAACATTTATGAAGTAAAAGCTAATGCTAAGACAAATGGAGTATGTATCAACTGTGGGGATGGAAAACAATCTGTATGGGAAAAAAAGAAACTGAATCATTAGGATAGTGTGGAACAGTTGTGAAGTATGTGCTGTCTAAAACAATTTTTAGAGCTTTAAAATATACTGTCATAATCAAAACTCTGTTTATTTCTAACCTCAAACTTCTTTCAATATGCAACAGTCTGTGAACTTTAGTTTGGTGGGGTAATAGATCTGGTTGAATCAAGACCATCCTGAGCTACAATACTTATTTTTTACAGGAAAAACCTAAGTAATGTTTGTGATAAGAAAGCTTATGTTTGCTGCACATGTTCTAGTTTTCAAACTTGTCTACTAGGTATATTGAGCTGTAAAACTTCTGCGAACTATAAAATGTATAACTGGGTCAAACACTGTTCCTCAATTTTTAAAAGGAGAACAAACTTCCCTACTCGTAAGTTCCCACCAAAAAAAAAAAAAACCCAAAAGAAACTGCTTTGATTTCATAATTTTTGTTTCTTCCATCTGGAAGACTTTAAACTAAAGGTTATCTGAAGCAGAGGGAGGTTCGCAGCATAGCATCTAATTAAATATGACTCATAATAAAGCCTCTACTACACACTTATTAAGACTAAGTGTTTTGGAAATTTACAGCTTTCAGCTAAACTTGCTTTTCACAAAGTCAGAGGTAAAGCTACCTGTGACTCCAGGATGAGGACAGTCCTGCACACTGGAACAGTACCTTTTACCTCTACATTTTCTGCTATCTTTTCCTTTTTCTCTGTTCCTCTTTTTTTTTTTTTTTAAATTCAGCAGCAACTAACCCTTCCATGACAGAGATAGAACTACATATAACTATCAAGTCACTTTACCAGGGGTTTCCACTATCTGCTGCAAATTCTACTATATGTTGAAAAAATTGTATTATTTCCTCACACGCCCCAGTGCAGCCACTGCAGTATGTCTTGATGAACAGATAAGAGGATGCACAGAATCACCCTACAGTCCTTGGTCCTCTCCTCCACAGTTTAGGCATGCTGCTAACAGCTTTGAAATAAATCTGCTTTCTCATGGGTTTGGGAATAAGTAAACTTCTAGGAAGAGGGAGTGAGAAGGAGGCTATTCCTAAAGCAGAAGATGCCATACACACCTTTCCTTATCCTCAACATAAGCACAAAGCTTGTCCAGGGACAGTTAGGTTTAAAACAATATCTTTTGGGACTAAGTAAACTTTTGAACTGTGTAGGACAATTCTCCCTGTTGGTAGTCCTTTAAGAATGATTTTAAATCATCAGATAAATATCTGACATGTTAAATTCAAGTTTCCTGTAAAGGATCGAGGTAACTATTCAATACATTAGAGGTGTAAGTATTTACTGGGATTAATTATTTTAAAAAAAAAAAGGATTGACTAAGATTTGAAAATAATTTTGAATGCGAACACAAAGTTCCAGGGAAGATAAATGTATAGATAAGACTAAAAAACAACTGAGCAAAACAAAAGAAAAAACATCTGGAACACAAAGTTCCAGAGAAGATAAATGCATAGATAAGACTAAAAAAACAACTAAGCGAAACAAAACAAAAGAAAAAACATCCTAAAAAGATAACTGCTGCAAAAAATCCCCGGTTTTGACAACAGCAGGTTCAGAAATATGAATTTACCCCACTATCAACAGTGCAGTGTAAAGTGAGACTAACCCTAAAATGTGTGATCAGATGACCTCAAGAGAGCTGGAGCACCACTGTGCATTTAGTTCATTTTTTTTTCTGAATACACCCAATAATTAGAGAATAGTTCCTCATGCTGCCCCTCCCTTGAGCAACTAACATTCAAGCATTCACAGAATTTTAGAGCATTACAGAGTATTACCTCTGGCAGTTGACAGAAATATTTTTGCCTTAAGAGGGTGCAATGGATAGCATATTATCTTCAGTCCAAGACAGGAAAACAGGAATAATCTTTTTATGTTTTGAAGCACACACTAGGAATGTGGACCTCTTAAAATGAATTTTAAAACTTTCGTTTCATAGCACAGGTCTAATACCTTACCTTACAGCATTCTTCTTGTTTTGAAAATAACTACTTTAGGACTCAAAACTCTTAAAAAACTTACACCTGACCAGTACTCAGTGCATCTGGAAGCAACTGCTCTCAGCATAGTTTACTCTGCTGCTTATACATGTGTGTAACCTGGGAAATTGAGGGTGATAACACCTAGCACAGCTGCATACATGCAGTACTAACTACTGTGCTATTAATGATAAGAGAAGAATGTAACACTAAGCCTTTAAAAGCTTCGATGCTACAGAGGTCTATACCATCCTGCACCACTCGAATCACACCTTTCTTTATATTTGTTGCTTATGCATGCTGACAGGAGTCAATCTGGGAAATAAATTCAGTAGATGTGCATTAGAGTTGCAACACAATTGCATTTGACACACATTTAACAGAGTCAACAGGCAGTATCCCATTACACTGTGAAAGCAAGCCTCAACGGCAGCAATTTGTTCTGGAAATACTTACTTCTGATGAGGTCACCATCAGTGCTATTTCCCCAGATGGACTGCTCTTGTATCTCTGCTTGTATACTTTGATTACTGGAAGGCTGGTTTATGTCTTTATCTCCTGCCACAGTAGTCTCCTGGTCAGTTTTTCCTAAGCCAAAAGAAAATTCAAGATATTAATTTCTACAGTATTTTTTCTCACATGAGTAAAATTAATTTTTGAAAATTAAAAGTAAGATGCCATAAAATATAACTTGTCTTCGCAGCTATTTTTGTTTCCTTAACTTCCAGTAAAATTGATTTTCCATTTGTTTTCTGATGTAGATCAATATAATTTCTCATTAGGAAAGACTTTTAGTCATATTGGATCCAATTGTGCAAAATAATACTTAGCAACTCAGCAGCTTCTGTAAAAAATTGTATTTTGGGAGGGG